>CM010616.1:10140861-10551849 GCA_003430845.1 Xanthoceras sorbifolium | reverse complement strand
CACTGAACCAGCCCAATCTGCATCTGTGAAGATTCTAACACCTCTATCGTCACTTTTCTTGAAACATATACCTTGTTCTGGTGTCATCTTCAAATACTTTAGAATTCTCAAAACTGCTCCCATATGTTCTTCATTCGGACTGTTCATGAATTGACTAACGGTGCTCACCGGGAATGCAATATCCGGTCTGGTATGGGATAAATAGATCAGTTTCCCCACCAACCGTTGATACCTTCCTTTGTCTATAGGTGGACTTTCTTCTATGAGACCCAACTTCGTCGTATAGTCCATAGGTGTATCAGCCGGCTTACATTCTGTCATCCCAGTTTCTTTGAGAAGATCCAGGATGTATTTCCTCTGATTTATGCAAATCCCTGCTTTCGATCTTGCAACTTCCATTCCTAAGAAGTATTTCATGTTTCCTAGATCCTTGATTTCAAATTCCTTGGCTAGAAAGGATTTTAACTTATGAATTTCCTCCTCACTGTTACCTGTCATAATCATATCATCCACATACACAATGAGTATAGTAATAACACCTGTGGCATGATGAACAAACAAGGTATGGTCAGCTTGACATTGGGTATAACCAAACCCTTTTACGGCTCTCGTGAACCTTTCAAACCATGCTCTGGGAGACTGTTTCAACCCATACAGAGATTTTTTTAACTTACAGACTTTGTCCCCATATGCATTTTCTAAGCCTGGAGGGCCTTCCATATAAACTTCCTCTGCCAATTCTCCATTCAGAAAAGCGTTCTTCACATCCATTTGGTGAAGCTTCCAGTTGAGATTAACTGCTAGGGAAAGAAGCACTCTGATTGTATTTAGTTTAGCAACTGGAGCAAAGGTATCCTCGTAATCGATCCCATAGGTCTGTGTAAAACCCTTTGCCACCAATCTAGCCTTGTAGCGTTCTACACTGCCATCTTCTTTATGCTTTACTGTGAAAACCCATTTGCATCCTACAGCCTTTTTATCCTTTGGCAATTCTGTGATATCCCAGGTTTTATTTTTCTGAAGTGCTCCTAACTCTTCCATAACTGCATTTTTCCACTCTGGAATTGACATAGCCTCTTGAATGTTTACTGGAACAGACACTTGAGAAATATTGTGAGCAAAAATTTTGTAACTAGATGAAAGACCCTCATAGGATATATACTTACTCAAAGGGTAAAGAGGTCTCTCTCTGCACTTTCTTATCGGTTTCCTTAGGGCGATAGGTATTTCAGTATCTGAAGGAACTTCCTCACTGGTCTGGTTAGTATCTTGGCCGGTGCTAGGATCACTCAAGGGTTCATTATTGGAATCGGGTATGTGGACTGATTCCAGTTGAGATTCTTGGTTAGGCAGAGGTACAATCTTGTCTGGTCCATCTTCATTTTCTTTCGGCTTCCTCGAGTATACAATAGGTTCTGCTTGGAACTTACTTGTCATGTCTGGATAAATAGGAGATACGTTTGACTCAAAAAGAGGAATTTCATGCACATTAGGAAGATGAGACTCACTGTTAGGTCCGGATGAACTTTTATGGAAAACATGACTATGACTCTGATCTAAAACCTGAAATTCATTCTCACACCCCCCTTGAATTTGAGTTTGAGGAAAGAAAGATTGATCTTCAACAAAGGTAACATCCAAAGAAATATGAATTTTTCTGGTGTTTGGGTTGTAGCATCGATATCCTTTTTGAGTAGGAGAATAACCCAAAAATAAACACCTAACAGCTCTAGGATCAAGTTTACCCCTGTAATGTGGTTGAACATGTACAAACACTGTACAACCGAAGACATGGAGAGGAATGGTTGATATAAGTTGGGTATGAGGATAAGTTTCAAGTAGGGTTTGACACGGAGTTCTAAAGTGTAATACTCTTGAGGGTTGTCTATTAATAAGATGTACAGCGGTGAGGACGGCTGCACCCCAAAATGACTTGGCACCCTCATACAGAACAACAGGGATCTAGTTACCTCTAATAGGTGGCGGTTTTTTCTTTCAGAAATACCGTTTTGTTGAGGTGTGTCTACACATGTGGTCTGGTGGACAATCCCTTCACTACAAAGATACTCTCTCAACCCTTGGTTTACAAACTCTCTTCCATTATCAGATCTGAACACTTGAATTTTTGTTTGAAACTGATTTTTGATCAATGAATGAAATTTTTTGAAGATATTGGTGACTTCAGACGGTTCTTTCATGAGAAAGACCCATGTGACTCTGGTATGATCATCAATAAATGTGACAAACCATTTTGCACCAGTGATATTAGGGACTCTAGAAGGGCCCCAAACATCACTGTGAATTAAAGCAAATGGTTTGGAGGCTTTATAGCTATTAGGATGGTACACAGAACGAGTATGTTTGGACAACTCACAGAAATCACAATGAAAATCTTTTGAACTTTTATTAATAAATAAGTCAGGAAACAATTTCTCTAGATACAAGAAACTAGGAAGTCCTAACCTATAGTGCCAAAGCAGAACAATACTCTCTTTATTTGACTTAGACATTGACTCAAGAGAAAAAGTTTTGGACTCAGCAGAATGACCTTGTATACCCTTAAAAGCTTCAGCCTTGATGACATAGAGACCAGATTGTATCTCAGCAGTTCTAATCGTCTTCCCCGAAATCATGTCCTGAAATACACAATAAGTGGGGAAAAATTTAGTCACACATTTTTCAGCAGAAGTGAGTTAGGATATGGAAAGAAGGTTACAATATAAATTTGGAACATATAACACAGACTGCAGGGTTAGAGTTTTTGAAAGAATAACAGAACCACACCCTGTGACTTTGGACAGAGAACCATCTGCAATTTTGACATTATAGTTACCTTGACATTGCTCAAAAGTACTAAACACCCTAGCATCACCTGTCATGTGATCAGTTGCACCTGAATCCACAATCCAAGGACCTGGGACCTCCTTGTTCACATTCAAGGCAGTGGAGAAGATACCTTTAGTAGCAATAGATCCGGCACCAACCACTGAGGCATTTAAACCCGAAACCATTTTCTGCAGCTGATTCAATTGCTCCTGAATGTGTACAACTGAATCTGTTCCAACACCTTCATTCCCACTGGCCATGTAACCTTTTGCATCTCTGTCCCCACTGTTCTTAAATTGCCCATCAGCAGGTTTTCCGTGAAGTTTCCAACATTTATCCTTGAAATGACTCGGCCGTTTGCAATGCTCACACCATGGTCGCTTCCTAGGCTGGTTGAACTTCCCTCCATGGATAGCCAAGGCGCTACCATCTGGTTGTGTACTGATGCTGTTAGAGCCGAGCATTACCTTCCTTCTGCTTTCTTCGCGCACCACCTCAGAAACAGTCTCTCGGAGAGTAAGTAATGGTTTGATTGCCATAATTCGTCCTCTCACATCATCAAGGGTACGATTCAGCCCTAACAGGAACTTGAAAATTCGTTTTTTCTCAATGCTTTTCCTGTGTATGGCCTCATCTCTTGGATTGGTGAAAACTTCTTTCTCAAATATGTCTACCTGCTGCCATAATCTAGAGAGCTTCGTGTAGTATTGAGTGACCGAATCATCACCTTGACACAGATCATGCAGGATTCCTTCAACTGCAAACAACTCAGCTGTGTTATCATGAGTAGAAAAAGTCTCCTGTACTGCATCCCATATCTCCTTTGCTGTGTCATCCAACAGAAAGTTTTCACTGATGTCGGCATTCATTGAGTTTAGCAACCATGACATTACCAAGTTATTTTCAGTCTTCCACTGGCGATATCTTTTGTCTGCCTTGGTCGGTTCTTGTATCTCTCCAGTCAGGTATTCATCTTTTCCTTTCCCGCTAATGGAGATAAGGATTGATTTGGACCATTGGAGGTAATTTTTACCAGTCAATTTGTGACCGGATATGATGAATTGAGACGATGTGTGGTCAACTCCTCCCCCTCCATTGTTATTCGAGTTGACTGGGTCAGAACCAGAGGCGACTTCTGAAGAGGATGCGTCAGACATGCCTAATGCTTGCGAATGAAAAGGGTACAGGGCTGCTGGAAAGGGCAGAAAAAAATAATAATTCTTTTTTTTTTTTTTGGCAATCACTGCAATTTAAATAAATTAGGGACAGAAACCGTAATTTAAATAAATTAGGGGCAGGAGCTGCAATTCAATCAAATCAGGGATTATATTGTAATCTGGCAAGACGGTGGTCCGATGGCGGCGCTTTTGGTAGCGACGGAATCGGTAGAGGAAAGTGGTCCAGGCGGCAGTGGAGGTGAGCCGAGAAAGATAAGCTACGGCGGCGAAAAAAAAATGAAGAACAGCGGCGGAGATACAAGAACAGTGGACTGGCGACGCAAGCTTCGAACGCCTAGGGAGCTGCGAAGCAACGTCGGCCGGAATGAGTAGCGGCGAGAGATGTGCGGCTGCTGGAATGAGCAGCGGCGAAGTGGAAGACTGATTTCGGTCGGAATGAGCAGCGAAGGGAGATACAAGGGGCTGCTGGAATGAGCAGCTGCGAAGTGGAACTTCCTCACTGATTTTTGGCCGAAAAAAAAATAAATTAGAAACTGATTTAGGCTGGAAAAGGCTCTGATACCATGAAGATTTCTGAATTTTCTGTCTTTCTTTACTGACCATAAGCATGAATATATACACAAAGAGAAGGAACACAATCCCTTAGAAGTAGGGATTGGATCTAACAACCATTGACAAAACTAATTAACAAGCTAACAACTATTGACTACAAGCTAACAACTATTGACTAATCTATATTCTAGAATGCTAACAACTATTGACTAATCTATATTCTAGAATACAGAATTCAACAATATTTATTAAAATTTATCGTAGTATAACATGTTAGGGCCTCATTTTCAGTTGCGCCCCGGGGCACCAAAATACCAAGGTCGGCCCAGTAAAGATAGTTTGGACCGTCCAATTTCACATTAGTAATTTGGGTACTCAGATTATCATGCCTATTGCCTAGAGTATCAGCAGAAAATACAGATTTTCCATCACCCTTGTCAGCCATTAGTAAACTAGACCACAAGTCACACACTAGAACAATCACCACATGGTCAACCTCAAATACCTAACATCATGACAGCAGCATACAACTTCTGCAGAAGAAAGACAAAACAATAAAAAACTCTACCAGCCCCTAACAGTAGACTCTATTACCCAAGAAGAGGAAGTTTCACTATTTACAAGAAAGGCAGAAATAGAAATACGGATACCCGAGTGAGCCAGTGTTGCACTAGGAAGCATAAAATCCTCTTTATTGCTGCCTGCAGATACAAAAGATGGGGGATTTATAGTTACAGCCCCCTGGACAGCATTGGACTCGGCCTGATTAGTCTAAACTGGTTTGCCATGTTTGAGCCAACACTTGTCCATTGTGTGATTTGATCGTCGACAATATGTACAATATTTATCTCCTCTCCCACGACCTCTACCTCCCCCTGAATCTCTACAACGCCCACTGCCGCTAAAATCTCCTTGACCACGACCACTAGTCACCATAGCAAAAACATCTTTGATGGTAGTAGGGCTAGGTGAAGACACATCAATCCTCTGCAACCGTGCATACACATTGTTGAGGGAAGGTAGATTTTCACTAGCAAGAATATTCTTCTTTATTTCATTGTAATCGGAATCAAGCCTAGACAAAAACTTAGCCACTTGAAATTTTTCTCGTTGTTTTTCTTTGCTTGTCGATATCATTAGACAAAGGTTGATACACCTGTAATTCCTCCAACATATCCTTAAGTTTACTATAATATTCACCCAATGACCTGCGATTTTGTTGAGCAGAAAAAATATTAGAATACAATTGATTTATGCAAGAGATATTTTTATTATGAGAATAAGTGTCCTTCACAGCATCCCAAATTTCTTTAGCAGTATCCAGGAAAGTAATGGCGGAACGAATTGAAGCCTCCACACTGTTCCACAACCAAGTTATAATCATATAATCATCCCTTTGCCATTTATCAAAGCCATTTTCCTTTTGCTCCAATAAACACCCTCACAGCTTTGGCCCAGTAAAGATAGTTTGGACCATCCAATATCACATTAGTAATTTGGATACTCAGATTATCATGCCTATTGCCTAGAGTATCAGTAGGAAATACAGATTTCCCTTCAGATTTTCCATCACCCTTGTCAGCCATTAGTAAACTAGATCACAAGTCGCACACTAGAACATTCACCACATGGTCAACCTCAAATACCTAACATCATGACAGCAGCATACAACTTCCGCAGAAGAAAGACAAAACAATAAAAAACTCTACCAGCCCCCAACAGTAGACTGTGGTAAGAAGAGATTTTGGAGACAGCTCGGGTTTGATGAGGATGACAAAGAAGAGCATTAGCTAGGGTTTTGGGAGGAAGATTCTGACCAATGTTGCCGGAGGTAAGGAAGGTACCGACTAGGGTTGCCGGAAGTGGGAAGATTCCGACCAGGGTCACTGGACCTTTTTTTTAATTAAGGGCTAAAACTAATATGAAACTCTCTCTGATACCATGTTAAAATATATAGAAATATAGAGAGAAGAAACATAGGAAGAAAAATGACTTAGTCAAACAATAAATTTATTAAATTCATGAATTTTCTGTGATCCAAATAATATTAATTGTGTGGTCAGGTTTTTCAACGGATTGATGTCTTGAGCAAAGATTTTGATAATATAGTAGAACTTCAATTGGGTGCCCCATGGCCCTTGCCACCTGTTGAAGCGACTGCCACGTTAGCCCACAAATTTGAACTCATAGGTTGGTACTTCTCATCAACTCACTTCTCATGCTCTGATTGCTGCATCATCCTTTGACATTCTTTGTTATGTAAGAAATTTTTTTGTCTGATTTAAGTTTCTGCTTTAAATGATAATAGGGTCTGCCAGGATAAAAATAATATTTGAGAAAACAACTGTAAAGACAACAGGGAACTTATCACAACTTCCACCCCTAGAGATACCTCGATTTCCGGATGCATTCCGGCCGCCATCTGATACAAGAAGTGGCGAATTCGAAGTTACCTACCTTGACGCTGATACCCGCATCACCAGAGGAGACAGAGACGAGCTCAGGGTTTTTGTGATCTCGTAATTTCTTTCCAATGTGCAGTTTCCTTACTATCTCTCGGAAATTTCGAGCTTTGTATCTACAATTTATGATCTCGTCTTTTTCTTGTCTATTGTTGTTACATACACGATAGTGAAAAGGAAATCCACCATGAGAAACTGTTCCTCCAGGAAGTATACCATTGTACAAGTACAAATGTATATTTTGTCATATATATAAACCACATGAGTGCTGCTTGCTATTGCTATGACATTTTCACAACGTAGTTTCAATTGCTAGAGTTGATTAATCAGCTTGAGGTGGAAAGGGTATTTTATTAAATTAGCTAATTCCGTATTTTGATTTATTTATGTCATAAGGGTCCGTTTGGAAGAGTTTATTTTTTAAATAAGCTGTGGTTTAAAAACTGTTTGGTAAATCTCATATAAGCGGTTTATAGGAGAATCTGATCAAAAGTTAAAGTTAAAATCTAAAGTTGTTAAAATCTATCTTTAACTTCTAACTTAAGCGGAAAGTTGGTAATAATTTTTAATAAAAAAAATTTTAAACCAAATTATTACTCATTTTATATTAAAATTATAAAAAAAATTAAACAATAAAAATTAGAAAACAATAATTAATAATTAATAATTTTATTAGTCTTCAGCACTTTCATAAAAAAAATAAAAAAATATTTAATTAAATTAGATCAATTTTTTATTTTTAATATTTAAAAAATAATTAAAATTTTTATTAAATTTATTTTATTATCTAAAAAATTGATTTTATAATTAATATTAGAATATAATTAATATAGTTAATTAAGACTATTTTTATATTAAAACTAAAGTAAAAATATTTAAATATAATTAATGTATATAAACAAAATTTTCAATAACAGATTAAAAAAAAATTAATTTTACTATGATGTCCACGGCAGTCATTATATATTTTCATAAAAGTTCAGTCATATAGTTATCAAACAATTTAATATAATTTTTTCAATCCATAATACTTTTAAAAATACAGTTTATCGAATATTCAGCAGGTTTTTTTTTTTTTTTCTAAAAATATAACCACAACTACTTTCAGAAAAGCTAAAATTTTACCAAACTGGCTCTAAATCGCTCTAGCTCAATAAAATGCCTTGAAATTAGTTGGATTAAAGCCATGTCATTGAATACTTTCAAATTAAATGTAAGCTAGAGTGATAAATTAGCCTCAATTTTTAGCTATACTAAAGGTGTTGATTATATATTCACTTACTATTTGTATTCATTAATCTGTGTCAAATTTATAATTGAATTATCGTTTTTACAATTTAGCTCTCTTAAATATAAATAAAAAAAGGGTGAATTGCAATAGAATACTTTAATGTTTATTCATATTATAATAAAATCATAAGTTTAGCCTTAATTATATATTAGTACCCTATTTTAGTTGACTTGATCAAAAATAAAAGTTTAACTAAAATTTTTATCTAAAATAATAAAAATATCCTTAATTAAAATAAATAATATTAATTATTAAAATTAAAAAATTTAAAATTAAAAAATTTAAAATTTTTAAAATAAATGAATCCATTTAAATTAATTATTTAATTATTTAATTTTAATAATTAATAATATTTTTTTATTTTTTAATTAGGGGTATTTTTGTCATTTTAGGTAAAAATTTTGGTCAAACTTTTATTTTTAATCAAGTCAAATAATGAAAGTTATTAATATGTAATTAATGCTGAACTCATAATTTTATTATAATATAACCAACTATTAGAGTACTCTATTATAATTCACCATAATAATAAAAAAAAAGAGTAGAATGAAAGGGCAAAACGTATAATTTGATAAAGGGCCAGGTCAGATAGTGACATACTTGCTCCATAATAACTTGGGCCGGGTTATGGATCTGTGCTACCCATTTAATTGTTTCACAAGAAAAATCAAAATGTCACATGTTACTGTACCTGAAAAGCGATCTCAGAAAAAAGAGAGACGTTAGAAGCTGTAACGGCTACATTTTCAAAACCCATTTTTTATTTTCATTTTCTTTCCATTCCAAGAATTCTATCTCAGCTTTCTCTCTCTCTCTCTCTCTCCCTCTCTTCCTCTGCGTTTCTTCTCTTTCTCTCTCATTACAACAAAGTTGAAATTTGAAATTCGATATCCGATCTCGAAATTTTTTCCCAGGACGAAGACCCAACTCTTCAAGACCACGAAAAAAATCCCTTGAAACCATTTCTGAGTCTGCTATCAATATGGCTCCAACACCATCGTCTGTGAAAGGAAACCAAATCCAAGTCAGAACCCCACAGTCAAGACACCGTTTGAATTTCACTTCAACGAAGACAACCACCACACAAGCATCCGCAAACCCTAACTCAACAACCAGAGAAACCCCACCACAGGACCACCCCGTTGAAGTCATCGGCAGAATCCGGAACTTCCCCAACACCAAAGAAAAGCCCGTTTCGGTCCTGCAAACCAACCCAGATAAGAAAATCGTTAGAGTCAGGGCTGATGTTGGGTACAGAGACTTCAGTCTTGATGGGGTTTCTTTATCAGAGGAGGAGGATCTTGAATCCTTCTACAAGAATTTTGTTGAGTCAAGAATCAAGGCGGTGAAGCTGGGTGAGAAGTGTACAATTATGATGTATGGACCTACTGGTTCCGGCAAGAGTCACACCATGTTTGGGTGTGCAAAGCAGCCGGGGATTGTGTACAGGTCTTTGAGGGATATATTGGGGGAAGAGAGTGATAATGAGGACAAAGTTGGGTTCGGGACGTTTGTTCAGGTTACTGTTTTGGAGATTTACAATGAGGAGATTTATGATCTTTTGTCATGTACTGGTGGTGCTGGTGGTGGATTTGGAATTGGGTGGCCTAAAGGCAGTGCATCTAAGGTAACTTCAATTCTTGGTTATTATTTTTGTACGTATGTGTGTGTGTGTGTGTGTCAGAATGTGTATGTGTTATTACTTCTGCTCTTTCTGTGATTTCAGAAGATATTTGGTGTTACTTTTGGCATTGCTGGGCTCACTACTGCTTTTTAATATATTTTTATCGAGTTCATCTTTTTATGCATTGCTTCCTGAATAAAGACGGTCAGGTTTTGGAAGATAGAGTTGTTTGATTCTCTTTGCAGAAAGAAAATGGTAATTGTGACATTTAGTGTTAGATGTTGTCACAATTATCTTAGAAACAAAAACTTTTTTTAGAATGTTACTTTGAAGACACTGTTTATGTGAGATATTATCTGGAACTTTAAGTTGGATTATAAGTTAAATGAAAGTTTTGGTTTGTATGATTGACGTTATTATTCCTATGACGTTGCATTAAATTAGGATTTGGATAATAGAATCTTCTGAGCTGACTCTTTTCATTATTCAGAATAAGTATTGGTGTTGACCAATTTCCTAGTCTTGTATCCACAGCAAAATTTTCCCGGCTTTTCTTATGCCACTTAAGGCCTAAAACTGGGCCATAATAGGCTTAAGGTTTTATAAGTTTTTCCATTATGTTGTGTGTTAAATTTTCTCTGTGATTAAGAATAAGTACGCTGTTTAAGTATGCTCCACCATATGTCAAACTTCTATTCACGTGTATCTGTGATCTTTGACCAGTTTCACCATTGTTTAAAACTTTTTTTTTTCAACAACATACTTGCTTTCAACTTTGTAGACTGATTTAGTCAACTCTACATCTTGATTTGAACTGTTGGTTCAATCAGTTGATGCTATGTTTTATTATGAGGCTTCTCTATTTGATGCTACTACATACTTAATATAGTTTACTTTTAAACTGGTTCATTTATCTTTATTTATTTCCATTTTGTTGAAAATATACAGTTGCCTTTTAAACTTTATTTGTTGATCTAGTCAAGGATACATACTTGATATTGACTATACTTTTTGATCTAGCTGATGCTATTTTGTCGCTAATAATGACATACTCTGAGCATACATTGTCACTACATTTTCTTCCTTGTCTCTATAAGTTTTGCCTTGATTTTTCAGGTAAGGCTTGAAGTGATGGGGAAAAAGGCGAAGAATGCTACCTTTATATCTGGAACTGAAGCGGGGAAAATTTCCAAGGAAGTTCAGAAAGTGGAGAAACGAAGAATTGTGAAAAGCACTCAATGCAATGAAAGAAGTTCTCGAAGCCATTGCATGGTATTATACTTGTTGAACTTGACTATAATTCTTCCAAATAAGCATGCACACACATTCCTAATTCCTTGATGTCACTACATGCCATAAATTGTTGAACCTATACGGATTATAATTAATCTTGACAAAATTTTGTTGATATTGGAGAATAGCCTGACATATAATTTGCACAGATTATCCTTGATGTCCCAACAGTGGGAGGACGGCTGATGCTTGTTGACATGGCTGGCTCTGAGAACATTGATCAAGCTGGTCAAACTGGGTTTGAGGCAAAAATGCAGGTATTGTCAATGATATCTATTTATTGTATCTTTCAAGACCGTCTTCATATCATACATTTAGGTTTTTATCTTACTTGTCTTTCACTGGAAACTAAGTTATAATTCATTGAAATTACAGACAGGTAAGATCAACCAGGGAAATATAGCGTTGAAGAGAGTGGTTGAATCCATTGCAAATGGTGATTCTCACGTGCCTTTTCGTGATAGCAAATTAACTATGCTTCTGCAGGTTGGTTCTAATCATAAATTTTTTGTATACTCGGGTGATTTTGACAAGGTTTTCCCGCATCTTTGTTTGACAAAAATTTTCCTTTTCCTTCAGGATTCTTTTGAGGATGATAAGTCGAAGATCTTAATGATACTGTGTGCAAGCCCAGACCCCAAGGAGATACACAAAACGATTTGTACCCTTGAATATGGAGCAAAAGCAAAATGTATTATTCGGGGCCCACATACACCGATTAAAGATAAAAATGGTGCTGAAGATTCATCATCTGCAGTTATTTTGGGATCAAGGATTGCTGCCATGGACCAGTTTATCTATAAGCTGCAAATGGAGAACAAGCTCAGAGAGAAAGAGCGCAATGAAGCACACCAACAGCTCTTAAAGAAAGAAGAAGAAGTTGCTGCTCTGCGAGCAAAACTTGAGACTGTTGAAGGGAGAGGGTCCATAGTAAGTGAACATGAGATAAACTCAAAGGTCAATGAGCGGACACAGACTCTGAAGCTTCAGTTGGAAAAGAAGCTGGAAGAGTGTCAGAGAATGGCCGAGGAGTTCGTTGATATGGAGAGGAGGAGAATGGAAGAAAGGATACTGCAGCAGCAACAGGAAGTTGAAATGCTGAGAAGGCGTTTGGAAGAAATTGAGTTCGAGATATGCCATTCAAGGGAGGTTCGTGGTTCAAGGGATTTTGATGGAAGCAATTTTGCGAAAAGGCTGTTAGGTGTTTATGCTGATGAGGACCCAGGGATGGTTAAATCAATGGATTTAGACATGGGTGATGCAGAACCGTTTGTTCGTGATGTGAAACATGCTGCTGGAGCTGTTCATCAACTAGACAGTAATGGGATCCAAGGGGTTCTCAATTATCCTCATCCCAAAACTTTTAGTGAGGTTGTTGATCATGATGTCTTTGGATCAAAATATGGTGACAAAGTATGTTTGAGCACTGTATTTGAGGATGAAGAAGTAGAAGAAGAGGAAGAACATAAAGAGAATGTGGAAGATGAAGAAGTGGAGAAGGTAATAATAGAGGAAAAGAGGGTGTGTACAAGCAGGTTGGTTGATGAAAGTATCCCCAGTATCAATTCTGCTGCAGGTTCCTTAGCATCTTCTCCTCAGCAACTCGAAATGACACCTGAAAATGCCAAGGATACATCATCTTCTAGAAAGTTAAGGATTCAAAATATATTTACTTTATGTGGAAACCACAGGGAGCTCTATCAACACTCGAGAACTCCAATGCCTGCAAAAATGGGTGATGAAAACTTTGATCCTTTTGCTTCTCCCATCAAGACTGTTGGGGAGATTTCTTTAAGAAACAAGGACTTGTCCGTTCAGAAAAGTGTGCCCATGGCAGAATCAGAGATGGCAGTGGCTTCAAAGGAGAATTACAACCAATATAGTCAAAGCACTGATGGACAGCAGGTTGAAGTTTATGTGAAATGGGAGGCATCAAAAGAAAATCCTGGGAAGTTCATTACCACTTTAAAGGTGGTAAAGGATGCTACCCTAGCTGATCTGCGCAAGCTGATCGATATTTATCTTGGTGTGGAAAAGCAACCATTCACTTTTCTCGTACTTGGGGTAAGTTGTTATTACTTAATAGTAAATTCAGATTTGATGCTGATTTCTCTACAATCATTTCCACACTGGAAGTCATTTTATTTTTAAGTGTGCTTAAATTTTGAAGAATGCAACTTTTCATAAATTTACCTCATGATTATCTATTAAATGTTTTGTTATTTCAGTTAAGCATTCTCTTTGATGTTATACGTAAGTCTGGTAAGATATTATAGTTTGAGTGACTGTCATCCAGCAAATTTAAAATATGGGGTGATGAACACATGCACCATATTTTGAGACAAACAAACTTCAGCTTCCATACAAGGACATTTGATTTTGTATTTAATGGGTAGATCTGATCTAAACAAAAGGTCTCAGATTGATTTTGTATAGCGGAAGTTAGCATTCATAGCATTGTGGGGATTTGATTGAAAAGATTTTAAGCATAGAGACTACACATCTTTTATTCGTATTAGTTTTTATGTTTGGTTAGTTGTTGCAGTTCTTATGGAGTGTAATTGCATTGTTCATGCAGGACCCTACCGGAGCTCCAGTCCCGAAAGAGAATGAAGCAACAACACTGGTCAGCAAACTTCCTTTCTGTAACCAGTCGAATGGTCACCTTGCTTGCCTCCGATCCATTAGGGGAAGTCAGTGTGCAACCCAATTCCCAGCGAGCCCATTGCCATTGAGTCCTATTGAGAACAAACTGCCTCTCACCCCAAGTTCTTGCTTCTCTAAGCAAGGTGACTGCCTATCTCCCAATCCACACCTGAGTTCAACACCCTTCATCACTCTGAGAAGACATTAGGTGGTGTGATGGTGTGTTTGTGTGCACCACTTGTTCTATTCAGCTTATGTGTTGAATGAAGTGAACTGTTTTGAGTATATACATGTGTACTCTGGTGCCTGAATGTGGTTTTGTTGATAATGGAATGAACTTGTATTGCAATTATATATAAATATGTTTCTGCTGCTGAAACTCTATCTGTGGGTCTTTCAACAACAAATTCCATTCATTTTATTTCTTATGTTGAGCAGTTGACAACCTTTGACAGAAGTTGGTCTCCATAAACAATTATTAGAGGAAATCCAATCACAATTGCAACTCATTTTTTAACTAAAGAACCAATAAATTAACCAAACTTAGTTTAGGATCAGGTGTTTTAATTAAGAGGAATACTAGACATTCCATATTGTATCCCAACTAGTGAGGTGTCAATTACTGAATGAATTTATATGACAAGTGAGATAAAAGCAACATCAATTATGAATCCATCACTAATTGACATCTACTAGTTAGGATATACAGTGGAATTCAAGATGGGATGTCTAACATTTTACTCTTTAATTAAAAGGTATTTAAGGGGGTTATCTTTCTTTTTAATTTTTGAAACTAAACTAATTACTTTTGGGGTTATTATCATTCGCCACCTTGGGGTATTATTTGTTTTTTACCCTATAGTTTTATTTTTTTCTATTTTACTCTCTTTAGTTTAAAAAGGGATATTATTATTTTCCTCCCTGAGGTTTTAAAATACATCGTTTTACTCCCGGTTTTTAAACTATTCACCATTTTTGCCTTCAAAATATTCATTATTTTTTACTCTACTTTTTAAAATATTCTCCATTTTCTCCCCTGTCATTAAAAAAAACTAATTTAACAATTAAATTTTAAGGATAAAAATAGTAATTAACTATTAATTTGATAAGAAATATTATTATTTGCCCCTAAAGTTGAAAAAATATCATTTCACCACCACTTTTAAAGTATTTCTTATTTTTCCCTCTACAGTTACAAAAACTAAAATATATACTTTAAAATACCTGTGATAAAACCTATAAATAACTATTATATTCTTAATATATATAAACAATAATAATAAATTATTAAATTTATTATTAATAATAAAAAATTTAAAATACCTTATCTTATTATCATCTTCATCATTCATTTCTAACCAAATATAATAAACAAAACAATACCTTTCTCTTATCCAACTATGGTAATTGGATAGAGTTTAGTATTGGAGATAGATAGTAATAATGATGGATAATTGACTTAAAGTTGAGTGTTTGGATGGATAGTAATGATGATGAACATAAATATAGTTTTGTTTATTGTTTATTTATTTTTATTTTTTTATTATGATGAAGAAGAAAATAAAGATAATTTATTTTTTATATTTTCAGATTTTGTTAATTTGAGGTATTTTAAATTATTTATTTTCATTAATAAATTTAATGATTTATTATTATTATTTAAATATTTTAATGAGATGCTATTTATTTATAGTGTTCATTAGGGTTATAGTAGACTTTTACAATGCGTGCGTGCATGTGTGCGTGTGTGCGTATGTGCATTAATTTTATTGGGTAAAAATGTAAAAGTCTACTATAACCCTGATGAAAACTATAAATAACTAGAATCCCATTAAAATATTTAAATAATAATAATAATAAACTATTAAATTTATTAATAAAAAATAAAGAATATGCGTGTTAATTTTATTGGGTAAAAATGTAAAAATATTAATTTTAATTTTTATAACTGTTGGGGAAAAATAAAAAATATTTTAAAAGTGGTGGTAAAATGATATTTTTTCAACTTTAGGGGGTAAATAATAATATTTCTTATCAGATTAATAGTTAATTACCATTTTATCCTTGAAAGTTAATACTTAATTTGTTTTTTTTAATGGCAGGGAGAAAAATGAAAATATTTTAAAAAGTAAAGTGGAAAATAGTAATTATTTTGAAGGAGGGAGGAAAATGGTGAATAGTTTGAAAGTAAAGGGTAAAATAATATATTTTGAAAATTCAGGAGCGAAAATAATAATATCCCTTATAAAAATATTTAAAATCCTCCCTCTATTAAGTTTTTGTTTGACTTTTAAGTTTGACCATTAAATATTAAATGGTAGAAAAGTAATTGTAACAAATAAATACCCAAATTTTCTTAAAATTAAATAAAATTCATTTAAGATAAAAAATAAAAATTATTTTTCACTCTGCTCTATTTCCTCGGCTTCTTATTCTCTTTTCTCTCTCTCTCTCTCTCTCTCTCTTTCCACCATATATTTTTTATTGTTTGTGGTATAATGTGAGATATTTTTACTTTAATTTTATTGTTCATATTTGTTTTAAATTTTTTGTTTGGAGATTTGTTGGAGATCAATCTTTATCTCCACCAGATCTAGAATTGTTTATATATAAAAAAAAAATCTAGTTTTAGTTTTATTAAATTTTTATTATGCATTTTTAATTTTTTTATTAAATTTATTAAATCCATCTTTTTATATATTTTCAATTTTTTATATATAAAAATATTTAAGTATTATTTTATTTAAAAATTAAGGGTAAAATATTCTTTTCAACTAAAATATAATAAATCTTAACAGAAGGAGTAAAAGAGAGAAAAATGAAACTAGATTATGAAAAATTGAGAATACCCCAAATTATAAGGGGAAAATAATTATATTCCTTACGAGTGTTTGGTACACTAAAGTCACCTGCATTTTTGTAATAAAATAAGGATAAATTATAATAAAATATCCTGATGTTGGGTCAAATTACAATGCAATCGTATTTTTCCTTAAACTACAACTAAGTACCTATCGATTTGGTCTCTAATGTATTTAAAAATATCAGTTTTTGATTTATTTTACTTTTTTAACATATATGGTTCCTACCTTTCCAAAATACATCAACTTTATCTCTATGATTAAAATTTTAATGGTCAAACCTGATATAAAGTATAAATTGACCATCATATCCTTTTTTTATTAAATGAGCAAGACAATTTACCCTCTAACTTTTTACATTTTAACAATTTTACCTATTTGAACCGTCTAACAAGAAACTGATATGTTAAAAACCTAATTTTTTAAAAAAAAATACTTAAAAATGATTAAATAAAAAATATATATTATAAATTCATTAATTATAAAAATTAAAAAAATTAAAAATAACATTATTTATTAAAAATAAAAATAGAATTCAAAATTGAATATTTATAAAATTCAAAATTTAGTTAAAAAAATTAAAAAATTAATATATATATATTATAAAATATAATATAATAATAAAATTACAATATATATACACATTTATTATTATTGTATTATAAAATAAAAATATAATAATAAAACTGCAACATATATAAATTTATTATGTGTGTATATATATATATATGTATTAAATTACTAAATTTTGAGCTTTATAAGTATTCAATCTTAAATCTAATTTAAGAATTTAAAAAACAAATTGTTAAGTGATCAATTTATACTTCATGTCATGTTTGACCGTTAAAATTTTAATCATAGAGACTAAATTGATATATTTTTAAAAAGATAGGAACCATATGAGTTAAAAAAATAAAATATATTAAAAAGTAATATTTTTAAATATGTTAGGGACCAAATTAATAATTATTCAAAATACTTTATTTTAGTTTAAGTAAAGTACGATTACATATTTTATTGTAATTTACCCATAAAATAAAGAAGAGTGAATATTCATTAACGATAGCTTCGTAATAAATTAAAAATAAAAGGACACGTTGTCCGCTCTACATACACTAGCGTAATGGCGAGTGACATTACCATTTTCCTTACTTCAATTTACAATGAGGGCCTAATTGTTATCCAGGATAGGATTAAAAATGGTCAAATCTCATGTTTAGTGATATAATTATGGTGGACTATTTTTTGTCCACATTTATTTTTATCCCATGGTGGAGGACAAAATAAACCCTTCCAAATCAAGGGGATTACTCTATCCTCTCTCTCCTTAGTTTTTTATTTATTTAATTTCATCTTCTTTTTGTATGTCTCTCTATTGCCCCGCTCTCTCTCTCTCATTTCTTTTTTTAATTTATTATATTTTATTAAAATATTTTAAAATTTTAATATTTTTAATATCAACTGAAAATAATATTTTTGTTATTAATTAACTTAAATATTTTTATTTATTTTAAAAATATTAAAAATATTTATTTTATCAAAACATTAAATATTTTCATATTACATATAAATAATATTTTTTTTAAGCAAAATAACATTTATTTTATTATTAATTTAGTCTAATATTGTTTTAATCAATGCCACATTATATAAAAAATAAAATACAATTATTTTTTGTTCAGTCCCATAC
This sequence comes from Xanthoceras sorbifolium, assembly GCA_003430845.1. Classification (NCBI taxonomy): domain Eukaryota; kingdom Viridiplantae; phylum Streptophyta; class Magnoliopsida; order Sapindales; family Sapindaceae; genus Xanthoceras; species Xanthoceras sorbifolium. The sequence continues at coordinate 10,533,426 of CM010616.1, read as the reverse complement.
AACACTAAATAAGAGATAATATTTTTTTTATTCTAATCCTATATGGCACCAAATACATCCCAGTATTAGTTTAGTCCAATTCAATCAAATCTAATATTATTTTAAAAAATAGTCCAATTTAATCCCGCACACCAAACACATCCTAAATGTATAAAATTAATAATGTTATCATTACTAATATTGTTATTAAATTATTATTAGTCTAAAATTAAATCAAATCTAGTTTCGATAATATTATAATTTGTAATCTTAATCAAGTCATATTTTTTTGTCCAAATTGGAATGACTGTAGTTAGATTTTCTAATCCGAGTTAGAATGAATTATTTAAATCCTAATATAATTTAAAATATTGATTAGTGTCCTCTAAATAGACTCATCAAGTTAAATTATTTTAATATCAAAAAATAAAAAACATTAGGAAAAAAATGTAAGTCAAAAAGTAAATAAATAAATGACCGACAAACTACCAAATTGAAAGTTCAACAATTATCAAGGTTGAAAGAGCATTTCAACCAAATAAAGCAGAAATAAAAGGTTAAAAAACCATTTTGACCAAAAAAAAAAAAATTCTTTAACTGCGTTTCAATATTTATTTTGATTTAAATTTTGTTGATTAATATTTTTAAAAAATATCCATTGATTTCCTATATATAAAATACGGGAATATTTGTAATTATGTGAAAGTTGAGGGTAGTAATGAAAGAATCCAAGCTTTGAATAACTTGTTAAAGAAGGCTTTGGTCTGTTACGTCTGTCCGAGTCATTTTTTCAACTTTAATAGCTTTCCGTCACTTTTTATGTAGAATGAGGGTTTTGGTCCAAATACGATTTCATAATAATTTACCCCTAAAATAAAGAAGTGAATATTAATTAATGATAGGTTTTTTTTTTAAGGGAATACAATTACAATATTAACAACTGTCGGGACTTGATAATAAATTAAAAATAAAAGGACATGTTGTCGCTCTACATGCTAGTGTAATGATAGTGATACTACCGGTTTCCTTACTTCAATTGACAAGAATGTATATGAATTAATAATGTTATCATTACTAATATTGTTATTAAATTATTATTAGTCTAAAATTAAATCAAGTCTAGTTTCGATAATATTATAATTTATAATCTTAATTAAGTTAGATTTTTTAGTCCAAATTAAAGTGAATGTAGTTAGATTTTTAATTCTGAATTACAATGAATTATTTAAATCCTAATAGAATTTAAAATATTGATTAGTTTAGTGTTATGTAAATACATATATATATATATATATATATATATATACTTTTAAATAACATGTAGGTCAAAAAATAAAAAAAATAAAGGATCGATAAACTACCAAATTAAAAGTTCAACAATTGTTAAAAGAGTATTTCAACCAAATAAGGGCTAATTGCAATAAAGTGCCCTGACGTTTGGTTATATTGCAATGAAATCGTGAGTTTAGCCTTAATTGCATGTTAATACCCTTAACTAACTGATTAATTGCATATTAGTACCCTTAACCAAGTTGACCGGTATGTTGACTTTGACTTTTTTGATAAAAAGACAAAATTACCCCTGGTTAAAAAAAAATAAATAAATAAAAATTTTAAAAAATTTTAAAAATTAAAATTTTTAAAAATAGATCTCCACCGTCCATCAAGATTGATGGACGGTGGAGATCCATTTTTAAAATTTTTAATTTTTTCAATTTTTTTAAATTTTTATTTAATTTATTTTTTTTAAACCAGGGGTAATTTTATCTTTTTACCAAAAAGTCAAGTCAACATACCGGTCAACTTGGTCAAAGGTACTAACATGCAATTAAGGCTAAACTCACAATTTCATTGTAATATAGTCAAACGTCAGGGTACTTTATTGCAATTATCCCACCAAATAAATAAGAAATAAAAGGTTAAAAAACTATTTCGACCAAAAAATATTATTCTGCGTTTCAATTTTTATTTTGATTTAAATTATGTTGATTAATATTTTAAAAAAAATATCCATTGATTTCCTATATATAAAATACGGGAATATTTGTAATTATGTGAAAGTTGAGGGTAAGTAATGAAAGAATCCAAGCTTTGAATAACTTGTTAAAGAAGGCTTTGGTCTGTTACGTCTGTCTGAGACTCTGAGTCATTTTCTCTACTTTAATAGCTTTCTGTCACTTTTTATATAGAGTGAGGGTTTTGGTTCAATCACCATTGAATCATCGAAAGCTCAAACACCACCAACGCCCCAAATGGATTCTCCAGAAGAAGAGGTTATTATCATCTTTACTTATTTTTTCTTCAACTCATGATTTTTTTTTTGTGCTTATCATAAACTCTCTTTATTATTTTATTTTTCTTTCTAAAAAAATTCTTTAACGTAAAGTTCAACGTTTGGTTGTCACGAAACAGAGGGAAAGAGAAGTAAATGGAAGTGACTTTTCTGATCAGCCTACCCAAAAAAAAAACAAAAAAATTGTAGCTTGTTTATAAAAATAGAATAAAATGGAGGAAAAATGTAATAATGTGCATTTGGTTTTTTTGGTTCTGAGGTTACTAGTGCGTTGTAGTGATGGTGAACCTGAGATTGACTACTTTGGGAAAATGAAATAGGGATTTATTTCCTCGAGTTTAAATTTGTGACAAAAATTAATGGTGGTGGTGTAGACCTTAGTTTGAGGACAAGTTTCTAGTGATTGGTGCTTTCTCTTTGTTTGACCATATGTCAAAAGTTTGGAAAATTGAAGTGGTTAATGAAGTGTTTTGTTGTTTTGTTTGGATTATCAGGTGAATGTTCTTGAATTAGTTTAGTGAAGTTGGTTTCTGTATAGCATATTTATAAATAGATTGTGTGATGGGGATTTTTACAACTGCTGCTAAATTTGCAAGTATTTATTAGTCTTGATAACCTGGATCATGTGGGGCTTCTTCCTTTTTGTTATCCTGAAAATCTCTTTCCATTCTTTGTTCACTGGACTCTAAAGGAAGATTTCCCTGAGCTCTTTGTTCGAAAACAAAGGTCTTACCACACAACCCCACCTTTCAGTTATTTCGGAGAACTCATTGTTACATAATCCATGGTTGAAAACCCATAACTAATAAGAAAAGAAAAATGGTTAAGACTTTTTCATGTATAACAATCAAATATTTTGGGGAAAAAAAAAAATCTTGATGAGTCAAAAACTAGAACAATTAAAGGAGTAATGTTCTTTTTGTGTTGTAAGCATATAGAGTCTTTTATTTCTGCCTATGCTTGTGTATATGTACATAATTAGATATATAAATTCGCACACACGGATATTAATTAATTTCATGCTTTCTCTCATTTGCACCTCAGTCGAGCTTTTTGGTTTATCTTTAATCAATTGTTCCCTTCTTTAGTTAGCAAACTATTTTTCATCCAGTAATACATTGTTATATGAAGTCTCCTTGCATATTTGATCAAACATGGTTGTTTCATTCCGTCCATGATGTATGTTTCTGATTCCTCCTTTGTTACAGATAAACTTGTATTTTAAGATCGTTAAAACAATAGCTATGAGAGTCAAACGATCGGAGACAATTAAAAATCTCAAAGTGATGCTACATGAGAAGGAAGGTATTTCAGAAGATGTTCAGGATCTGTTTTTTGACGGTGATCATCTCAGGGACGATGGCCAAAGAATTTCGGATTATGGTATTCCCAGAAACTCAACTATCAATCTTGTTTGTAGAGATTCATCTCGAATGAAATTATGTTTTAAGATGCCATCAAATGAGAAAACCATTGTGCTTAACGTGCAAAAAAGTGATACCATTCAAAAAATCAAATCCATCATTCAAGACAGAGAGCACATCTGCTCCTATGATTTCGACATATACTCTTCTGGAAGACTTCTTGAAAATCACAGGACTGTGGCCTCACTGAACGTACAAAGCAACAATACTCTTCAGTTGATCTCTAATCGGAAAGAGACTATATTAGTTTCTGTGGAGACACCAACCGAAGGTGTCATAGAAGTTGAAGTTAGGTGGATGCATACTGTTCTGGATGTGAAGAAAATAATTGAGAGCATGATAAACATCCCTATTCAATGTATGGAACTATTTATTGGTAGAACAGAGGAGCAGCTTGAGGATGGGAAAAGCTTTGCTAGTTATGACATGGATCAACTTGATTTCTTAACTATTAAAACCCCTGATAAATTCCAGATATCAGTGGCAGCCCTTATTGGGAAAACCGTCACTCTCGAGGTCTTTCACTCATCAACTGTTCGTAATGTAAAAGAACTACTTTATCGGCTCATGGGTGTACAGGTTTATCAACAAAGAATTATATTTAAGGGGCGACAGCTTGAAGACAGAATGACTCTTGGTTCGTATAGCATTGGCAAGGAGTCCAGCCTCTACATGGTGCTGAGACTGGGTGGACCGCCTGAAACTTGGGAGTTCTAGTAAGTGGTGACTGTTGCTGGTTTGCTCATAGTAATAGTTTTAGTAAAAGTTGATTGCTCCTCTTCAGCCACTTCCTTTATTTTGCCAATAGTCGAAAGGAATTTGTATTGTTTGATATGTTCTAAGAATTTATGACTGTTTCAAAGTATCAGATTTCAAATGCAAATGCAGTTGTCCATTTCTGTGCTGGATCCACTAGGACAGCTTGGTTCAATATATAATATGTATATATTTTTCTTGAAACAATCTGTGTAGTATATTCATCAGCTACTATGTTTCTTTTTTATATTTGTTAATATTACAAGTAGAGTTTTAGTACACTATATTAATTTACAGCCATGTAATAACAATAGAATGATGATTCAAAAGAAATTGAAATAACGATTTATTATAAGTTGAATACTATTATTTCCTAAAAGATATTTTCTTTTGGAAAATATAAATCTTAAGAAATACCGGAATATGGAAAAGAAATCTTAAAAAAAATAGGAATGTATTCCTAATAATTTGTTTTTTAAAATTAAAAAAAAAAGAAAAAGAAAATCGTAAGGTACAGTTATGAAAAATAAATATTTTTCCACTTACAATTTAATGAGTGCAAATTGGACATATTAAGTTATTTTTATTTTTTTTAAGTGGTTTAATAACTTAAAAATATAAAAAAAAAATTGAAAGAAATAAAATAAAAAATTATGACATTTTCACTTAATTTCAAATTACTATATTATATTTACAATATTTTCTTCCAAAAATATCCTCTCAAATATAATATATTTATAGTTTTATTTTAATTTTATATCATATAATTTTCTTTGTTTTACCCTATTACTTATCACAAACGGCTTTATAAAAAAAAAAAAAAATCATAATTCACTTCTTATCCTTAAAATTTTTTGGAATTGGATGATTGAATTATCTACAAAAACTCCGCTAAGAATTAATTAATTATTTATTTTTATTGAACTACTTGTATTCTATCATTTTAATGGTTGTAATGAAATTTTATAACTTTATTGGTGTGTATACATCAATTTTTGTACTTTGTTTGACAATTATGCATATTTATTTATTTACAAAAGAGTTAATTGCACCAACACCCCTGAGGTTTTGCCAACTACAAGTAGAATCAACTTTATCGTTTATTAACAATGACCTCTTCTGCATTAGTTGACTTTAGTCAAACCTAACAGGGTCAGAGGTATTTTTATCTTTTCAACTTTTAAATTTTATTAAATAAAAATTAAAAAATTAAGAAAAAATATCATCCCTCCATCTTTAAAATAACGGACGGTTAGGATTTATTTAAAAAAATTAAAATAATAATAATAATAAAACTAATTAAAAATAAAAAATTAATTATAGTTAATGTTTTCCAGATTGAATCTTAACCGTCCATCAAGATTGGTGGACGATGGAGATCCAATCTAAAAAATGGATCTCTATGAAAAAAAAAAAAAAAAAATTGGGTTCTTCTTCTAGGTTCTTCGAAGAACTCAGAAGGGTTCAACCGAACCCTTCTGGGTTCTTCGAACGAACCCATTTCACCCAGATCTGGGTTATTCGAAGAACCCAGAAATGGGTTCTTTGAACAAACCTAGAAAATGGGTTATTCGATTTTTTTTGTTTTTAATACCTAGATCTGGGTTCGCCTTCGAAGGCGAACCGATATTGTTGACGAACCCATCTGGGTTCGTCTTCGTTGACGAACCCAGAAGGGTTCGTCGCGCTGGAGATCCAGCCATGGCTGGATTTCCAGCAAGGTTTTCTCTTTTTTTTTTTAAATTTTTTTTAAAAATTTTAAAAAATTCGGAAGTTTAATTTTTTTATTTAAAAAAAAAAAGAAAATATTGTTTTAGGGGTATTTTGGTCATTTTAACATTTAAGGTTGGTTAACAGTCAAGTCTAACGGAAGTCAACTAACGGCAAGAGATGTCATTATCAATAAATAATAAAGTTGATTCTACTTGTAGTTGAAAAAACCTCAGAGGGTGTGGGTGCAATTAACTCTTTACAAAATTTTATTTTTAATTATTTATTTAGGAGGTGACAATCTTTTACAAATATCGTGTGATTATTTTCTTATTTATTTTTATCATTTTATGCAAGGTGATTTTTGTTTTCTTATTTATTTTTATTATTTTATACAAGTTATTCTTCCTTTTTTTTTCCGATTATTTTCGTATTTTTTGAATATCTTGACTGCTATATATGTAAATTTGCAAATCACTATTTCTTTTACTTTTATTATTTTACTCCACAAGTATTTATAACATTCTTCTTTTATATGATAGATTTTTTTTATATTTTATTTCACAAGCATTTGTAATATTCTTCTTACAAATAAAAATACATAATAATTAATAATAATAATAAATGTATAAATGTTAAATTATCTGTTTTCAGATATTTTTATTTTTAAAAAACAAACTATATTTAGTGGTGAGAAAAAAAGAATATGTCATTCAAGTTTCAGTTTTAAGTTCCTTTCAATAAAACTAAGAATTGTTCGGTATTTAAACAAACCTAGTTGAAGCCTTTCCTGTTTGGTTTCTATGTATATATAGTTTCTCTAAGGTTTTATCTGAATTTAGGGCTATGGTGTTTCATACATCATGGTTGAAAAAGAACACCAGACGCCATATATCGTGAAATTGCAAGTCAAATTCAAATTCATCTGATGAAGAGTTATTTCAATATGTTGGTGAATTAATTATCTATCTATAATATAGTGTATCATTGTGTTTTCTTCTTCTCTTTTCCATATGTAGATTAACAAAACTATAGCCATGAAGGACAATTGTCAAACATCAAGGAAAAGATAACTTGAAGATGTGGCCTGCTTCGTACCAGATATCGGTGAGGACTCAGAGATGTGAAAATCATCAAAGTTGAAGTGTAGCAGTCGAATAATATTATAAACTACTGGTTTTTTATTTATTTAAAGGGTACAGTTATAAGATTAATAATAAGTCTACTGAATGTATTGAGATTTGTTATTAAACGCATAATCTGGATATTTACTCGCATAACGAGAGTCATCTACTCACATAATAAGAGGAGAAAACTTCTCGTACATGTTAATAAATCTATATGGTGAGACTTGAATCCTTCGGTAAAATGGAGATGACCTAACTACCTGTGTTATGAATGAATATGTAATAATTTTTTTTTTTTTTAACATTTTAAGGATTCGTATCAGTCTATTTTATAAGTTCAAATTAATGATTATATGTTGAATATAGTGGCAAGCGCACTCTATTTTATAATTTAGAACGAATTGTAATAGAGTACTTTAACGTTTGGTCATATTGTAATAAAATCGTGATTTTAGCCTTATATACACATTAGTACCCTACCGTTAGTTGATTCAGTCAAAAGCAACTGTTGACAAAAAACTTTATCTTGAAATGACAAAAATATCCTAGGTTAAAAATAAAAAAATAATATTAATTATTAAAATTAAAAAATTAAAAAAATAATTTAAATGGATCAATTTAAATTATTTTTTAATTTTTTTAATTTTAATAATTAATATTATTTTATTATTTTTTTTAACCGGAGATATTTTTATTATTTTAGGTAAAATTTTTAGTTAAACCGTTATTTTTGGCTAAGTGAACTAACGGTAGGAAACTGATGTATAATTAAGGCTAAATTTATAATTTTATTGTAATATGGTCAAACGTCAGAGTACTCTATTACAATTCGTCCTATAATTTACACTGGTGTTTTTATAATCAATTAAAAATATTAAATTTCTATATAATTACATTAGTGACAATTTTGTATTTAAATTAAAAATAGTAAAAAACACATGTTAAAATCAGCCTGATCGAGTGATCGATCATTTGTAGTATATGATTAAGTCACTGTTACTAGAATATTTTTCACATGGATATTGAACCTTCATGGGAGAACTCTTTTTTTTTTTTTTTCACAATCTAGATTCAATTTATTTTCTGGGCATTGATAATAGTGGTTTCGCAAACTTATAAATACCAGTTGTAACAACTGCAACAGAGTATTAAATTAACCAATAAATGATAGCATGAGCATGACTGTTAAATTTTGACAGTTTCCAAATTCATTTGACTTGAACCAATAAATGAAACCATGACTATTGATTTTTTGTCAGTCATAGAATCAGAATTAAACCCGTAAGCTCTTGAGGGTGTATTCAATTTATATTTTGAATGACTTTTAATAAAAAAAATTTTAAGTGAATGACTTTTATAGAGTTTATGAATTTTTAATGATTTTACATGATTTATAAACAATGCACATCCACTCATTATTCCAGTGGTTAGTACACTTCCCTCCCACTTTAGTGGTAAGAGTTCAATTCTCATCATGCACATTTATTAATATGTGTGTAGGCCCGGTGCTGGCTCAGGGCAAGCTAGGCGACTGCCCAGGACTTAACAATTTTGGGGGCACCATTTCAGATCCAACAATTTTTTTTTTTTGCCCAGGGTTACAAAAAGCTATGAGCCGACCCTGTATGTATGGGTAGTTTTCTCCCCTTTTTATGGGAGTAGATATCTCACATTATGAGAATAGATATCCAGGCCATGTGTTTAGTGATTGATCTCATAAAGTTTTGTAGACTTTCATTAACTTTTAAAATTAAAAGTAAACTAGTAGTTAACTTTACGAGCTCATTTAATTTTTATTTAACAATAATCATTAATGAGTATTGTTCGGAATTTGACCACACAAGTATAACAAAAAAAAAAAAAAAAATAGAGTCAAACAGAAAACCAAAATACCAAGTTTTTTTGAACATTTATTACTCATTATATATATGATGTTTTTAATAAATAAAAAAAAATCACTAATCTCCATTATTATCAATAAAATAAGGTCTGAATATGAAAAGACGAAAATAAATAAATAAATATATTATATCAATTTATTCAAATTTTATATGTATATTAATATAATTAAATTATTTAAGTTATTTATAAGGCGAATAATTATATATAATATTTTTGACCTAATTTTTCACCCGTCTATTACTAATACATTTTAGATTTTTTTTACAAAAATATTTTTAACTTATTCTTTAATCTTGAAAAATATCAAAATTGAATTTTATTTTTTTTATCTTTGTTAAATACTAACAAAATATTTAATAAAGTGTACTTTAAAGTTTTGAATAACGAAAAGATATAGTATATATTCGAAAATAATCATTACATACTTTTTTTTCTTTTAATTTTAAGCACTCTTTTTTCTATCTTGTCAGAAATATTTGTTAATAAATTATTTTTTTATCTGCATAATAGGTTGTAAGGTGATTACAATTTTATTTTTTGAATTATTCTTTTCGAACAATATGCTTAATAGCAAGTGATAATAAAAATTATTAATAATTATTTATTAGAATGTTTTTAAAAGTCTTTCAAAAAAGTGAGAGAGAAATTTTGAGTATTTTAATGAAGAATTGTCTACAAAAGTCTAGCAGTTTTAAAAGTCTATGAAAGTCATTGATATTTTGAATACTTCGTGACTTTTGTAGACTCTTAAAAAGTCTAGATTGAATACCTCATGATTTTTATAGATTTTTTAAAATCGTTAAAATTTTAGATTGAATACCCCATGACTTTTGTAGATATGTTAAAAGTCTTGAATACCCCATGACTTTTATATATTTTTTTAAAACCTACAAAAGTCTATATTGAATACAACATAATTTTTATAGACTCTTCAAAAAGTTTTTAAAAATCTTTAAAAATCTAAAATAAATACACTCCCTTGATTTGCACCCCCATATGAACTTGTTGATTAAGAAACGGCGATTTTAATTTTAAAATGGGTCACCAATTTAAACTCAATTTAGATACATGCATATATAAAAACTACAATTAGTCTTATATATAAAGAGATATCAAACTCAATCCTAAGTTAATGTACACTAATGGCATGTTTGTTACATAGGGATAGGCTTGGGATTAGGGATGGCTAAGATTTCGAAACCGACGGTTTCAGTTTTGGAACCGCCAGTTCCGATTCCATTTTTGTAACAATCGGAATTGTGACCGTGGAGGTCCCAATCCCGGTTCTGGTTAAAACCGGAGAGGAACCCCCGGTTCCAGTTCTTCCGGAACTGGATTGCTAATCACAAAAAAAAAAAAAAAATTTGTTTGAAAATTTTTCACTGCCCCATGCGTGGGGGCAGTGCACACTCCCACTCATGGGGCAATGCGCAGCTGCAGGCTGCAGCAGTTTGTAGCTGTATAAATATTTATTTATTTTTTTAAAAAAAAAAAATTTAACCGTTTGAACCGAAATCGCCCGAACCGGGCAATTCCAGTTTTTTTTTAAGGCTAACCGGAACCGGGACCTGCTTTCCCGGTTCCAGTGACCGGTTTTAAACCGGAACCTTAGACCGCCGGTTCGGTTCGAACCGCCCGGTTCGAACAAAACCGGGGCCATGACTACTTGGGATTGAACAAAATATAAGCCAATTCCTTGTTTGGTGCTTTCAACTAAAAGAACTAAATTTTGTCCTATTTTTTTTTATCCCATTGTATTGGGATAAAATAAATCCCTCCAAAACAAAGGTTATTTTATCCTCTCTCTCTCTTCAATTTTTTATTTTTGTTTTTTTTACTATTTCATAAATTTATTTTACATCTAATGTTTTAATTTTTTGCTGGGCTTCTTTCTCTCTCTCCCTCTTTTTTATTTTTATTTTTATATTTTATTAAACTATTTATATATAAAATTAAATTTATTTAATTTATTTTAAAAGTTAATTGTATATATTAATTATAACATTTTAAAGTTTTAATATTTTTAATATTATTTTATATACAATTAATTTTAAAAAGTTTTATTTATTTAAAAATCTATTTTATTCCAATTCTATAAGGCACCAAACACATCACAGTACTAATTTAGTCCAATCCAATCCAATTCTATTTCATAAAAATAGTCCAATCCAATCCTGTGCATTAAACGCAACCTAAAAGTTTAGGCGGGATTTGAAATTCGAATCCTTGTTCTTACTTCAATTTATCATCGTTAATAAAAGAGTTTTTATTTTAGTAGTATTAAATTAAGTTGGATTTGTGAAAATAGCACAAAATTAATAAATTAATTGGGAATAACACTAAAATATATTTTAGTACAGTGATGCTCTTTAAAAAAGAAATCTAAAAAAAAAATTAAAAAGTCAAACAAAAAATAAAAAAGAAAGTGGAGAAAAAAAATTGTGTCAGGTTTTTGAAAAAGCAGCAAACAAACAGTTTTACAAACAGTTAATAAAAGTTTTGAAATGAAAAAAATTATAAAAAAAGATGTTAGAATAGATTGCGGTCAAATAAAATAAATTACAGTTAAAGAAAATAGATTACGGTTAAAGAAAAATTTGTAAAAAATAAATAATTTTTTTTACAAACAAAAAAAGAAAAAAAAAGTTTTAGTATTGATCACGATCACGGCCAAGTGACGCCGTGATCAAATAGACAAAAAAGAAAAAAAAGAAAGGTTTTAGAATATATTACGTCAAAGTGTTATTTAAAGAAAATATATCACAACAAAATAAAATAGAACACGATAAAAGGAAAATTAGAACACAGGTAAATAAAAATTTACAAAAAAAATAAAATAAAGCTTTTTAGAAAAAAAAATGAGTTAGAATAGATCATGACCAAGCGAGAACTCACTTGATCGTGATCTATTAAGATCATGGTGCCTTGGTCGTGATCTATTAAAGGAAATAGATCACAGCTAAAGGAAATAGATCATGCTCAAAGGAAAATTCGATTATGGCCAAAACAAAATTTGAAAAAAGAAATAATTTTTTTTATTTGTGTAGCTCCCACTTCCTTTTAATTTTTCTAAAGAGAAATTGGTGAGAAACATAGAGAGAGATAGAGAGAGAAGAGTAGTGTTCAATTGAAGGAAAAAAAACTTCAATGAGAAAGAAGAAAAACAACTATGAGAACTCAACCATTGTTGGTTGAATGAGACATTAAATGAGTTTGAATAAAATAAAAATTACTTTAAAGATAAAATTAGATTAATATAAAAAATGATGCTATTTCTCAAACTTTTTATTAACTTAATCTTAGTCTTACAAAATCAGTTAGTTTTTATACTACATTTAACCAATATCCCTTAATAGGCAGACTCAATTATTGCAGATTCCAAGGCAAGTTCATCTGATGGAGAGGTATTTTCACGTTTTTCTTTTCGCAATTATATATATAGTAATATGTTTCTGCTGAAAATGTATTTGTGTTTTTTCAACAACAAATTTCTTTTATTTTAATTCTTCTTCGATTATATGAATTGGTAGAATTGTAAATATCCTGGTCGCGACTCTCTTTTTTTGACTACATAACCAAACTAAATTTAGAATAAGGTTTTTTTTTTAAATTATTTTTTTGTCCTTTCTCATAAATAAAAACTTAAATGTTGACTGTTGAGATCTTTAAAAAAAATAGCCGTGAAGGTCAAAATGTCCGAGACAATTGAAATTCTCAAAGTGATGCTACGTGGAAAGGAATATCACTTGGAAGCTGTTCAGGAGCTGTTTCTCGTTGGTTATAATCTCAAGGATGACCAAAGAATTTTGGATTATGGTATTCCTGGAAATTCCACAATCGATCTTGTTCACCAAGAATCTTGTTTGATATTACATTTTAAGATGCCATCAAACGAGACAACCTTCGACCTCGAAGTGCAAAAAAGTGATAACATTCGAATTATCAAATCCATCATTCAAGACAGAGAGGGAATCTGCCCATGTGATTTTGAGACATACTCTTCTGCAAAACTTGTTGAAAATCACAGGACTGTGACCTCACTCAAACATACAAAGCAAAGATACTCTTCAGTTGAATGTTGATCTCTAATCGGAAAGACACTAGATCAAGTCTTGTGGAGACACCAACCAAAGATGTCATAGAAGTTGAAGTTAGGTGGATGCATACTGTTGTGGATGTGAAGATAATAATTGAGAGCATGATAGACATCCCTAGTCAATGTATGGAACTGCTAATTGGTAGAACACAGGAGCAGCTTCAGGATGGGAAAACCTTTGCTAGTTATGACATGGATCAATTTGATTTCTTAACGATTAAAATCCCTGATAAATTCCAGATATCAGTGAGAACTCGCACTTCGGATACCATCACCCTCGAAGTCTTTCACTCATTAACTGTTTGTAATGTAAAAGAAGTATACTTTCTCCGCTCATCAAACGACTAGTTGATCGCTGAGGACTTGCATTTAAGGGGCAATACAATGAAGACACCATGACTCTAGCGTCCTACAGCATTGAAAAGGAATCTTTACTCTTCTTGAAGATGACTGGTAAGAGGGTTGTTTGACACATGAAGTTCTATTAACCGGGGTTTTATGACTGTATCAAAGCATCTCTGTTACTTATACTTACGTGGTTATTCTTAAAATGTTTAAATAGTATTGTTGGACCCTTTTCTATTAACACCAAAACTGTATTTGAAATCGTAACATTGGTAATGTTAAGTTTTTAAGAATATCAACATAATCTATCTTCGATATTGAACCTAAACATTCTACTATGTTTTTATTTTATTTTATGGTATATTAAAAATAAAGTTTCATAATTACATTACAACCGTGGAATAAGCATAGATACTTAGCCAGCAAGAAGTTGTTCTAGACCAATAAAAACATATAAATAAAAAGAAGAAGAAGAAGACGAAGAAGCTGTTGGCATACAACAGCTATCCTTCCTTGGTCTCTTGTTTAACTTGGATTCTACATGACAAGAATGTTGTAAATCAAGTTAAGACAATTAAGATCTCCCTGTTTTCAGATGATAAAAAAATTACACTTGTAGTAACTATCCTTTATAATATGGAAAAAACCGCTCAAAATTCCTGTGAAGATACTCTTAATTTTAACAACCTGTTATACAAAAATACAATTGTAGAATAAAGGCTGTTCTGTCAAACAATTTTTGAGTAAAAACTAAATCCAAATTTATTTGTTTGAGTTGAAAGGGTTTGGATTTATGGTTTTGTTGTTTGGAAACCTGGAACCCACATTGAGCTTGAATCTTTTTTATCTTTTGCAGTGTAAAACTTGAAATTGGGTTATTATTATTATTTTTTTATGTAGGAAATATTCTGATTCTGAATGTGGAACTCAATTATTCAAGATAGTTGTTTTCTTAAATTTCATACCCAAGTGTTGTCTTTTGAAATTATGGGATTTCAGTAATAGAATCTATGATTTTGTAAATGTACCCTTAGCATACATGCGTCGCATGTCGCGTGTAAGAAATGATTAAATAAACAGGATATTGGAATCCCATCACCTTCTAGCACCACACTTTGGGTTAAAGAAGATGTAGATAAGGTTGAGCAAATGGTTTTTTTACTAGAGAAGGAAGACATAGGATCAGCAACGATAACCCAGGCTCAAGACTCGAGCAATGTTAATAAATTTGCATTTAGCTTATATCATTAGGAGTATTTAGTATTTATTGATGCAGATACTAATGTAAAATAATGCATGTCAAACTGTTCAAAAGCCAAAACACGTTGAAATTATTCGCTGTTTGCTTACTCCCTACAACACTTAAAATATCAAAAATTAAAAAAATTGTGAACCATCTGAAACAGAGGTAGGAAAAAAGAGGACTTAAAAAATACCTTTTCATGCAAGATCCATCCCTTAGGTTTCACATGTGTGTCATCCTTGTGTCTATAAAACGTCGCTGCCCCATATCGATAATGAAGTAGTATTAATCCCCTTCATTCAAACACTATATCATCCACTCTTGAATCCATTCCAAGTAGAATAATCCCCTAAGTACCATAACTGCGTAGAACCATACACTCCAGATCAGGAAATGCAGCATAACGATTCTGATAAATCGGCACGAGGTTGAGATAATTTCAATGGCTCTTCATGTGGGGAAAACACCAATTCGAGAGTGGAGTGCTTTTGGACATTGTAGCTGGCTAGATCCCGGTCTTCCACCAGCTGTTTTCCAGCAAATACAAAATTCTGATATTTAACAGGAATTTTCAATTTGTCAAACAGCTTATCCTTCACATCTTTAGTGGTATTAGATAGCAGCACATCAAGTGTTACTGTTTTTCCATTCCAAGTCCTAACAAATATCTGAATATGAGGAGGCAACAACTCTAAGACAGATTTATCTCTGATGGCGTAACAAGACATGGTCTTGGAATCCTCAAGCTTCTTTCCTGCATAGAATAAATCCTCATTGCTTACTGAGGAACCAGTCTTGCCCCAAACCATTGCTTTAACATCATGAATGGTAAACAACACTTCCACTGCCAGTCTCACAATCTTTTGAGATGGTGTTTTAACAAATATCCGAATCAAACGAGGAAACATCTCGAACATGCACTCTCCTTTGACATCATAAAAAGCCAAGGTCTTGCAATCCTCTAGCAGCTGTCCTGCATAGATCATTATCTGATAATCCTTGAACACTGACATACCTATCATGCGCCCCACTTTTGCTTTGATGTACTGGATAGTGTGGTAAGCCTTTGCTTTCACCGCAACGGTTTTCCCTTTCAAAGGGATCTTCACCGATAATCTTATTCCAATACGATTTTTGGGTATAAGATGGAGAGTGGACTCCTTCAAAATAACAGATGAAACAGTCACATAAAAAAATCGATCACAGAGAAGATGCACAACTCCTCGTGTTTTGAAAGAATAAATATTTATTAATATGAATCTTTTTCTATAATAAATATACTTGTAGACATTGAAATTGCTAGTGAAAAAAAGTAGAATAATCCTGACACCGTTAGAATGCAAAATATGAGAAGATGCTTATAAGTGGAAATAGAAATTCAATTGATCCTTCAAATATAAAGTGAAAAGACAATCATATATCACCATCTAACTTCAACACAAAATTCATGTATGTAATCACTCTAATTTTCAAAAATTAACAAATTAGCTAACACTTAAAAAGACCTACAACTTAAATCATTCTAAAAGCAGGATAATTTACTGATCAAAATTGTAAAAACAACACTACAAGCAAATTTTTTTTTTTTTTTTCCAATTAATTGTTTAAAGACCACCTATGTATTCTTCTCTTTTACAATTTTTTTTTTGTTTTTTTATTAACAATCAAACTGTGAAACTGGCAGGCAAGTAATAAATTTACAGACAATTTTAAGGTAAGAAAGTATCAACCTCTTCCTCGAGAGACTTCAATTGGGATGTCGGTGATTTTTGATCTCTCCATGATCCCATTCCCGAGGAGACTGAAGCAAAACCCTTACCTTTTTAATTTTTTCGGAAAAAAAAAACCCTATTCTAGAGATAATATATATATTTTTGACATAGAGGTATATATATATACACTTTGAATAGCAAAAGGAATTTTAAATCTACAGAAATAAGTAATATTCTTAAGATAAATCTTTTTTTTTTTTTTGACATAGACATAAATATACTTTGAATAGCAAAAAAGAATTTTTAATCTACATAAATAAGAAATCTTAAACCAAAGGATTAGTTGTGCTGTTACTAAATGTTATTTTCTTATCACTATTTCAGACACAACTTCTAATTTAATTTTGAATAAATAATACTAAACCTACTTGAGATTTATTGAATTATATTCGAAATTAAAGTTTACAGAAATTTTTATTGAACTCCTTTAATATTAAGTTTGACATTTAAAATATATGATTGATCATTAAAAAAAAAAAAAAAAAGAATAAGAGGCAAGGATCCATCATGGATTGCGAACTAGAGGAGAGTCGAACCTACTTTTTAACGGTCAAACTTAATATTAAGGGAATTCAATATGAGTTTGTACAAACTTTAATTCTGAATGTAGTTTAACAAATCTCAAGTAGGTTTAGTGTTATTTATTATTTAATTTTTTGTAATGTAGCTAATATTTCTTATGAAGATGGTTTTTAAATATTTTTATTAAATATAAAATTTTAATTTTGACTCAAAGAAAGTTAAAGTGAAAAAATTATTTTGGTCCTTAAATTTTAAACAAATTTACTTTTCAACCGATATTTTATTTTTAGTTTCAATGATTCCTAACTTTTTCAAAATCAATCAAAATAGTCTCTCTTACCAAATTTTAAACGGTTAACCCTAACAGAAGTTGCAGATTATCAACTTTACCCTTGACTACTAGTTAAGTCATAAAATTACAATATTACCCATTCCACTTGAAAAAATTACAAATTTACCCAAAATATGTAACAGCTACAATATCCTTATTTAATAAGATAACAAATTAAATTAATTTTTTTATATAAGATAAATTACGAATTTATACCTATTAATTAAAAAAAAATTGATAGTAATGTTGGGCATTGAAAAGTGTTGCATTTATTTTTTATATGTGTGTTAATTTTTTTTATATTTTTTTGGGAAGATATATTTGTTACATTACTAGTGAAATAATCACCTGTGTAAAAATATTTTTTACTGAACCAATTTTTACTGATAAAAAATCAAACTTTGTTGGTTTGTCTGTCTCTTATTTTGAAATAAAAACTTGTGCAAATGAGTTTTTTTCTTAACAACTCCTACAACATCTAATTTAAGGAAAATAAACACATGTGCAAATGAAATGTTTCCTTAAAAACATTCACAAAAATACATGCCACAAGAATCATTAACTCAAATACAAATACATTGTTCACAAAAGATTTAATTATATATTGAAATCATCCAAATACATATCACAAATAAAATGTCAATATATATACCAACAGACCAACATTGTTTGTTTCTACAAAAAAAAAAAAAAAAATTCAACAAAATATTAACATGTCATGTCTCCAGCACCAGTATGTATACTAGCAGACATACAACTTGTCTGTTTCCAAACAAATTTTTGTTTTTAAACAAAACATTAACATGCCGTCATTCTAATTAAAGCTGTTATATAACTATCCAAAAAAAATATTATCAGTAGAAATAATATATTTCATGATTGGGGCTATAAGTTGGAACCTTTTTGGGAATAATTATCAACAATGTTTTTTAATGAACCCACATAATGCTGAGAATTATTATAATCAACTGATGGAGTCTGGATATGAGTTTGCATACTGCATTAAAAAATATGGCATGCAAGTCAATTGATGCAATACAAAAATAATGTAATGAACCCAAATAACCAAATTATTTATATTATCAGATCTCTATTGCAGCAGCAATTTATTTGTTTTTGGATGCAACTGATTTTCCTTTGAAAGTAGATTCTTGTGTCTGTTATAATAATCACAATTTTAATTAAGCATTAATATAAATTGATAATAATGAAGAATGATAATATACCAGTTTTACATTACCTTTTTTTACGGAGACAAGTCCTGTTGTTATGTCTAAGGGCTTTACATGACTGGCAGCGGTTAGCAAAATTCTTTTTTGGTTTTGGTATTGGTGGTTCATCCTACTCTATTCTTCTGGATTTCTTTGGTCTGCCAGCTCTAGTATGCTTCTCTGAAGGCTCCACCAATGCATTTTCGTACTCAAGCCACCTTAATTAATTAGGAATAGGGTTAATGGACCCACTGTAGGTAATCACCACAGCTTCATTTGAGTAATACGAGTGCACGTGATCATGCGCTAACTCCCTTGTGTATGTGAAAACAGTGATTGCATGGCAGTAGGGCAGCCCACTAATTTGCCAGTCCCCACAGTTATAATACATATATCACTTGTGTTGACTATAAATTTCTTTCCCTTTCGGTTAACTGTTTCATACTATGCTCATCTCCCACGAATCACTTGCAGCTTTCTTGCATATTTTTCATACTCAACCAATTTAGTCATTGCATATGGTGTTATGGAGTCAACAATCTTTTCCACCGCATTGAACTTCTCACATATTCTTACCATTATCTTCCTTCCCAAGTGCTATAGCAAGGTCAAGATTGGTTTGTCTCTTTCATCCTTAATCCAACTGTTGAAATATTTGACATGTTATTAGTGATGTGGTCTGACTTGATGCGAGGGTCAAAATAATGCCTTGCCCATTTGTCGACGGGCTCTGCATTTAGCCAAACATTTGCGTCAACCGAGTCCTCCTTTATGGACTTCATTGCTTCATAAAATCCAGTAGCATTAGGAATCCTTGCTGCCTTCCATAACTTACCATTTATGTTCAAATCTTTGAAAGTCGACTTAAAATTTGAAAGCATTTGTTGAAAGCAGTATCTAATATATAAAATATGCAATGAAAATATTAAATGTCATGACAACATCATTCAAACGAAAGCTTGTATGACCAGGTAGGAATTAGATGTACATAAATTTTACAATCTTGACAAATGTAGGAGACTTCATAGAACATACAAACTGCAACATCGTAATTACAAATAGTAGTTCACACAAATTGCAGCATCATAGTTATTCTAAAAAGAAACTAACTTTAATAATAGTTCAGCAATGCAATTATATACAAATTTACACTTGAACTGTAAGAGCTCATTTATCTAAGGCATGGTTTCATGTAACCATGCTACCTGGGTAACCAAACACAATAAGCACAATACCAATGAGCTTTCATAGCACAATAAGCTCATAATTAAGCATTCATGAACACATAAACAATAAGCTTTCATGTAATCAAAGGACACACAGTAACAACACAAATAAAAATTCACATACCAATGTAATTAAAAAAATAATATAACACCATAATTATAAATTTAGAAAGCTGATGAAAAACTATTATGTATATCTTGGATGCATATGGCCATTCCTTACTCAAAGCTAATAACCCCTCTTTCTGACGATCACTCATAAAGCAAATAGGTCAGTTGTCTTCCCACCTTAACGAGTCATGCAGATTCCTTAAGAACCATGTCCAGCTCTCAAGAATTTCAACCTCACATACACATAATGCTATAGGAAAAATACCACTATCACAATCCAAGGCCACAGCTGATAACATGACCCCCTTGAACTGCCTAGTAAGATGACAACCATCAAAACCTATTAAAGGACTACACTCCCGTTTAAATCATGTTTGTGTCGAATTGAAATTAAGGTAAGACCGTTGAATTTTTTTGGATTAACACCTATACTCCTATCCAATGCAATCTTAACCATGCTACTCGGGTTCGTTGCAAGGAAATGTTCCCGTAGTTCTCAATTCTCGTATAAGACTCTATATGATCGACTTTCATATTTATTCAACACCTTCTTCTTTGCCATGTAGATTGCCTGAGAACCACATCGAATTGCGTATTTTTCAAGCAACTCATTTTTTAACACATTCGATTTAATGTCAGGGTTTGCAAGGATTGTTGAACCCATCGACGATGCAATCCACTGGAAAGTTGCTTCAATATTTTTCTGGCAGCCTTTGACTTGGGAATGTTTAGGCTGTTGGCAGATGTAGTCAGAAATGTATTACTTTAAACGTGTAACTCCTGTCTTCTTGGGTAGTCTGTTCGTAGATAAGACAAACTAGGGTAGTTGAACGGTAACTTGCAGTGTTAAGACATTTAATTCGTCTGACTTTTATGATGACAAGGTTTTGACTTTGACTAGGGTTGTTATAAAAGTCAAACTGACTTTCTGCAGTGTCAGGTTCTCTCCTCACACAGTTAGTCTGTTCATGATTGATATCTTGTGGGGTATCTATAAACGTGTTCCGAGAATGCATTGGCATTCAGGAAATTCTCGCCGTAATAGGGAACCTTTTCGGCTGTGCATATTCAAACATCGTCGGCTCCTAAGACTTAAGAATTAGTAGCGTGTTGGTTGTACGATGTCGTTTGATCCTTAGTGGTGACGTCGTAGTTGAGCGCGCAGGATCTACCCACAACAATACCCTCTAAATCTTCGAGGAAATCTTATTTTGAGGGGATTTACTTTGCTGAAGAGTGGATTTGTGAGCTTAACCTGATTTTTTAAGAACTGCCACGGGGCTCTTCGAGGAAGAAGGGTGGCTCTGAGAACGGGCTTAGTGGCGTAATGTGTTGCTAGTGTTAGACAGTTTCTTCGTTTTACAAAATGGTGCATATCGTTTTACAAAGAGGTGCCCTTTAGTGATGTGGTGCGTTTTGTTTCAAATAGCAATATCCCTTAATGATGCGGTGCGTTTTGAGGGGGAGAGCAGGCTTCTTTTGCAAGCTTAGAGTGCATGGCTTTGATTCTCCCGCGCGTAGTAAACCGTCGAATTTTAAATACGCTGGTTAAATGCCAAAAGGCGGCGACTTTTCTTCTTCGTACACGTGGCCTCTCTTCATTGGCTTTGGTCAGCGAGCCTTCAATGCCCAAGTTATCAATCATTCTCTTTGGCTTCTTGAGGTGCCTCTTGGGTCGTAGGATCTTTTCCAGATCAACGGTTGGGGTCTTTTATGTTGGGGGCTATATATATTCGCCTTCTTTTTCCTTTGGACCTTTCCATCCCCTGTCGCTTGTGTTCAGCCCTTTAGAGTGAAAGAAGGTTTTGAGAGCTTTTGAGAGTAGTTGATCTTCGAAGCTTATTGCTATGATTCAATTTCCTTAGGCGTTTGCGTCGTTAATTCCTCGGGTAAGTTACCTTTTTTTTCCCTTCGTGTCTTCTCCTTTCTTGCCATGAATTAGTGGCTTAGGGGTATGTGAATTTTGGAAGAAATTGAAAGAAATGGTTTCTTCATCTTCACTGCTCGCCGACAGTGTCTTCTCCTTTCTTCGTACACGTGGCCTCTCTTCATTGGCTTTGGTCAGCGAGCCTTCAATGCCCAAGTTATCAATCATTCTCTTTGGCTTCTTGAGGTGCCTCTTGGGTCGTAGGATCTTTTCCAGATCAACGGTTGGGGTCTTTTATGTTGGGGGCTATATATATTCGCCTTCTTTTTCCTTTGGACCTTTCCATCCCCTGTCGCTTGTGTTCAGCCCTTTAGAGTGAAAGAAGGTTTTGAGAGCTTTTGAGAGTAGTTGATCTTCGAAGCTTATTGCTATGATTCAATTTCCTTAGGCGTTTGCGTCGTTAATTCCTCGGGTAAGTTACCTTTTTTTTCCCTTCGTGTCTTCTCCTTTCTTGCCATGAATTAGTGGCTTAGGGGTATGTGAATTTTGGAAGAAATTGAAAGAAATGGTTTCTTCATCTTCACTGCTCGCCGACAACCTATCCTTCTAAATGTTGATTGTTCGAACATGCAAGTCCCCATCGTTCTTTTCGATATTTTATCCGAGAGTTCGTCTGAGACTTTGCCTAAGACTTCTCTGGTGAGGACTTTAACACTTGAAGAGGCCATGGCTAAACGTCCAACCCTTTATGAAGAGCAGAAGTCGGACCCGTCAGATAGGAGTGCCTACAGGCTCACGCAGCTCCTCTTCTCCTCGATGAGCACAACTTCCTCAATTGCGAGTCGACTGTGGTCACATCGATTCATTTGGAGCGCTACAGGGAATATTGCTGCCTGGAGGGAGAACCGCGTGGAACCCTCCGAAAAGATTGGTGGCCACATATGGTTACAAGTTGAATTGCGGGATCATATTGTTTCTTTAGTTTTTTATTGCGCGCTTCCTTAATGACATTAATTTGGCCCCGGTACAGTGGGCCTCCAATGGGTATAGGTCTTTGATGGCCTTATGTGCATTGTGGCATAACCTAGGCTTCTTGGATCCTTCACCCCGCGAGATACGACACTGTTATCAAATGCGGTTGTTGCCGCATGAACCTGGGTCGTACTATCTTGTGTCCTTCAATTCGAACCAATGGTTGCCCATCGACAAAGATGGCAGGAGGCTTTTCAGCAAATTAGACGTATCGGACGAAGGGAAAAGAGGCATCATTTGGGGGCTACCCTCTTCTAACAAGTTCTGGAAAGGAGTTTGATTTTTTTTTGGCGGGGGGAGGGGGGAGGGAGGGGAGGGAGGGAGGGAGGGAATGAGGGCACCACGTTCCTGCCGACAAGGAGAAATCCCTTCACGAGGCCTACGTCTCTCGCTATTTTATGAAGCCAGGTATTTTTTTGTGTTTGCTTACTAGTTTTTGATTGTGCTTTTCCTGCTATACATGACTCATTGTTCCCTCTTTGTAGATACATGGAATAAAGGGCCTAAACTGACCAGCGTGGAGGCCCAGCACATTCTACGAGCAGTCACAGCTTGTGCAGACGATCGGTACGCAAATCGACTCTACTGCGATAAGCCACTAGAGCGTCATTTCGACATTTTTTGCTATACTACGACTCATTGTCCCCATAACCGTCCTAGCAATAAGCGTTGTCATTCTTTCAAAATTTTAATTACGTTCTTTAAATGCATTAGTTTTGACATTTTTTCTTCAGTCCTGGAGAATGATCTCATCTGCAGCTGGGAGGTGAGGGACCTAAAGAATCTTTCGCCTGCTTCTCGCTGGGAAAGTAACAAGGGACATGAGAAGAAGGTTCATTCCCCAGCCAAGAGGGTTGTTCCTGCGCGGGAGAGGATATATGTTCCCGTGAAGCGTCGGGTAGGCGCTTTGGAGGATCCTTCTATTACCATCGATGAGGTCTCTGCTCCTACCCACGAGCTTTCTGCTAAAAGGAGTAGGCTGGTCGGTGGTTCTAATGACCCCAACCTATCTCAGAGAGTGGGGGTTAGGTATAATACTGTTGCTACAAGTCGCCCTTCTTGGCGGTCAAAGAGGATGGATCGCAGATTAGAACGTCCTATGACATTCATCCCTCCAGTTAGTTTTGTATCCCCTCCTTGAGGACGTTCTGGACGCTACATCGACCATTGTCCCTAAAAAGCAAGTTCCCTTTGTCACAGAGATAGCCGAGGAAGAATTAGATGATGAGCTATTGGTGCGAAATTCGACAGGAAGGGGCGAAGGTCCGACGGTCTAGGAAACTGGGGCCTTTCCTGAATCCTATTATGGAGAAGATGTCGGGCCTCGCGATCCCTCGGGCGATGATGTGCCTGTGCTGTCAAATTCTTCCTTAGAAGATATCCTTGGTCAAGTATTGAGGGGGACGTTCGGTCCTCGTTGCAGGGGGCTGCAGATGGGTTTTTAGGGGAAACAGTTAAAAACAGCTGCAATATTTCTTTAGTCTTTCGGCTGCAGATGGGTTCTTGATTCTTTTTTGTTTTCTTCCTATTTATTTTCATGCTTTATTAATATTAACATTTTTCTTTTTGCAGTGTAGCTTTTAGTGAAGTTTGATGTTGCGGCAAGGGATAAGGAGGTTCTGCAACGTCGCATCGCGGAACTCGAAGATGTGAGAGCCTACTTTAAGGTCAATTGAGAAGTAATCAAGGAGCATGACATTTTTAAGGAGAAGGCGAATCACTTTGCAGATAAAGTGGAGATGCTTGAAGCCGAGAAGTTTGCTCTCGCTTCTAATAAAGATAAGGCCGCTGCTATTACCAACAATCTTCTCGACGCTGCTGTTGTCGCTCGAGTGGAGGCAAAAGAGAAGCTTGCCTGGTTGGAGGGAAAGATCAAAGAGTTAAGCAGCACGGTTGACGCCTTCTAGCTTATTCTGGAGAGAGTTAAAACTGAAATTGAGATTAGGGCCATGGATTGTTACAAGGCTTCTCCTGCTTTTGACGCTTTCATGCATAGAGAGTTCAGGAATGGCATCAAGGAATGCCGAGTTATCGTGGAGTCTGACCTCATCCCTGAGGTGCGAAAATTGATTGATCTTGCTATCGAAAGCAATGTGACCAAAGCTAATAAAGTTCTTCAACAGTCTAGAAAGATATAGCGGGCTCATTGTCTGTCGAGGAACTTGCCCATCGTGGATATGCACTTGGAGATACCCAATCAGAGTAGGGTTCCCAAGATTTATAACAGCAAGAAGTCAGGGTCCAACATTTTTAGCTCGAGGATGGATACTGGTCCTAATCCAGATGTGGATTATGAGCTTTCGGATGGGGATGAGGATATCGCCCTCAGCAAGAAGGAGCCTTCTACTTCATTCGAGACTGACTCCGATGATCGCCTCAATTTAAATGAGTTATCAAAGAAAGGGAAGGGTCCGACTCCGAAGGCCATATAGGTGTACTTGTGGTGATGGGATTCGTATTTCGATGGGAATGACTGCCTCGACTCCGTAGGCCAAGGCAAAAGGCGTTTCTCCCATGGACGTCCTCGCAATCGTTCGATATGCCCAAAGAACTTCGGGAAGTTTCTCAGCCCACTTTCCTTTCTTTAAGTCTAGCTTCGTCTTTATGATATGTTTGATAATTTTGTTCACAGCCTCGACTTGTCTATTGGTTTGTGGGTAGGCGACGGAAGCATAGTAATTTTTGATCCCCCATGTTCTATAAAATTCGGGGAAATTCAGGTTATCTAACTATGTCCCATTGTCGGAGATAATGGTATCTATGACCCTGAATCTGTAGATGATAGATTTTTTCACAAAGTCGGTGGTATTTTGTTCAGTGATCTTAATTAGGGGTTCCAATTCCACCCATTTAGTGAAATAATCAACAGTAACTATAGCATACTTGGCTTGTCCTGTTGCTATTGGCATGGACCCTATGAGGTTGATCCCCCATTGGACAAAAGGCCAGGGGGATGTGAGGCTTTTCAGCTTTTCAGGTGGCTGCTTAATGTTATCGGCGATTCTTTAGCATTTGTCGCAGTCGGATGCTTTTTTTTTGGCGTCTTCGAACATGGTAGGCCAATAAAAACCTTGTCGTAGAGCTTTGTGTGCTAAACTATTTCCACCTGCATGATTTTCACAAACTCCTCTGTGAATGTCTTTTAAGATTTTCTCGGCTTCTTGTTGGTTGACGCATCTCTGCAAGGTTTTGAAGAACCCCTTGCGATATATTTCACCGTCTATTGCCGTATACCGAGCGAATCGGTATCTTAGTTGCTTTGCTTCATTTTTGTCCTCGTGGATGATTCCTTGTTCTAAGTATGCTCGAATGGGCGTTATCCAGGTAATTTTTGTGAGGTTTAGTTCCGCGACCTTAGCAATCGCTTCTTCATTTATACTTGGCTATGAAAGGTGAGCTACAAGAATTGTCTTGGATAAAATGATGTTAGTGGCGGATGCCAACTTTGACAAAGCGTTAGTTTTCAAGTTTTCCGCCCTTGACATTTGCGTGATTCTGAATTTTGTGAATCTACCGAGCACTGATTGGATTTTTTCTAGATATGCGATCATCTCTTCTTCCTTAAACTAATACTCGTTACATATTTGGTTGACTACTAATTGCAAATCGCTGAAGATGTCAATTTTGTCGACGCGCAGGGCAGTGGCTTCATATTCTGCAACATTATTAGTAGCCTTGAAGTCGAATCTTAACGCGCATTCTACTTCGTCTTGTTCAGGTGTCATGAGAACCACCCCTGCTCTGCTTCCATGGGAATTTGAAGAACCATCGACATGCAGCTTTCAAGGTTATACTTCGTTCTCTCGCTCGGTGTCAGCAAAAAAGGTCGAGTCAACCAATGGCTCTGTGAACTCTGCAATAAAGTCAGTGTTAACTTGTGCTTTGATTGTGGTTCTTGGTTTGAAGCTTTTGTCAAATTTGCTCAGTTTAATCGCCCATTTGGTTAATCTTCCCGAGACTTCCGGCTTTTGCAGTATTTGCTTTAGAGGGCAGTTTGTAAGCACTTCAATAGTGTGTGCTTGGAAGTACGGTCGTAATTTCCTTGCGACGACGATGAGAGCGAGGTCAACTTTCTTTGTGTCTAGGTATCTTATTTCAGCGGCAATTAGTGCTTTGCTGACATAGTATTCAGGTTTTTGTACTCCTTCTTCCTCGTGGATTAGGACGGAGCTTGTCGCAGCGGTCGTAACAGAGAGATACAAATACAAAGTCTCATTGGAAAGCGGCATCGAGAGCACCGGTGCTAATCCAAGGTAGGTTTTCCGTTGATGGAAGGCATTGTTACATTCTTCGTCCCATTCTACCACATTGCTTTTCTTGATTGCTTTGAAAAATGGGAGGCATTTGTCAGTGGATCTCGCAATGAATCTATTCAATGCCTCCAGATATCCTGTAAGGCGTTGAAGATCTTTGAGTGTTCTGGAGGGCTTCAACTTGATGAGGGCATCTATTTTCTCTGGGTTGGCTACAATTCCTCTTTGGTGGGCCAGGAAACCCAAAAACTTGCCTGAGGCTACGCCGAACACGTATTTTTCAGGATTCAACTTGATTTCGTATTATCGCAAGACCTAGAACATTTCTCGCAGGTTTTGAGCGTGTTCTTTTGTTGTTAAGCTCTTTGTTAGCATGTTGTCAACATATACTTTCATAGTTCTTCCTATCTGTTTGGCGAACATTTGGTTGACTAGCCTTTGGTAGATAGCCCCAGCATTTGTTAAACCGAAAGGTATCACTGTGTAACAGTATAATCCCTGGTCGATGGTGAATGTCATTTTCTCCTCATCAGGGGCGTGCATTTTGATTTGGCTGTACCCTGAGTATGCATCCATGAAATTGAGGAGTTCGTGACCTGTTGTAGCGTCTACTAGTTGGTCAATTTTTGGGAGGGGGAAACAATCCTTTGGGTAGGCCCTATTCAGGTCAGTGAAGTCGACACACATTCTTCACTTTCCGTTCTTCTTTTTTACTAACACTAGATTGGCAATCCAGGAAGGGTAATGTGATTCTCGGATGGATCCTGCTGCGAGGAATGTCTCCACTTCTTTCCTTATGGCGGAGTTTCTTTCAGCGTTAAAATGTCGCCCTTTTTGGATTACTAGTTTCACATCACAATGCACTTCCAGTCTATGAGATATAGTTGACGGACCGATTCCTAGCATGTCGGCGTGACTCCATGCGAAGATGTCTTTAAATTATCAGAGCAGTTTCTCTAAATCTTTCTTGATATTAGTCTTCAACTTTGCTCTTATCTTGACAACCTTCTCAGGAGAATTTTCGTCAAGGACTACATTCTCGATTGGCTCTATCTCTCCGTTATTTTCTCTTGCCGTGGGTTTCTGCAGATCGAGGGCAAATTCCTTGGGTACCTCCGCGTGCTCTTCCTCTTCGACCAGCTTTGATTGCTATAATTCCTGGCTCTGTTTCTTCTTCTTTCTTCGACTTTTTTTCGTTATTTGGCATATTTATGCTCCTTGCTTGTTCTTAAAGGCAAATAAGTTGGTTTGCCAGGCGGTTCCCTAGCAACCTCTTATTTCTCCGATGCCATTCTCGATGGGGAATTTCATTTTCAGGCAAAAAGTTGCGGTCACTGCTATGGTCTTGTTGAGGAACGACCTTCCTAACAATGCACTATACAGGCAATTAGTTATGTCTACTACCACGAATTCCAGCAGGACCCTTTTTTTGCACGGTTTGGTTCCTATTATGACTGGGAGCATCATGGTTCCCCATAGTCTTATTTATGACCCCTCGAATGCTCGGGGAGGAGGGGGAGGGGGGTGGTTTAAAGGTTCCAAATCCTTATCCCAATTGATCGAATACTAAAAGGTAGAGGATGCCAGCGGAGCTTCCGTTGTTGATCATGATACGACGTAAGTTTCTTTGCGCGATTTGGAGTTCTATAATGATTGCATTATTGGGCTTGGCGTTGACTCCTGCGCCATCCTTTGCGGTGAACGAGATTGGGTCATATCATTCTTTCTATTTTTTGTGGCTCTTTTGCACCAGGTTTATCTCTGAGGTGCCGCTGCGACCGAAAACTTCTCGAATTTTCAACTTCCTTTCTCTGTTACTAATGCCCGTTCCGGGAGTGCCGTGAATGGTGTTGACAGGGCTAGCTTTTGGGCTTTCAAATCATTTGTTGGGCTTTTTGGGACTTCAGGGACGGTTTGATCTTGCCGGTCCCCTTGGTTCTTTCTGTCTCTTATCCGCTGTTCCCCTGGTTTGGCGAGAAACGTTGTCGTCGTCCCTTCTTACCACAAATCCTTTAAGTGTCCATCTTTGATCAGGTTTTCGATGTGGTTTTTGAGCTGGAAGCACTTTGAGGTGTCGTGAATATGGTCATGCTAGAAATAACAATATTTATCTTTGTCTCGCTTCTGGAGCGCGAAGGTCATCATTCCGGGCCATGTTACGATTCCTTTACGGGCCATATTACAATTTCGAACTTGCCTTTCGATCTTCTAGCTTCTCGCAGCAGGTTTCTGACTTCTCGGTGATTGTCTCGGGGCCCTTTCCCTCTAAAATGATCATTCTCACCCTTGTTGAGATTATTTTTGTAGTGCTTTGGTTCGTCGGGGAGCATGATGTGTACAAGATTGCCCCTCTAGCCTATTTCTTCTTCTTCTGTACGGGCGTAGTCAGCCGCCACTTCTACCATTTCTGGGTAAGTTCTTAGGTCGGTGCTTCCTTAGCTAGAAAGAGAACGCTCCACTTTGCAAGCCGTTTGTGAATATGTTTATGGCGGCTGCATCATTGAAGTCCTCCACTTGGACTGCTTCTCAGTTGAAACGTGATAGATATGATCTGATGGATTCTCACTTTCCTTGCTTAACTGAGGACAGATAGGATAGATATTTTTTCCTTTGCACGCTGCTCATGAATTATCAAGAAAATGCGCGGCTGAATTTTTCGAAACTGTTAATGTTGTGGGGGAAAAGTTGTCGGAGCCAACTCCCTGCTAAATCTCCGAAGGTGATGGGAAAGGCTTGGTACAGTAGTAGGTCATCCCTGGTTTGTGTGCTCATGAGGGTGGTGAATCAGGATATATGTTAAACTGGATCTCTATCTTCCTTGTATTCACTGATGCCAAGCATCTTAAAGTTTCTTGAAAACTTTTTTGCCAGTACTTTGTCTGTGAATTTGCTTACCGTTGCTCCAGAACAGTGGGCTGAGTCGGTGGTAAAGGGTTCCTTGCGCTGGACCTGCTCAAGCCTATCTTTTAGTTGTTGAATTTCTCTCCGCATGGATTCTTTGTCGTACGTCAAGTCTTTGCTAGGGCTCAGTTAATGGCTCTCCACGGAATCTATTTGGCTTTGATTAGTTTTACTGCTGCTGGCTATTCGGCGTCGTTCTTGCCTCGTCGTATTTAGCCTGGTGGTGGAGTTGTGCTTCCTTTTGCTTTCCTGATGGTGTTTCCTTTTGCTGCGAGCTGGACTTTTCTCCGTTTGTGGACTACTGGTGCTTTAGTAGGAGGATTCGCTAGTGAAAGGCTTTGGGAGAGGTAATGGTTCTTTCCCTCTGCCGTTGGCACATCTCTTGTGAGGGACAACTCTCTTGTTTGGCCCAGCACTTCCTCCATGATTTCCTCCGGGACGGGTAAATCTATTACCCATAATTTCCATTAAATTCTGGAAGTGGTATCCGACTTGGTCTACATCTCGGGTGGATATTTCCATAGGGGGCATAACTGGAGGAGGTTGTTGTGATGCCGTGTGCATGCTATCAGGTATGATGAACCCTAGGGGGTCTGCCTTATTGGAGACAATGGGATCTCCAAAGGTGTGGTTTGCTGGGGGCTGCGTTCTTTTCCTGGATTAATCAAATCTATTGTGCCAAGTTTTCCTCAGAAGAATGTGAATACCGCCCTCCTTCTAACGCCAAATTGTTGACAGTGAAAAATGGGTCACATGGTCAACGGGGGTCAATTATGCCACGTAAGGGTATTTAGTGGTTTGTTACGCTTAATAATTTAAAGTTTGCTACTGAAATCCTGCGAGAGGGTTCTCACTGGGAATGATAACTCCTCGAATACTATTTATGAAACTTCTATCTGCTAGGATAAAGAAAGATCAGTGAGGGTTACCAGACTTTAGCAGGCGATTAACCTCCGATGATCAAGTGACTTTCACAGATTGAGAAGAGATAAGTAAATGCTTTAATCGTTTTTAGTTTAGGGTTGGTGAGAGTATTCAAATAGCATACCTTAGTTCTCCATCAATGCCCTTATTTATACTTCCACAGACATTCCCCTTGCTTCCATCTATTTTGGGAATGTTCAAGCCGTTGGCAGATGTGGTCAGAAAGGTGTTACCTTAAACGTGTAACTCCTGTCTTCTTGGAGAGTCTGTCTGCAGATAAGACAAAATAGGGTAGTTGAACGGTAACCTGCAGAGTTAAGACATTTAATTCTTCTGACTTTAATGATGACAAGGTTCTGACTTTTACTAGGGTTGTTATAAAAGTCAAACTGACGTTTTGCAGTGTCAGGTTCTCTCTTGACACAGTTAGTTTGTTCATGGTTGATATCTTGTGGGGTATCCATAAACGTGTTCCGAGAATGCGTTGGCATTCAGGAAGTTCTCACCATAATAGGGAACCTTCTCGACTGCACATATTCAAATATCATCGGCTCCTAAGACTCAAGAATTAGCCGCGTGTTGGTTGTACGATGTCATTTGATCCTTGGTGGTGACGTGGTAGTTGAGCACGCAAGATCTACCCACAACAATAGTTATCATAGAAAAACCTAACTCTATTATAAATAAGAAATAGTATACCAGTAGGTTTTCTAAAAATACTTTAGGAAAAAAAATCAGTTTCATAAAATAAATAAGACACAAAAGAGTAACTTCCTAAAAGAATAAGAATTTGAAGAATAAGAAGTTATCGTGCTTCCAAATTCATAAAAACTTCCCAAAACTAATTAGGAGTGCATTAAAACAAAATTGGAAGTCACTAGAAGTGTAAAATAGGAAATCAAATCCCACATGCCAAAGGCGTGCACCTATGCCTCTGGCGTGGGGTTAATACCAAGTAGCCACACCTAAGGCGTGCCCCCAAGCTTTTGGTGTGGGGTGCTGTCATGTTTTCCCTATTTCAGCTTTTCAACTGCACTTGACTCGACTTTGAGCCCACCGTTACCTATCCAAATGACCTCAAAATTTTTTATTTTTTATACCTATGGAAAGATATGGATGTTTAATTTCATTTTAAAAACAAAATACTATTTGGATGTATAGATAAACAGTTATTCCAGTTCAAGCATCCAAAGCTCAGATTTTCAAAAACACAAAATGTTTGAAAATAAATTCTAAAATTAGACCATACAAAATGACTAAGGCTCAACACCTATAAAACATTAAAACCAACATGTTAGCACTCAAATGCAAATGCATCAACATGTTATATGTGTGTCTCTGAATTTTATATGATCTCAAGAACTAGTATTTTTTTTTCCTCGAAACTTATCTTTACACACTTTTTTTAGTGTTCTCAGAAGCTTGTCATCTTCGCATGATTTCTTCAATCTTTGACATAAATACATTTTTACTCACAGAATCACAGTCAATAAAATAATGACCTTACAATCTCCTTATTTAGCTATTCCGTGACAAAAAACTATACTCACCGAACGATCATGTGATTGATTTGACAAAAAACTCGAAAACTCAAAAATTCTACAGATAGACCTATTCTAACATTCGTTAATGTCTTCAAGAATCTTCTCCTGTACCTAAGTCAAATAAACACAAAACTATGTTTCCCAAGAATATTGGTGAGTGAAACGATAATGATATCAATTAAGTAAATCACTAATTAATAATAATTACCACAATAATCAACTTGTTGATACCAAGTATAATATGCAAATGCATCAATTAAAGCTCATTGAATCAAATATGATTATGAAATATGTCCTACTTAATAAGGTCTCCCCATAAATATGCTAATCGACACAAAATAGCAACTTAATATGACTTAATATGAGGATTAGAAGAATTAACTTGAATAAATTAATACCCAAATTACTCCCCCTTTTTGTCATGGGATAGACAAAGATCAAGAACAAAGTATTTTAGTTGTCAATGAATTTAAAGATACTCGTTCACACAAAAATGAGAAGGGTAAAAAAATAAAATAAATAAGAAACAAATAAGGTAGATTCATATAACCTTATATAAGAATAAAATTACTCCAATTTTCAACAAACAATAGATAATTATTAACATAGAAAATCAAGAATCATTTCTAAACAAACATAACATGTTCAAAGAAGTAAATAAAATACGAGGTTATATATGACATGCCCAAATAAATAAGTTTACGAAAATTGAAACGAAATTCATGAAATCAACTAAAAGAACACAAGCATGTAAAAAAATTCTTCAAACTCAAGGATCCGGATCAATATTCATCTCCTCCAATGTTATCACCGTCGATGTTGTCATCACATCCATCGGAGAAGGTAAACACTCCAACAGCACGTGAATGTGAGGTCAACCCCTTTATATACTCCCTTATGCCACACAACTCTTCTTCTTGTGTATCGAGTCTCTTCAAGATGAGATCATTCCCATCCTTGAACATACTCATTCATTGCGTTGCCCAGGGTGGTATCTCACTCTCAATCGGAGTAGTTTCAAAGGGTTGTGGAGTGTCCCTATTCATCTCTTCCTTTAAAAGATAATGGAACTTAAAGAAATCCTTATCAAACATTTGACTTGACTCCACAATTTTATCGGTTCACCTCAACTTAAGACCCGCATCTAAACAAAGTTAGTTATCAAATCCAGAAATTTCAATTTGGACTTGCTCTCATTAGCACATTTATCAATGAGTCTAAAGATATAGTTTCCAACATTAAAGGGCTTCCTTGTCCCAATAACATAAAGCAATTTTTCAGTAGCAAAATTGACTTTCTAGATGTTGGACACTGGTGAACATTTTGACACATAAACTAGTTCAAAACGCGGTAGAATGGAGTACATCTACCATAAGGAAAAAACATTTTCCGCGTTCACTCCATTTAAATTTACCTCTAGTCAAAGTAAGAGCAACTTCTTGTCTAGTAACGTGGATAGAGTCTAGACAACAATTTCCATGAGATAATCCGTACAATGAGTTAATAATTTCACCACTCATTATAATCGTAGTTCCTCTAACTAGAATACCTAGATTATCCTTAAATCGATAGCTATCCAAATTAGTATATAACTCTCTCGCTAAGTTTTCACAAACATCATAAGGTTTCTCAATAATCATCTCACAACCTCTCTCTAGTATGAGATTTAAAATATCATTGATTCTAATAGACCTAAAATCAAATCCTTTCTCAAAAATAATAATTCTAGAGAGGTTATGGTCATACCTATCCTCACACTCTTGGTCGAGAACTTGGGTAGTTGGGAAGATTATCCTCTTATAGCTTTCTTTTCCTTGGAAGCTACTTTTTTCCTTTTGCTAGTCATCTTCAAAGCTAGATTAAGAACTTGTGGTTGCCTTTTGTTGAAGAAATAGCAAGACCTAATATCAATCTCATACAAACAATGAAAAGATCGAAAGAGATTAAAAGATTAAGTGTGTGGAGAAAAATTAATTTCAAGAGAGAATGTTAGCTTTTGAAAGTGTGGCTCTTAGAAAAGTATGAAAAGTATAAGCCATTAGGGTTGGGTACCCTTTAAATAGAAGGAGAAGTGCGCATGAGAAAATAAAATAAAAGTTATGACATAAAATACCAAAGTTGCCCTTAATGAAAAAGCAAGCTTGGGCAAGCCATCAAGCATGCACGCTTGAGGCACACAGCCATGCCTTTGGCATGAGCTTACTACCTAGGCACACACACCTGAGGTGCACAGCCACGCCTCCGGCGTTTGCTTGCTGCTAAACTTCAATTTTGCACTTCTTTGTGTCTTTAACTCCTCGTTCATCCTTGATACTTCATCCATGAGTTTTTCCACTTAAAACTCAATTAAACACAACCAAGAAACATCCCCAAATA
The DNA here is from genome assembly GCA_003430845.1 of Xanthoceras sorbifolium. Taxonomy (NCBI): domain Eukaryota; kingdom Viridiplantae; phylum Streptophyta; class Magnoliopsida; order Sapindales; family Sapindaceae; genus Xanthoceras; species Xanthoceras sorbifolium. Next base: position 10,498,481 of record CM010616.1, on the reverse strand, counting down.
AGATTAAATGAGTCACGATGAAAATTAATGTCTAAAGACTACAATCAACAAATTCTTTCAAAAGTTCAAATCATATTCCTTCGAAATTTACTTGTTCAATAGTGCTCTTAACAAAATAGTTTCTTCAAAACTTTCAAAATAGATATGTGCATGTTTGAATCAAAATGTGTGCTTCTCAAAAGCATATGAATTGAATATTTCGATTATTTACACAAAATCGAGCTTCTCCAAAGCTGCATAAAACGATTTTCAAGCATAACGCTTTTTATGAGTAACTCAATCTTTTCTTAAAATTCATACCACATTCAAATCAAGATATATTATCAAATTTTCACGAATGCATACAATGCAACTTTACGAGAAACTTTCAATAAGAATTCAAACCGACCATAATCCTGGATGTCATTTAAACAAAAATAAGACTCATACAAGCAATGATGTGTGCAAGTGTACTTCTTAAAGTAAATTTTTCAATTTAACTATTCACAACTTCTCCATGTATTTTTAGCACCATGCATTGACATGTTTTCTTTTATTGCTCTTTTCTCAACACCTTATTCTCCTGCTTATTGTGCATGTTTTCTGTTTTTCATACTCTTTTTCATTATGTAACTCTCATGACGGCTTTCACTCAATATTATAAGCGTAACTCTTTCCTACATTGAATGACTGCACAACTTGTACCTGTAGCCCTTTTCAAGATAGATGCTCAAGAGATTTATAGGTGCAGAAATAACATGGATACTGATCATTGGTCATTCTTTGTATACTAGCTTCAGGCATTATCACACATTCATGTCATTTAAGAAATTGATCCAATCATTTGACATACATGTTGATGGTAAAAAATGGATTAGATGGTTAACAATAGTCAACTATGCCACTTAAGGAAGTCTAGTGGACGGTCGAGCAAATGATATCGTATTCATCCCTTTGAATCCTGCGAGAAGGTTCTCGGCGACGATGAGAACCTGATGAATATTGATTGTGAAATAGCTATCTGGAAAGACAAAGAAAGATCGGTGAGGGGTGCCAGACTTTAGTTGGTGATTAACCTCCGACGATCAAGTCAATTTCAGAGTAATGGATGAGTTAATTAATTCAAAGAGTTTTTAGGGTTGGTGAGTATTAAATAACATACCTTTTATCTTCATCAATGACCTTATTTATAGCATCCAAATGTTCCCCTTGTCTTCTTCTACTTTTGGAATGTTTAGATTGTCTAGAAATGTATTCAGTCATGCGTTACCTTAAATGTGTAACACTGCTTTCTCGGAGAGTCTGTCCATTGACAGGACGGGATGTGTGGTTGAACGGTAACCTGCAGTGTTGGTGCATTTAATATGCCTGACTTCTCTGATGGCAGAGTTCTGAGTCTAACCAGGTTCGTCATAAATGTTGATGAGGCACGTCATGGATTGTCAGGTTTAGCGCTGACATAGGGCGTACTGTTCGTTGTTGACAACCAACTAGTGTGCTGCGAGAACATTGATAACGTTTGGATTACTTTCCTCATAGCCAAAAACCTTTTCAGTGGTTTATTTCTAAATGACGTCGGGTACCTTTGGTCTTTAGGGGGCTACTCGTTGGCTTAAACTGACTGTGTTTGGTCGCCAATGATGACATGGCGGTATTGCAAAAGAAATCACCCACAACAATACCCTCTAAATTTTCGAGAAATGTTCTATTTTGGAGGAAATTTACTTTAAAAAATTAAGAAGCTCTTGTAAATTTTACTTGGCCTTCTAAGCACTGCAATGAGGCCTCCTAAGATGGAAAGTGGTTTCTTTGGGCGAAGCGGTGTTTTGGAGATGGAGAGGTGTCTTTAGTGATGCGATGTGTTTTGAAAATAAAATGGTGTCCTTTTCGATTCTGGGTGTGTAACTTCAGTCTCCAATATGTTTTTACGCACAATTATTTCTTTTCTAATTTCAAACGTTTCGAATTGTCTCGTTGGTTACGTTTGGCTAGTTTTCGAAGCTCGAGGCATTAATCATTATTTTAGCTAACCGAGGTATCTTTTGGGCCATACGATCTTCCATGGATCAATGGTTGGGGATTTCTCATTTGAATCCTATATATATTTACCCCCAGCCTTCCTTTTAATCGTTTCATCCTTGTTAATTTTTCCCTCTCGGTTAAAGAATAAGCCTTTGGGAGTTTTTTAGAAGAAGCTGTTCTCCAAAGCTTGATAATGTGGGTTTATCCCTCTAAGCTTTTGTTTGCTTAACTCTCTGGGTAGCTTCCTTGTCTTCTTTTTATTTGTCTTTACCAAATGGATTTTTCTTCATGGCTTTGTGGCAAAAATATGTTAAATGAGATGGAGAGGGACGGTCTTTTTCCTTTTCACTGCTCTTCGAGAACCTATACCTTTAAACATTGATTATTCGCATATGCAGGTTCTAGATGTACACTCCGAGTCTTCATCCGAGAATTCATTAGCGAGGACTTTGTCTTTAGAAGAAGCTATGGCCAAGCGTTCCTCTCTCTATGGTGACCAAACGCCGGATCCATCCGACGTTAGTGCACATAAGCCTCGGCAGCTTCTATTCACTCGGCATAATCCTAGTTTCTTAGACTGTGAGATGAATGCGGTCAATGTTTCTCGCCTGCTCCAGTATAAAGAGTATTACGAGATTTCTGTGAGGTGAAGCTTTCAGTGCCTGATGGGAGGGCCGCATGGAATCCTCCGAGCGAGACGGTCGCTGTCTACGAGTTAGTGTTGAATTGTAGGGTTACGTTGCCCCTTCAACCCTTCGTTGCGCATTTTCTTAGCGACGTCACCTTGGTACCGGTGCAGTTAATGCCCAACGGGTATCGGACCCTGATGGCTTTATGTGCCTTATGGCAGTCATTAGGTTTTTCTGACCCTTTGCTGAATGAGATTCAACACTACTACTAGCTACGACCGTTGCCGAACGAGCTTGGTTCGCACTATCTTGTGACATTCTATTCACCTAAGTGGCTGCCAGTTGGCGAGATGGCGAGAGATTTTTCGGCAAGTTAGATGTGTCAGACGAGAGGAAGAAAGGTGTTATTTGGGGGTTCCCCACCTCCAACAAGTTTTGGAAATAGGCTTGGTTCTTCACCCAGGAGAACTGGGGTGCTACGTCCCTACTGATAAGGAGAATTCTCTCCACGTGGCGTATGTTTCTTGCCATTTCATAAAGCCATATACTTTCTTTACTTTTTCGTTCTTGCTTTTGGCACGTTTTTCGTCGCTAGGCTCAATTTTTTTTTTCTTTTTGTAGATTCATGGAGTGAAGTGTCTATCTTGACCAGCGAGGACACTAAGCGGGTATACCAAGTAGTCACTTCTCACTTGGATAATTGATCGACGGCCTTACTTTGCTGCGACAAGGCACTGGTGTGTCGAGCGTTCAATATCTTTCGGTATTCGACGAAGCGGTGCCCCTCTCTCCCCCCAATCATCCTTACAGTAAGTCTTGTTTATCCTTTAATCTTTCAAATGTTTTTAATTTTAGTAATGCTAACAATTTCTTCTTTTTTCTTTTGTAGTTCAAAAGAATGATTCATCTGTAGCTTGGATGTGAGGGATTTGAAGAATCTCTCAGTTGCTTCTCGACGGGAGAGCAATAAGGGGAATGATAAGAAGGATCATTCCTCAGCCAAGGCTGGTGTTCCTTCGAGGGAAAAAGCGCCCGTTTCTCCACAAAACAAGGCGGCTATCCCAGTGGAACCTTTTCCTCCCAACTCCGATAAGGTTACAGCTCTCAGCCCCGAGTCGCCATCCAAGGGACAAAAGTTGGTGGTTGTTCCTGTGATTCTTGCTCTGTTTCGAGGGTCAAACATAAAATTGTGCCCGCTGGTCGCCTTCCTCGTCGAACGAGGATGTGTCGTGGTCTGGAGCATCTTGTGAAGGTTGTTCCTCCCATCAACTACATTTCTTCTCCGCCTAAAGATGTATTAGAGGCTACTTCCAAGGTTATTCCTGATAAGCAAGCACCTTTTGTTGTGAGGATTGTCGAGGAAAAACTTGTGCAAGGCTCTGTCAATAAGGACAACAATCCTGCTTTGAAGGAGCCTGAAGCAGCCTTAGATTTTGGGGTGCAGAGGGGGCCAATCTTTCTATCCCTCCAACTGAAGTAGCCGAGAGTTCTCGGGTTAGCGAGACTCCCCATTCGCCGAGCCTCTCTCTGTGACAAATTCTCGGCAAGGTGTTGAAAAGAGATATTTGCTCTGCGTATCATGGGGGATACAATTGTTCTCTTGGGAACGATTGTTGAGAGGCAGCTTCAATCATTTTTTAGTCTATCTGTTTCGATGAGTTTTGTTTCCTTCTATTATAAAATTTATCACTGCTCTTTTGTCTTTCTGACTACTGTTTTTCTCTTTTGCTCACATCTTTTGCTAAAGTTTGATGTTGTAGCGAGAGATAGAGAAATTTTGAAAGAACCAGTTGCAGCGCTTGAGGCAGAAAAGGCTTCTTTTAGAGTTGACTGTGAGGGGGCAAAGGAGCATGATGCCCTTAAGGAGAGGGTGGAGGCTCTTGAAGTCGAGAAAGTTGCGCTCGCGACCAAAAAAAATGAGTCTATCGCTTTTGCTAACAGTCTGATCGACACTGCTGTCTCCGTTTGGGTTGAAGCAGAAGAGAAGCTTACCCAAGTGGAAGTGAACAATAAAGAGTTGAACAACATGGTAAACTCTTATAAGTTTACCATGGAGGGGGCTAAGACCAAAATGGAGATCAGGGCCATAGATTGTTATAAAGCTTCTTCCGCTTTTGATGCCTTTATGCACCTAAATTCATAAATGGCATCAAGGAGTGTCGAGACCTTATTGAGTCAGATGTCGGTCCTGAAGTGTTAAAGACGATAGATCTTGCTATAGCTGGCAATATGGACAAGTTTAAGATAGATCTTCAAAATGCTAGGAAGGTGTGGCGAGCCCACTGTCGGAGCTGGAAATTGCCCATCCTGGATATGCTTATTTAGATACATAATCAAGCCGGGGTGCCCAAGGTCTACGCCAATGAGAAGTCTGGATCCAACATGCTCGATTCAAGGGTAAATACTGGTCCTGATCCTGATATCGACTATGACCTCTCGGATGGTGAGGAGGACATAGCTCTTAACAAGAGGTTTCGACGTCATTTGAGACTGATTCTGACAACAAGCTTAACCTTTTGGATCTTTTCAGAAGAGGGAAGGCCTTATAGGGTCCTGGTCCCTCTGCTTCTTAGTTTAGTTTATGATTATTGTAATTTGTAATCACATATATTTTTATAAAATAGATTGGTTTTTGTGATTATTTACCTTGTTTTGACATTTATTTGAACCATAGTGAATTATCCGAGAAAGTTTGTTCAAGTTCAAAGTCACGAAGTCTGATTAGTTTTCAAATTGCTCATAATAACAAATCAACTTGTTTAAATTAATAATAAGTTTGACATCATACCAAGTTAATTTGAATTTATGCAGCCCTTTTACCCCCGAGTCATAAATGTTGATTTGATAAGGAACTTCTGGACTTATCATATGGGCTTAGATGAATGAAGGAGTGGGTAGTATCCTTGCCTAATACCAAGTTTTTGGAGAGAGTTTTAAATAACTACTCTCAAACTTAATTTTTAATTCTTTTTGGTTCTCGCCATTACCAAGCTTTAGGGGAGAGTTTTAAATAACTTCTCTCAAACTTAATTTTTGATTCTTTTTGGCGTTCTCACCATTACAAGTTTTTTGATAGAGTTTTAAATAACTTCTCTCAAACTTGATTTTTAATTCCTTTTGGCGTTCTCGCCATTACCAAGCTTTTGGAGAGAGTTTTATATAACTTCTCTCAAACTTGATTTTTAATTATTTTTGGCGTTCTCGCTATTACCAAGCTTTTGGAAAGAGTTTTAAATAACTTCTCTCAAACTTGATTTTTAATTATTTATGGCATTCTCGCCATTACCAGGCTTTTGGAGAGAGTTTTAAATAACTTCTCTCAAACTGGATTTTTAATTATTTATGGCGTTCACGCCATTACCAGGCTTTTGGAGAGAGTTTTATATAACTTCTCTCAAACTCTATTTTTTTACCGTTGTAGGTGTTCTTGCCATTACTACTAAGGAAGATGACTTTGGACATTTGTTCTTTCAAATCGTTCTTTTTATTCCTTCAAAGATTACAACGGTACATTCTATTTTTCCTTTAAGGATAATACAATTTCAGATACTGCGCATTCTACGGGTGAGCGATGACGCCTTCATCTGGTTGTGCAATCTTATAGCATCTGTGTCCTACCTGGCCAACAATCTTGTATGATCTTTCCCATTTATCAGTTAGGGATCCTGTTAATTTGTCCTTTGTGTTGAGCGTAACTTTTCTTAATACCAAGTTATTAAATTTGAACCTTCTTTCCCTTACTTTAGAGCTATAGTATTCGGCGACCCTTTATTGTACATTGTGTTTCTTATCTGGGCCTTGTCTCGGAGACTTTCCAACTCGTTGATGTTTGATTCCAAAGCTGAGACGTTTTGTACTTGGACGTACAGGTGTACTCGCGGTGACTGGATTCTCATTTCGATGGAGATGACTGCTTCTACTCTGAAAGCCATAACAAATGGTGTTTCTCTCGTGAAAGTTCTTGTAGTTGTTTTGTATGCCCAAAGAACCTCGAGAATTTTCTTAGCTTATTTCCCTTTCTTTGAATCCAATTTTGCTTTGATGGTGTGTTTGATGACCTTATTCACAGCTTTGACTTGTCCGTTTGTCTGAGGATGGGCTACTGAAACGTAGTAGTTCCTGATTCCCTATTCTCAGTAAAACTTAAAAAAGTTCAAATTATCGAATTGTGTGCCGTTGTCGGAGTTGATGGTGTCCGGAACCCCAAATCGGTAGATGATGAACTTTTTTGCAAAGTCCGCAGTGTTTTGCTCTGTAATTCTAACTAGCAGTTCTGCTTCAGCCCACTTGGTGAAGTAGTCAACGGCTATGATAATATATCTAGCTTGTCCCATCGTTGCTGGTATGGGTCCTATGAGGTCAATTCCACATTGAGTGAAAAATCATGGAGATATGAGACACCTGAGTTTCTCAGGCAGTTGTTTGATATTGTCAGAGATCCTTTGACATTTGTCGCAGCTGGACGTTGTTTCTTTGGCGGCATCGAACATTGTAGGCCAATATAAGCCTTGTCGCAAAGCCTTGTATTACAAACTGTTTCCACCCACATGGTTTCCACATATCTCTCCGCGGATATCCTTTAAGATCCTCGCAGCTTCCTGTGTGTTAACACATCTTTACAAAGTTTTGGAAAACCCCTGCGATACATTTTGCCATCGATCATGGTATACCGTGTTGATCGGTACCTTAGGCATTTTGCCTCATTTTTGTCTTCGGGGAGGATTCCCTGTTATAAGTACGCTTGGAGAGGCATCATGTAACATCCCTAATTTCAAATAATTAATTTTGAGTATATGAATATAATATTTATGATTTGAGGGGTGTAAAATGTAATTAAATGTAAGGTTTCCAGGTGGACCAGGTGGAGCGGTCCAGGAAGAATACATGAAAGAGAAGGAAAAATGAGACAGTGAGTACCGCGATCACTCACCGCGACCAGGGATCGCGATGAGCAGCTCGCGGTAAAAATGATGATTTAGGGTAGTGAGTACAGCGACTAGTCACCGCGACCACAGATTGCGCTGAGCAGCTCGCGGTGAAAATGTTGATTTTAGGCAGTGAGCAACGCGACCAGCGTCGCGACCAGGTACCGCGATGGTTGATCGCGATGAAGTCGATGAAATTACTCCAGTGAGCAACGCGACCAGATAGCGCGACCACAGGTCGCGATGAGCGGTCGCAATGACTGAATTTTTATAAAAAAAATAAGAGGCGATGTGAAGCTTTAAGAAAAAGCCAGAGAAAGAAATGAGAGAGGGGAGACCGGAGAAAAAGAAAAGAGAGAGGAGAAAGAAGAGAGAGAAAGGAAGAGAGAGAAGAAGAAGAAGAAGAGAAGAAGAAGAAGAAAGGAAAAAGAAAAGAGAAAGGGAAAAAGGGAAAGAGAAGGAAAAAGAAAACCCAGAAGAGAAACTATTGTAAAAACTGGTATCCAGGTTGATGTACACTCATTTCTGAAAATTTTACGGTTTCAGTATGAATTTCGATATGAACTTTCCAATTTTTGAATATTTTGATATATATATATATATATGTGTGTGTGTGTGTGTGTGTGTGTGTGTGTGTGCGTATGTGTGTGTGTGTGTTTATTGTTTATTAAATTGACTGTTTTGTTTTACTCGTAATTCGATTTTCGATTTATAATGATTATATTATAGGAAAGTGTTTGAGAGTATCGTTTAAATTATGATTATTGTTTGGAAATTATATTATTGAATTAAATTAAAATTTGAGAATTATAATTGTTGATTTCGAAAGAAACGGAAGGTTTTGATATGAAATTTACGAATTATGTATTACAAATATTGTTTGAAAATTTTGATTCTTGAATTTAATTTCGATTCGTGAATTACTGTTGATTATTTTGAAAAAGAATATAACGAGTTGAGACTGTTGCATCTTGCGGGGCAAACTTGGCATAGTCCAGTTTAGGCGAATCCCGGAGATAGACATTGCACTGATATCTATGACTGTTGCATGTCGCGGGGCAAACCTGGCATAGTCCAGTTTAGGCGAATCCCGGAGATAGACATTGCACTGATATTCATGACTGTTGCATCTCGCGGGGCAAACCTGGCATAGTCCAGTTTAGGTGAATCCCGGAGATAAACATTGCACCGTTATTCATGATTGTTGCATCTCGCGGGGAAAATCTGGCATAGTCCAGTTTAGGCGAATCCCGAAAGTAAACATTGCACCGTTATTCATGACTGTTGCATCTCGCGAGGCAAACCTGACATAATCTAGTTTAGGCAAATCCCGGATGTGGACGTCACACCGATGTTATAGATATTAGTCCAGAAAAGTATGATGGGTATACTATAAGGCCAGAATTGAGAATGAAATTGAATAAAATGATTATAAAAGAATGGAAAACTGAATTTCGTATGAATTATTAATTGAATTTAGATGTTTTTATTAAACTGATTTCGTATGATTTATTTCAGTGATGGAGTTGAATATTGAAATGTTTTTATACGATAGCATTGTGACGTTTTTATTATGAAATGATTTTATGATTTTGATAATTGAGTTTAGTGTACACCCACTAAGCATTATTGCTTAGCGCGTTGATTTTATCACGCGTAGGTATCGGAGACACAGAGGGAGGAAAAGAATAGAGAGGAAGTAGCTGCAGATTGAAGATCCAGAGTCACCATACTTATTTGGTAGTTATACAGTTTTGTATATATATTATATTCAGTTAAGCATACATATACAGAAATCTGTAATTCAATATTTATATATGTTTTGTAAATAATTGCTTTATGTTTTCTTTTCCAAAGGTTTGTAAACATTAATTATGAATTGATTTCATTTGGAATATGTTTGGAAGTCGCACTAAACGGCAGAGTGCGCATTTGATTGAGAAAGAAATTTGAAGTGTTGAAATTATATTATTTGAGTTTTTATTTGAAACAGGTTTTGGAAAATCAGAAAAACAGAGGAAACTCTGCCGAAATTTTTAAAACTGATTTTGATGGGCTCACTAGAAATGATTTTAAATTATAAATTATTTGATTTCCAAATTGTAAACAGAATAAAGAAAAGTTTTTGAAAACCTGGTAGCGTCTCTGGGTCGATCCAGCCGGGTCGGGTTAGGGGGTGCTACATGTCATCCTTGTGACTTCTGCGAAGTCAAGTTCTCCGATCTCGGTGGTTTCTTCGTCACTTATGCTCGACTTTGCTGGTGGAGCCACTGGGATTATTTTAAACAAAATAACATTGGTGGTAGATGCTAATTTTGATAAGACGTCAGCCTTTAGATTTTTCACTCTAAGGATTTGCGTGATTCTGAACCTTATGAATCTGCTGAGTGCTCAATGGGTCCTTTCGAGGTAGGCTATTATCCCTTCCTCTTTGGCTTGATATTCATTGTATATCTGATTGACTACTAGCTGCGAATCACTAAAGATGTTGATTTTGTCGGCGCCTAGGGCGATGGCCACTCTTAGTCCTACGAGAAGAGCTTCATATTTTGTGACATTGTTAGTGGCTTTAAAATCGAACCTTAATGCGCATTCCACTTCATCTTGCTCGGGTGTTGTGAGAACTACTCCTGCTCCGCTTCTATGGGAATTGGAGGACCCGCCAATGTGGAGTTTCTACAGATACACTCCATTCTCTAATTCCGCAAAGGCGAGAATAGCTCGTCGACCAAAGGCTCTGTAAATTCTGCGATAAAATCGGCGACTGCTTAAGCTTTAATTGCAGTCCTTGGTTTGAAGCTTATATCGAATTTGCTTAATTATATTGCCCATTTGGTCAGTCTCCCTAAAACTTTCGATTTCTGCAATATTTGTTTCAGGGGGCAATTGGTGAGCACTTCTATGCTGTGTGCTTAGAAGTATGGTCTCAGTTTTCTGGCTACTATAATCAGAGCTAGGGCGACCTTTTCTGTGTCCGGATACCTCGCTTTTGTAGCAACTAGTGGTTTGCTGACATAATAAATGGGCTTTTGTATCACTTCTTCTGCGCAGATGAAGACGAAGCTTGTCGCCACCGTAGTGACCGAGAGGTATAAGTATAAAGTTTCATTGGCAAGAGGTTTTCGAGAGCATTAGAGTTGATCCCAGATAGGTCTTCAATTGATGGAAAGCATTATCGCAATCTTTATCCCATTCTACCCCCTTTCCTTTTTTGATCGCCTTGAAAAATGGGAGACACTTGTCTGTGGATCTTGCTATGAATCTGCTTAGCGCTGCTAGGCACCCTGTAAGGCATTGGAATTCTTTGAGTGTTCCGGGGAGGGGGCTTCATCTTAATAAGGACATCCATTTTTTCGGGGTTGGCTTCAATTCCTCTTTGGTGGACTAAAAAACCCAGAAATTTTCCTAAAATGACACCAAAAATGCATTTCTCGGGGTTTAGCTTCATCCCATATTGTTGCAATACCTCGAAGATCTCTCGTAGATTGTGTGTCTGTTGTTCGGCAGTTAAACTTTTGGTTAACATATCGTCGACGTATACTTCCATAGTTCTTCCTATTTCTTTGGCAAACATTTGGTTAACCAAACTTTGGTAAATAGCGCCTGCATTTTTCAGACCGAAAGGCATCACTGTGTAGCAGTATAATCCTTGGTCTGTTGTGAACTCGTCTTTACCTCGTCTGGTGCGTGCATTTTGATTTGGTTGTACCCTGAATACGCGTCCATGAAACTGAGGAGCTCGTGCCCGGCTGTGGCGTTTACCAGTTAGTCAATCTTTGGGAGGGGAAAATGATCCTTTGGACAAGCTTTGCTTAGATCAGTGAAGTCTACGCACATTCTCCAGTTTCCGTTTTTCTTCTTTATCAGGACCACATTGGCGATCTAAGAAGGGCAGTGCGATTCTCGAATTGACCCTGCTGCGAGAAGTTTCTCGACTTCCTTCTTTATAACTGAATTCCTCTCAGCGTTAAAATGTCGCCTTTTCTGGATCACCGGTTTTGCATGTCGACGAACTGCTAACCCGTGAGATATGATCAATGCGTTGATTCCTGACATATCTATATGGCTCCACGTGAATATGTCTTCAAATTCTCGAAGCAAATTTCTTAAATCTTCTTTGATTTCAGTTTTTAGCTTCGCTCTTATTTTAACAATCTTATTCGGAGAGTTCTCATCGAGTGTCACATTTTCGGTTGGTTCCAACTCTTCATCCATCTCTCTCGTGATGGGTTCCCGGGGATCTAGGGCTAACCTTTTGAGAACTTATGTGTTCTCTTCTTCCCCCGCTAGCTTTAACTGGTATAACTCTTTGCTTTCTTTCTTCTTCTTCCTCCGATTTTTTTTAGTGATCTGACAAACTTCTACGACCCCCTTGTTCTTGAAGGCGAGCAGATTGGTCAGTTTCCTGACAATCCCTTATCTCTTCAACACTGTTTTCAATTAGGAATTTTACTTTCAAGCAGTATGTGGCCATTACCGCTTTGATTTTGTTGAGGAAAGGCCTTTTTAACAACGTGTTGTATGGTCAATTGGGTATGTCGACTACCACAAACTCCAACAAAACTGTTCTTCTGCATAGCTTGGTTCCTATTCTCACAGGAAGCAACACTGTTCCCTAAGGTTTTATTTCGGCCTCCCTAAATGCTTGGAAGGGGATGTTGAATGGTTCCAAATCTTTATGCTGAAATCTCAGTTGATTGAAAACAAATATGTGCAGGATGTCGGTAGAGCTCCCATTGTCTATTATAATGAGGCGCACGTTTTTGTGTGCAATTTAGAGTTCCACGACGATTGCATCGTTGGGCTTTACATTGATTCTCATACCATCCTCCGCCGTGAATGATATCGGGTCCCAACCTTCCTTGTGTTTTTTTGTCATTCCTCTGCACCAAATTTACGTCCGAGGTGCATTCACGACTGAAAATTTCTCGAATCTCTGTCTTTCTTTCTCTATTGCTGGAGCCCGTTCCGAGGCCACCGTGAATGGTGTTGATGCGACTCGCCTTTGGACTTTCAGATTGCTCGCTAAATTTTTTAGGACTCCTAGGGTGAGTTGTCCTCATCGGCCCCCTAGGTTGCTCCGGCCTCTTGTTCAGTGGTCCCTTAATTTGGCAGGAGGTGTTGTCGTCATCCCTCCTCAGTACAAATTCTTTCAAGTGTCCGTCTCGGATCAAGTTCTCTATGTCGTCTTTCAACTAAAAACACTTTGAAGTGTCATGGCTGTGATCTCGATGGAAACAGCAATACTTATATTTATCGCGTTTTTGGGGCGCGGAAGTCATTTTTCCTAGCAACGTCACAATTCCTTTGTTCTACACAACTGACAATATCTTTTTGCGCCTCGCGTCAAAGGCGTATATCGGTCGAATCTGCCCTCTGATACCCTTTATGAAAATATATTACACTTACCCTAATTGTAATTTTTAATTTAACACTTAAATCTTTAATTCTGGTCAACAAACTCAACATTTATTTGAATTTTTTTTATTTTAAGTTATTATTTTGTTCGAGTTAAAACAGGGAAAATGAGAATGAGGATAGGGATGAGGATGCCTCCTCAAACTCTCTCATCCTCATTTCCCCCAAATGGGGATTGAGATGAGAATAGGGCAAGGGTCAAGAAAATGAGGATGGGGATGAAGATGGAGATGAAGAAACACATACCCATCCCTATTTCCCCCATGCTCATTCGTAGCTTCAGAAGAAGTTGTAATAGAAAATGAAGAAGAGCAGTCCATGAGTAACCCTTCATATGGGGCTAATTAGTAAAAACTAGTATGGAATTCCTCATCTATTCATAATCTTCTAACTTACCCGTTGTGTGGGCCTAATGGTCTCTTAATATTAGGTGCATTTAATAATCGCGGAAGCCCATCTAACGATTAATATGACTGAAACTATTAATATTTTTCCTGACATATGGTTGCTCAAATTGGCACTGTGTGCATTATTAAAAGATAAAACGTTTTGTATATGTTCATCGTTGTAGATGGATACAAATACCATCCACGGAAAAAAAGGATGTAATTATTATTATATTTTTTTATAGATATTACAATTAATTTGGAATTATCGTTTTGAATTGTTATATGTACAATAGATACTTATTATGGCCGCCGGATATTTCTTCCCAAAATTATGAGTTTTAAGTTATAATATAATATTTAAATTTTTTTTTTCTTTTCACACTTCATCTGTTTTTTTATTTGTGGGAATATATGAAGAATAAAATGTAAATATTCCTCCGTTAATTTTTCTCTTCACTCTCATTTAATGCATATTAACTTAATTGGGTATACAAATGTTTTTTTAACAAAATATATAGAGTGATCGTCTGAATCATCCCTTAAAATATATATAATGATCTTCTGGATCATTCTTTAAAAATATATGTCATAATCTTCTGGATCATAAATGTATTTTATATGCTCAAAACTGTCTCATTAAAAACCTTGCCGGTAAAATTCAGTGGGACAAATCCGGTTGGAGAGAAAAATAGTATAGTGCACATATATTGTTTTCTTCAAAAATTTGCCCTCCCTGATTGTATGCTACTCCTGATAAAAATTAATTTTGTAATTTACAAAGCCGACGCATGCCAATGTCATATACTAATTTCTCAAATGTTAATGTTGGCAATGTTTTAGTAAACAAATCTGCAAGATTATCTGTAGACTGTATCTATCTGATATCAGTCTGTCGACTTTGTTGAAGTTTATGAGTATAGAAGAATTTTGGAGAAATATATCTAGTTCTATCTCCGTTAATATATAATCCTCTGATCTGAGCAATACAAGCTGCATTATTTTCAGATATTGGTGTCTGCATTTCTGTGGATGATTGAAACCCGCATGTATTTCGAATATGATGAATAATAGAATTTAACCAGACACATTCTCGACTTGTTTCATGAAAGTGCAAGGAGCTCAGAATGATTAGAGGATGTAGCAACAATACACTGCTTTGTGGATCGCTATGAGATTATTGTGCCATTATAGGTAAAAATATATCTCGTTTACGAACGAGCTTTATGGGGATCAGATAAATATCCAGTATCAGCATAACCAATTAAACCTGAAAAATTGTTAGATGCATAAAATAACCTCAAATCTATTATACCACGAAGGTAACGAAAAATATATTTGATTCCATTCCAATTTCTTCGAGTTGGTGCCGAACTGAATCTTGTCAATAAATTTACTAAAAATGCAATATCATGTTTAGTACATTATGCAATATATAATAGAGCATCAATCGCATTTAATTATGATACTTCAAGACTAAATATCTTTTCATCATTTTCTTTAGGCCGAAATGGATCTTTTTTAGGTTGAAGAGATCTAACAACCATAGGAGTACTTAACGGGTGAGCATTGTCCATATTAAACCTTTTCAAAATCTTTTCAACATATGCTGATTGATGGACAAGTATTCTGTTTGGTTTATGCTCGATCTTCAGGCCGAGACAATATTTTGTTTTTCCTAAGTCTTTCATTTCAAATTCTTTTTTCAAATATTCAGCAGTTTTCAAGAGCTCTTCAGGAGTTCCAATTAAATTCATATCATCAACATATACTGCTACAATAGCAAATTCAGATTTCTTTATAAAAACACATAGGCATACCGGATCATTAATATACCCTTCTTTGATAAGATATTCATTAAGACGGTTATACCACATCCGTCCAGATTGTTTTAATCCATACAATGATCTTTACAACTTTATCGAATACAAATTACGTGATCTCGATTTATATACTTCTGGCATTTTAAATCCTTCAGAGATTTTTATAAAAATATCTTAATAGAGTGAACCAGATAGATAAGCGGTCACTACATCCATTAGATGCATTTCAAGCTTTTCTGAAACAATCATACTTAATAAAAATTGTAATGTAATAGTATCAATTACTGGTGAATACGTTTCATCGAAATCAATACCAAGTCTTTGTGAGAAACCTTATGCTACGAGTCGTGCCTTATATCTCACAACTTCATTTTTCTCATTACGTTTCCAGTCAAAAACCCATTTATATCTGACAGGTTTGACATCTTCAGGTGTCTGGATTACAGGTCCAAATACTTCACGTTTGGTTAAAGAATTTAATTCTGCTTGAATTGCTTCTTTCCATTTAGGCCAATTATGCCTTTGTCTACAATCATCAATACTATGAAGTTCATAATCACCATTAATAATTTCAATAACTATTGTTTATGAAAATATATCATCGATAATTGTTTATTCATGATTCCACATTTCTCTTGTATAATTTATGGATATTTCTTCATTTCTAGTTTTTTATCTCCCTTCAGGGATTTCTGCCACTTCAGGGCCTTCTGCCACTACAAGGGCTTTTGTCGCTTCATGAACTTGCATCTGTTCAGGGACATCTAACTTTATTGGAGTTGATCCAGAGAAAGTGGATTTATTTGTAACTCAAGTTTTATTTATATTAGAATTTTGATAATTTACTTTCCTCTTCTAGGGAACTATATCTTTTGATCCAAGTGGTCTGCCACGCTTCTATCGTGCAACAGGTGATTCAATTGCTGCTAATTGTTTAGATTGTTCTTTTGGAACAATCACCCGGGCTGGTATATTAGCAGCTGGTATATACGATTTTATTACCCTATTAGTATCTGTAAATGCATCTGGTAAATTATAGGCAATTATTTGAAGATGTACTATCTTGCCCACTTTATTCTTACACTAAGATGTGTATGGATTTAGATGAATCAAACTTGAAACCTTCCAAGAAAATTCCTACTTCTCTTCAGGAGAAGTTTTTCTTTCCCCTAGAGATGAAAAATTTGTCTCATCAAAATGACAATCTGCAAATCATGCGGTAAAAAGACCACCCATTAAAGGTTCCAAATATCTAATAATTGACGGTGAATCAAAACCAACGTATATCCCTAAACGTCTTTAGGAACACGTCTTTAGGAACCCATTTTAGTTCTTTGAGTATGAGCAATTGGGACATATACAACACAACCAAAAGTACGTAAATGAGATATATTAGGTTGATGACCGACCACAAGTTGTAATGATGAATACTGTTGATAAGCAGTAGGTCGGAGACGGATTAATGCAACAGCATGTAAAATAGCATGTCCCCATACAGAACTTGGTAATTTTGTTTTTGATAATAAAGTTCTCGCAAGTACCTGGAGATGTTTGATAAATGATTCTGCTAATTCGTTCTAAGTATGCACATGTGGAACTGGATGTTCAACATCAATCCCAACTGCTTTGCAATACTTATAAAAAGTTTTGGATGTAAACTCACTCGCATTATCAAGGCGTATTGATTTTATCGGATAATTTAGAAAATGTACTCGAAGCCTAATAACCTATGTAAGTAATCTGGCAAAAGCAACATTACGAGTAAATAATTAACAAATATGTGAACATTTTGCAGATACATCAATTAGAACCATAAAATAGCGGAATGGTCCACTTGGTGGATGAATAGGTCCGCATATATTCCTTTAAATTATTTGTAAGAATGATGGGGATTCAAAACCAACTTTCGAATAAGATGTTTTAGTCACTAACTTCCCTTGTGAACATGCAGTACATATATTCTCACGTAACAACTAAATCTTCTGGTTCTTTAATGGATGTCCATGAGAATTTTCAATGATCTTATGCATCATCGTAGATCCTGAGTGGCCTAGACGGTCATGCCAAAGCATAAATATTTTTGGATATGAGAACTTCTGATTTATAACTGCATAAATCTCTACATTTTTTTATAATCGTATAATATAATCCGGATGAGAAAGCATGTAGCTTCTCTACAATAAGCTTCTAGCCCGAATCATTAGAAATAATACATAGATATTCCACATTCTTTTCATTTATACTCTCAATATGATATCCATTTCGCCGTATATCTTTGAAACTAAGTAGATTTCTTCTAGATCTACTTGAATATAAAGCATCATCGATATATAATTTAGTTCCATTTTGTAAAAATATTGTGGCTCTTCCGGAGCCTTCAATCAGATCTGCTAGACCTGATATGGTATTAACCTTTGTTTTGAGTAAAGTCACACTCAGAAAATATTTCTGATTCCGTAGGATTGTATGTGTCGTTACACTATCAGTAAGACATATATCTCCGTCTTGTTTGTCAATAGCAGACATTTCATTGTCTAGATTCATATTTTTTTGGCTAAAGAAAAATTGTGTTAGATAACGAATTAATAAATATGAAATATATTACATCAATATAAAGCAAAAGTATATGAATACAGAAAAAATATTTAGTAAGTAAAAACTTAATAAATCTCTATCAAGTGTTTGGGTATACAATATGTACGATCCCTTTCGCCACAAATTTAAAAACAAACTGTCATTATTATTTTTACGGGTTTCTTCTGTAAATTTTTGCCCTTGTCTTGTTGACTTTATAGACGTTCCACTTCTAGGGAATGTCTTTGGTATTATGGTGATTTGAGAATTAATAATCATCATGTCCAAAATTTATGTATGTATTAGCATTCACTCTTGGGAATGTTCCGGAATTGATCTGGTAGTAGAAATAACCACTTCTTTCTCGTAGTAATATATGTTTTTAATTCTTATCACAGAACTTCTGGTTCTTGTGTAATAGTAATATACTGAGTCTTCAAATTTTAGATGCAATTTAGCATCAATGACCCATAACATATAATTGTTTCCAGAAATTTAAAGTACATCAAATCTTAATTCGCAAGTTTTATCATGTTTAGGTCTTCTAGATCTAAAAATTATATATATAGTCAAAAGTGATCCGGAACTGCTAGATTGAAAATCACATATATAATCAGAAGTGAATCAAAACTTCTGGTTTGAAAATCATAAATAGAACTAGAACTTTTGGTCTAAAAATTACATGTAAACCAAAACTTCTGGTCTGATGCAATAAAATTTAAAATTTAATAATATATATATATCACAATATTTAATTAAAAAGAAAGAGCGTTAAAAGAAACGTATAACAATAAATAAAATACATAAATAGTAAATAATATCAGCATAGTCAACTAGATAATGCACAGTAATAAATAAATTGCATAAATAATAAATTATGTCGATATAGTCAACTTAATATGCAAAATAATAAATAAATAATATAAATAATAAATATCGTCGGCATAGCCAACTTAAATGTATAACAGTAAATAAATATACATAAACAGTAAATTAAAATCAATATTATTAAATCCAGAATTTCAGATTCTTACTGAATTAATTAAATATATAAACAATAAATTAAATGAATATTACAAGATCCAAAACCTCAGATTCTTACTGAATTCAAATTCCTGATATTTAAAACTTCCGACTCTTTTATTTATTTTGCAATCTTCAAGTTGTAATATTTTAAATAAAAATAAAAATAGACTTATTTTTTGATGTGAAAGATCCAACAAAATGGTAATCACATAGCATAATAATAAATTAGTCGTATAAACTATTGTGAGAAGAGAATGAAATACACTGGGAGTGAACAACCTAGAAGTAAAGCAGAGAGAATTAGAGTGGGATTTGCAATACCCAGACACAATTTTACAAAGCAAAGAACACACACGCATATATATATATATATATATATATATATATATATATATATAGGGCAGGATCGGCAGCCCTAAAAATAACACAAATTGTTACACAATTAATTGACCTTTAGATTTAATAATTGAATGGTTGAGATGTACTCATTGTAGTAGCCAAAATATGTCTGGCCCAAAGTATGTCCCAAAGACAAAGCCCAGAGCCAAAAGTGGGACTACATCCTCATGTAGTACGACGCTGAACCAGTACAAAGACCTTCATGTAGCACGACATACACTCGACATGAAGCACTCTCATGTAGTACGACGCTGGACCAGTACGGAGACCTTAGTGTCGCACGACATACACTCGACATGAAGCATTCTCATGTAGTACGACGCTGGACCAGTACGAAGACCTTAAAGTAGTACAACATACATACACTCGACATGAAGCACTCTCATGTAGTACGACGTGCACTACATGTCCCACGCATCCAAGTAGCATCAAGGGAGATAACTCAGTGTCCATGCCTGGAAGAACCCTAATGTAGCACGACATGGTGATCTCATGTCGACATCCAACCAACACATCATACGACACGTAATCATGATTGTCCGAATTGACAAGCCTACATGTCGCACGACATAAAATCTCTTTTGATACTTAAGGGACCAAATCATGATCTACTTTAAAATAGGTCCTACAAAACCATAATGACATTCGATAACGGCCAGATCAAAAAAAGGATCCACATGCATTCTTGGTGGAAGACAGTAAAGAGAGAATGATGAAATCCCTCAAAAGGTAGAAGCATGAGTCCCCTATAAAGAGAAGGATAAATCCCTCATGGAAGGGGGACCGAGAAACTGAGATCCAAAAGGCTACCAATACTAAAACCACACCCTCCGGCCATTGTTCATCTTCTCCGATTACCCTCCGACATCACACCTCTTTTGATCGAGGAGGCCTCGATCACAAACAATACAGGAAGCATTCTTCACTCATCATTATTTACAAGCATACATATTTATTAGCACTTGCTAACTTGACCGTCGGAGTGACTTTGGCCGACACCACCCCGGTGTCCCAGACGTCCTGCGGGTCACGTGCGTTCTGTCTTTGTAGGTTGTAGTGCCCCGTGTCCCCGAGCGATTTTTGAGGACTACACTCATACTTTTAATTGTAATCACTTTAATACATTTTAAATACATCTGCTTTTTCTCTCTCATTTACTTTATTCTCTTTCTTTTCTCATAATTAATAAAATATTTAATAATTATTTCTCTTTCTTGTCTCCCATTTTTAACATTTTTTCATATTTTTATATTCTCATCCTATTTTTTTACCAACTTTTAATTTGGTTAAATAAAATAAAACTATAAAAGCACCATTTTAATTAAAATAAGTGCTAAGCTAAGTCTATTTTTTAATTTTAAAAAGCAAAAACTTTCCTAAACATATAAGCTATTAATGAATTTTTCTCTTTCAAAAAAGAAAAAAAAATAAATATTTTATCCATTTTTATTTTTATAAATTTATAATTTAAATTTTAAAAATAAAATATTGTATATTTTTATTAAGGTATGATGATTGCTCTTCTAATAAGTTATGATGAGTATTTGAATAAAAAAAGAGTTGACTACATTAAAATTGTATTTATGGGGATGAATTTACTCCAAATAGGAGTAAGAAAGATAAGTATGAAAAAAAAAAATACTACCTGGGAGAGAAAAGAAAAAAAAATAAATTTATAAATATAAATTCATACAAAGTGATAAATATGAGAGAGAGAATAGTAATTAAAGAGATAAAAGAGAGATAAATAATTATTAAATAGTTTATTAATTACAAGAGAGGAGAGATAATATATTTATTTAAAGTGCACTAATGTGATTGCAATTAAAAGTATGAATGCATCTCAACTATTCAATTCATTGTAATTTAAGGATCAATAAATTGTATAACAATTTGTGTAATTTTTAGGGGCTGTTGATCCTACCCCAATATACGTGTAAAGAGACCATCATTGCTAAGAATTCTTTGCCGTTAAGAAATATAATCACATGTATAAGATAATAGAAATCCACATTGTCCCATAACGGATTACTACTTATAGGTTACTTATCATATAGATTTAAATATGTATTTTGTAAAATCCTAAATTCATCAATATAAAAATTAAATTATGACTCTTTCTTTAACCTTATCCACTTTATTTATTAATTTTTTAAAAAGCATATCTAAATTTATACTATACCCCAGTACCCCTACTATAATTAATTTAAAATCTGAATAAAAATGACATGATATAAACTCGTAATTTCAAATATTTATATTTATTTTATTAATTTTTTAAAAAGTATATCTAAATTCATACTATCAACCATTTTAATTAATTTAAAATTTAAAAAAGATAGACACGATACAAATTTGCAATCTCAAGTGGTATAAATACGATGGTGGATATACAGTTCCACCGATCTCATCTCGTGATTCGTCCAATTTTTTTATTTCTGTAAAATGTTAAAAGTGAAGAACTATGAAATAATGAGTAATGGCCACGTCAGATGTGAGTCCAAGCAGAGGAAGTTGACTGGTATTTGATAGGCAACTTTCAGTATCCTCTCTCACTATTTTTTTCTCATTCCAGGGCTCTTTCCCTTCTGTGATTTTTATTATTCAGAAAATCGAAAAAGGATTAGGGTTTTGGTTCAGTCTCCATGGAATCATCGAGAGCTCAAAGATCACCAATGTCCCAATTGAATTCAACCGAAGAAGAGGTTCATATTTTAGACTTGCATCTTTATTTGCTTTTGTTTTCTATTTCTGATTTTTGCTCTTGCTTTTATTATTATTATTTTGTTTAAGTTAACGTTTGGTTGTCAAGGAAATGGAAAAAGAGAGAGGAGAAAGTGTGTAAAGAGGAAATAAAAAGGAATTAGTTTCAAGACCTGTTTGCTGTTGAAAAGAATTGATAGTAGCGCTGCAAGGGTTAATTTCATTTTATCTGGTTTACTTCTTATGTCGGAAAAATGCCTTTCGAAAGAAAAACGAGTTTTTTTTTTTCTTTTTAAACACAGTTGTATCATGCATATTTTCAGGATAATTGTACAAACCTAGAATTGTGCGCGTGTATTGCAAGCAGCTTGTTTACTTTCAGATGTTCCATGCTTTGTTGGCGATACTTGTTTGTGCGGGGAGTGCTCTGAAATTCGGTTTTTATATAGATGCATGTGTTGGGTTTGTGAAGTTTGAATCAAGAGTGGATTCATTTCGCATTTTAGTAGAGTTTGTGATAGAAAGCGTCATGGCAGCAGGAAGAAGATCGCAACAGAGAGCGTCGCGACTTGAGGGCGTGACCCACAGGTTGTGCAAATTGGTCATGCCAGCCAGAGAAGAAAATGGCAGTGGGCACCGTGACCTGGTGCATGCGCGAGCGCAAGCAGACGCAAGGTAGCGCAACCTATAGATCGTATGTGAGAGTTCGGGTTTCCTGTTTTGTTTTATACTTCTATTTTGAGTCTAAAACCTGACTAGATTGGGAAAACTTTCCTAGGTCGTTTTTGTTTATGTTTTTCCTATAAATACCCATGTAATGTTAGGGTTTTAGTAGGGCAAAAATAAGAGAAGAAAGAGATTAGCATAGGGTATACACGGGGAGAAAAACAGTGTGAGTTTTTCAGCCTTTAGGTGTTTTTGTAATCAATTCTTTTATAGTGAATTGAGTGCAGGTACTCTCCATGAATGTAGAAAAGTTTCCGAATTACGTAAAATTACTGTCTTGATTATTCTTCTTTATTTTATTTTTTTTTTGTGTTTTGTCTTTGGTATGTGTTTGCATATATAGATTTATCGTTCCCGCTGCAAGAGGAATTTGGCATAATTTCCTAACAACTGGTATCAGAGCTTAAGGGGTCCTAACAACTGGTATAAGATTCCTAACCACTGGTATAAGTTTCCTAACAATTGGTATCAGAGCTTAAGTCGAGCTTAGGAGTTTGCAAACACATGAGACAGTCAGCGTTCTCGATTTCAGCAGGAGTCATAGTATCGGAAAGAGAACAATACAAGATCGATAAATTCAATGGTGAGAATTTCAGTTACCGGCAGATGCAGCTGGAGGAATATATGTACCAAAAGGATATGTGTTTACCACTTACGGGTATGAAACCAGAATACATGAAAGAAGAGACTGGAAGGTGTTAGATCGCAGGGCACTGGGGCGATTTGACTGAGTTTGTCGAAGTCAGTGGCCTTAACATCAAGAATAAAGAGTCGACAACAGCCGTTATTAAAGCCCTATCTAGTATGTACGAGCAGCCGTCTGCAGCAAATAAAATATACCTTATAAAAAAATTGTTTGCTTTGAAAATGCCAGAGAGCGGTAACTTCAAGAAACACTTGAACGCCTTCAATGGGATCACCGACAAGTTAAACGTTGTTGACTTGAAGTTTGAAGATGAAAGTCAAGCTTTCCTTATTTTGGGACAGATGCGAGAGAATTGGAAAGGAACAGTCAAGTCAATTAGTAGCTCGTTTGGGAAGGCAAAATTGAAGTTCCGGGAGGTCGTAGACATGATTATGACTGAGGAAATCAGGAGACATAAGGAGTGGGGGTGGCAGTGTATCATCAGCGCAAAACATAGAGAGCAGAGGCAGAAGCAGAGATAGAGGTAGCCAGAGTGGCAAATCCAAACAGAGGTTTTGGAAGGTCAGGAGACCGACAATTTACAATTGAGATAAGAGAGACATCGAGTGCTGGATTTGTGGTAAGATGGGACACTATAAAAATCAGTGCAAGAGTGTCAAGAAAAACAATAATCAGTTAGAAATCAACGTGTTTTCAAAAGATTTTGGCGATGCCTTTATTTGTTCCTTAGAGTGTGGAACAAAGTTAGAGGTGCAAGATTGAGTAGGGATAGAAGATCCAAATCCGCAGCACTAGAGGCTTGGGCACAGAAGTGTCAAAGGGCCAGAGATTATGCTTTCAAAATGGAAGCAGGCAGGTGCGAAGTCAGGTGACAACGGTTAGCGTGAGAGTAGTAATTTGGGAAACATAAAAGGGTGGATTTTTAATAAATTGGCAGAAATCTGAAAGAAGGTTCAACCTGTGGAGTTGGCAGTACAGGTCAGAAGATAAGTCCAATGTATCTTATAAGCAAGGGACTGAGGGATCAGAACGGGCCAGAAGTCGCGAGTCAGCCCTCAGAGATCGGTGTAGGTTGGGGCTACGAGATCAGGTAGTGCTAGAGGCCGCAAATCAGCTATCAAAGATCGGCATAAGCAGAGGGCCATGAGATCAGCTAAAGAACCAAAATACTATGATGAGGCAGGTCAGGGGAGTGATATGAGCCAGTGGGAGCTTTTAGTGAAGGAAAATTGCAATCAAGAACCATAGGCAGAAGGCTCGCGGTTAAGGGTGGACACCAAAACCGGAATTAAACCGAATCAACTTAAATTCGAATCGAAAAGTGTAGTTCGGTTCAATTCACCAACTTAGTTCGGTTCAAATCGATTTTCAAAATTGAAAACCGAATTAAATTTGGTTCAAATCAAAACCGGTTTGAACCTAAATCCACTTAAAAAAAAAAAAACTAATCTCACTACACCTCATTTTCACCACTCAACTCTCATCCCTCTCAACACCAGACCCACGCCGCAACCTTCTTTTATTATACCTAATAAGAACATTATATTATTATTACTTATTAGGTATAACTTATTTTACTTATTATGTTTGAATTTGGGCTTTTTAGATGAAAATCAGTAGCCCAAAGGCCAAAACCAACAATTATGGTCCAAATTTAGCTTTCAGAACCCATTAAATTCAAATACATGTAAAAAGCTCATTAGATCCAATAGGCCAAAATCGAAATGAACCGAACCGATCGAATCGAGTTAATTCAGTTCAATTCAATTCGGTTCACAACTTCAATTTGGTTTTAATTTTTGAAAACCGAAAAATTTTCGAGCGAACCGAATCGAACCGTGCCCACCCCTACTCGCGGTTGTCACTTGTTAACGCTCATTAACCAAGGCAGTTGAGACAGAGGAACTGGAGCTAAGAAACAGCTTCAGTGGGTCTTGGAGGTTGAAGACAAGTGCGTTGTTTCCGTTGATCTTCAGAGGAGGATGTTTTCACATATTTCAATCTTCGAGTGGAAGATTGTTGGTTTTGTGAAGCTTGAATTAAGAGTGGATTCGTTTCACAATTCAGTAGAGTTTTATGGCAGAGAGCGCCGCGACAGCAAAGAGAAGATCGCAGCAGAGAGTGCCGCAACCTGCGTGGGTCGCGCAGATTGGTCGTGGCAGCCAGAGAAGGAAATGGCAGTGGGCGCTGCTACAGGTCGCACCAAAGCACAAGCAAACACGAGCAGTAAGTCGCACGACCCGCTAGTCCAGGTTTTCTGTTTTGTTTTAGACTCCTCTTTTGAGTCTGAAACCTAACCAGATTGGATTAGTACTTTTGGATAAGTAACTGGTTCGAATCCAGATTGGGGAAGGCGAAGCAAAACCGTGAGGGCGTTGTACTAGGAATAACCCTGGGCGACCCAGAGCGGACAGTACCTTGTGAGTAACGTTGTAGCTGGGGGTAGGCTTGAGCCAAACTCGGGACGTTACATTTGTAGTTAGCTCTTTCATAGTGGATTGAGTGCAGGTGCACTCTGTGGATGTAGAAAAGTTTCTGAACCGCGTAAAATTGTTGTCTTGATTATTCTTGCTTTCTTTTGTGTATTTTGTCTTTGGTGTGTGTTTGTAGATACAGATTTTTCGTTTCCGCTACAAGAGGAATTCAACGTAATTTCCTAACAGCATGTTCTTACTTTTTACATAGAGAACTAAAATTATAATACACGTCTTTTAGGTTCCATCATGTCATCTCTAAAATCCATATGCATGTTCATACTAAGTAGTGAAGTTAGATATTTATATGCTTATCTTTTCATTGTATATGAAAGATGACTAAATTTATTTTTCCGCATAATCCTTATGTAGTATTTTATAAACTTCAGCTGTATACAGCTTCTCTGTTTTGCGATGTAACTGTTTCAGGATTGCTCTATTTTTTTTGCAACCACAATTTACTTACTAATAATATGTTTACAAGTAATTACTAAGTAACCATTTCTTTTATTCAATCAATCAATTGCTTTTATGATAACAAAGGAAAAACAATGGCTAAGTGTTTGTTTGCTATGAACAAGGCTGTGAATTTATGTAACACTACGATCTTTAGTAACCCTTATTCTCAATGCTCCTTTATTTTAGATTTTTGTTTTTTGTCAGATAAATGTGTACTTGGAAGTCATGAAAACAGTGGCCTTCCAAGTTAAGAAATCTGAGACAGTTAGAAATCTCAAAGTTTTATTTTGTGAGAAGGAAGGTATTTCTGAAGATATTCAAGATCTCTTCTTTGCTGGTGATCGGCTTCAGGATGACGAAAGGCTAGTTGATTATTGTATTCATCAGGACTCCCGTCTCCATCTTGTTCTCCAGAATCACATTGGAACGAGATTATTTGTGAAAATCCCTAGGAACCAGAAAACCATTGCAGTGGAAGCAATGGCTCACCATACTGTCCGGCACATCAAATCATTGATTCAGGTAAAGGAGGGTATTCAATCAGATGAATTCACTCTTCTCTATGAAGGGAAGCAACTTAAAGAGGATATGCCTGTAGCCTCCCTAAATTTGAAGAGTGAGGCAACCCTTCATTTAGTCTTTTGTCAGAAACCTGTGATATCAATTTTTGTGAAAGCACCAGCTGGAGATATTTTGAAACTTGAAATTCCTGTTCTGTTAACTGTTTGTGATGTCAAATTTATAGTGGGGAGCATGATAGGTATGTCAGTCAGCAATCATATAATGATCTATGGAGGAGAACAGCTTGAAGACTGTATGACCTTGGCTTTTTATAATGTTAAAGAAGAATGCATGTTGGAGATGTGTCCTCCTTCAATTCAGATATTTGTTAGAACACCATCTGAGGAGATTGTGAAACTGAAGCTGAACGTGTTGTTTACCATCCATGATGTTAAAGCAATAGTTGGGGGCATGATAGGTTCCCCAGTCAGCAATCAGGATTTATTCTATGCAGGAAAGAAGCTTGAGGATTCCAAGACCATAGCTTGTTATGACATCAAAGATAAATTTGTCTTAGAGCTGTTGCCTCCTCAAATTCAGATATTTGTTAAGACTTGGAGTGGGAAAACAGTAACACTTGATGTGCAGCTATCTGATACCATTAAAGATGTGAAGGATAAGCTTTTTGACAAAGTGCATATTCCTCCTGAACTTCAGAATTTTGTATTTGCTGGGAAACAACTGGAGGAAAACCGGGATCTAGCCAGCTACAATGTCCAAGAGCACTCCACTCTCCACATGGTGGTTGCCCCAAATGCAAAGATCATCCCTGTGTCATTATATCAATTTCGTGCTGCTATATCTGATTCTACTACCATTTCTGATCTGAAGCGTATGATTCAACATGAATATGGAAGTCCAGTAAAGGAATTATTATTCAGCCATGTGACATTAGAAAATGATCGTACTTTGGGGGATTATCACCTTGGGAAGAATTCAAGAGTGGATGCTGTGATGAAGGGCATTAATGCCACTTCATTATCGATATAGGGCTGGCTGGCGACTTTTTGTGGAACAAAGGATGATGAATCGCACATGTGAAACCTATGAGATGGATTTTGTGGAATGAAAGGTATTTTAGGTCCTCTTTTTTGTACCCGTGGTTTAAATGTTATGGTATTTTAGGTATTGTACAGAGTAAGTGGTGGATAATTCTACCTGTTTTTGAACAGATTGACATGCATTATCTTATATTAGTGCATGCATATCACTTGAAAAGTGTCTGCAAATACTAAACAGTCATAAGATTATCAAGTAGATGCAAAAATTGCTCAATTCTTGAGCCTGGGTTATCACTGCTGATTATGTGTCTTCTTTAGTAAAAAACCTTTCTTTTAACCCAAAAGTTTGGTGGCCAGAAGGAGATTTCATTGAAAACTAGACAGAACACAAGTGGAATTCCAATGTGGCCACTTGTGCTGATGCGTCTAAATTCAATGTTTATCCATTATTGCAGAGAGATGCAGATATTAGTGTTAAACCTGCCTTGGTTTTTAGGGGACACCCCAAAAATCTGCAAAAATTATTATGATTATTCACTAGTATTAGAGAGTCTTCAAATAAATGGCTTTGTTATTATTTACTTGCATAAGATGCTATCATTTGGAGAAGAAAATGGATATCGTATTTGATATTGTTATTTTTTGAGTGTTTATCTAGTGAAATATTTGTTTATTTAAAATTTGAGCTTAAGACGATCAAGTAAATGGCAATTTCAATCTGGACATTGTTTTGCCGAAGATAGTTTGCACCAAAACAATGATTAACAAGATTGGCGTAACAGAACTGACACAAAAGAAATTGTTTGCTCCTTTCAAGGTTGAATATATAAAGAAAATGATTTTGATTTACCTTTGTTCTGCATAAGTCAAAAATTTTGTTTTCACTGCCAGTTTCAACCATTCACTTTGATAGGTTTTCTTGGCAACTTTAAACAGAGGAAGAAACAGAACCAATCTCATTGGTTGGTCAATGCAAATGCGAGCTCCTTGTAAATGACAAGCAAACAATCAATTGTGATGAACTAAGTTGATGCATGGGATTATAAAAAATTTACAAATCACTAGATTTCCCTTGTAGTTCCATCTCATCCCTTCTCCTCTTGTTTTGTTTCCGAAATTGGACTAAGTTGGCTCTCGTTCTTTGTTCCTTGTCCCAATTCAAGCCCAGATTCATTCTCAGTAGAAGGAAATGAATCGCCTGAAGAATTCTGGCCTTTCGATTTCGATGTCTTTGTTGACCCACCGCTAGTTGACCCCTTTGTTTTCTTCCGGCGAGTGTTAGAGGAAGACTCAGCTCCGACATTCGTCTTCTGGTTGTTTGCAGAATCGGCTGAATTGTTTGAAGAGGTGTGGCGCCTAGGTTGCTTTGTTCCTTCAGTGCCTCCCTGCCTGGTTGGGGAGCTGATGGGCGAGCCAGTGCCTGTCGATGGTTTGCGCCTTGCCTTATGCTTCGCCTTCTCATTTGCATTCCGGGTTTGTGAGTCTTCAATTCCTGCTGCAGCTTTTCGAGTTACATCTGTTAAAAGGAATAAAACTTTTTAGCATCAGCCTATCATTTACCAAAAGAAGTTTGTGTATTCTAGTTTAGAGAATAAAATAGAAAATGTTTACAGGAGAATCAAACTAACCTTCCACGACGAAATTTTTGGCAGAGTTCCTCACTGGTCCATTAGAATTAGAAGGCTCGTTTGCGAGTTCCGGAACAGATTTAAACCCAGACATCTGCTATATTTACAACATTGAGGCAACTTATGTTTGTGATAGGTGTAATAAGCATAGGTCTGATAAGAAAATGATTCGTATTCGTATGCAGACGAAAATGATATTAAATGGAAAAAAAAAGATGCATACCCAGCTGGGAGAATTGGCAGATGGACCATCCATTCCGATGTGGGCAACATGCTTCACATCTGTAGGAAAACCTATCTCCATTTCTTGCTCTTTGTCCTCTGTGTAATTTTATTACAAAACATATGCGGGAAATATAATGGTTAATTATAGTAATTGCTAATGCTAATACTATAGCTTTATCGATTGTCTGGAAACATAAAGGATCAAAAATTATTTGTAAATCCTGTCAATGAGTATTGTGTATGTGTATGATTGTATCTACTCAAACATAAAAAACAGAAAGCATACCAAATATATGTGTAATGTATCTTAGACCTCTTAGGAGCCCCTTCATCGTTGTTGCCATTTTAGGCGGAGCTTGATTATTTTCTTCCAGTGACATTAAGAATAAATTATGTAAAAACCTGATAAAAATTAGAAGGGAAAAAAATGAAAAAAAATAGAGTAAATATGAAAAGAGAAAACGTGAAAGTAATATGCATCTATAAACTACTATCTTATTAATGATAATCACGTCTATATTATTGCCAAATATTACTGAAAAATGAGAGAGAGATAGAGATCCCATCAAGTAACAGATTGACATAAGTAAATGGAGAAGAAATCACACCTCTAGAGAAAAAAGTTTAAGAAAACACTATAATCATATCGCCTCCTATAACGTCGAACGCTCAAAAAGTATTATCCATTCTCACGCACAAATGTTAATTGCATAAACATGATGAGAATGGCTCGTTTTTTGTTGATTATTCTTGTAAGCAAAACAATAAAAATATCAGGAAAGAGGAAAAAGTTTTTGACTCAAAACTATTGTTGATAGTTTTAGGTTAGAGGGTCCAACCAAGAAAAGAGAAGAGAGACCATTGAAATGGAAAATCATAACAAGGGTATGACAGACGCGTTGTCTGTTGCAGTTATCGGTCAATGGAAAGCTTTTGATGACCGAATTTCTGGTAAAATTGGAAATTTGTTTTCAAGAGCATGGACTAAATTTGGATAGCCTTTCTAGTGAAAGCGCGGCAAAAACGGTTACCAACTTATTGTCTGGCAGTTGTTGGACTTCTTTAGATAACCAGCCACGTCAGCACCACCAATTTGACGAGTCTGGTTTTATTTAATCAACCAATGGAAAATATTCGGTGAATTGCTATTATTATTATGTCTTTTTAAATATAAAAATCTTAATATTTAATAATTACTATTATTATTTCTTTTTAAAATCTGAATATTTAATGACTTCAAAAAATATGAATATTTAATTATTATTTATATAATTATTTTTTAAAAAAAAAAAACAACGGTGAAAATACCTTCAATAATATATACTCCATTGAAGATTTAGGAAAAAAGTTTTTAATTGTAAGTAAGGAATTTTGTTTCTGAAAATTCATTTCTTCACCTAAACTTTATTAAAAGTTAGTTAGCTATTAATAAAATGGCATATGTCGGCAATAAATCCTAATCACAAAAACAGGCTTGGTTGTGGTTTTGTAATTGTTTTAAAATATATTAAAATCCAGCTTCCTCAATCCTGGATATCCAACAAAATCAATATATCGACTAACTTTTCCAAAAGGTATAATATTACCATCATAATTATAAACCCAAAAAATAAAGAGAAGACACTTTGGAGTCCAAACCAAACATATGATAAAAGCTTTATAACTGTAAATACAAGTAAGAGTATTTTGAAGCTAATGACCAAGGTTCAGAAACTCAGAGAAAAAGAAGATGTCAAGAAATAAGTAAATGGAAGCATCAACCCCTAATCGGGAGATCTATTCAATCATGAAGCTTTCATGTCGTCCAACCCAACACTGGCCTGTACCAACAAAGCATATGTCATCAGCCACAGCTTACAATGTGTAATAGCCATGCCAAAATCAATGTAAAAAGAAGTGAAATTATCTACTTTAAAAGGCAGTAGTTGATTCCCAACTTTCTAGTCTTTTATGCCCGTGAAACTTTCTAACCCAGCTTCAACAAACTTATTACCCGTCAAAATCCAGATTTTACTGTTCTTTCTTTTTTTCTTTTCCCTTTTAGTAGACAAGCACATTAGTCAATTTACAAGTGTCAAGGAAATTTCATAGCCCATGATATACATTTTTCAGTGAATTGGGTAATAGAAAGTTCCAAACCACAATAAGGAACACAGAACTATAAGACAGTGAAAGATACTTTATCAGAACCCTAATATTTACTTAGATCATTATATTTTCCATTAATTATGAATGCAACTTTCAAAATATGACCAAAATCCAAATTTTAGCATTCAACAGAACGATGGATTTCAAACCAAGTCATTCAGATCCTCAAAAAGATCTTACCAGAAACTTGTGGTTCTCTTCAAGGAATGGAGAAAAAGTAGAACAAAACTTCTCCATGTCAGCATTAACATCACCAGATCCAGATATTACATCCATGAACTTCTTCCTATCTGGTGCAAGCTTCATAGCAACCTGCAATCCATTATCAAGTCAGAAGATCTTAAGAAGACTGCATAGCAAGAAGTGGTGCCAACAAGGAGTAAAAATATAATTATGAGTTAGTTTAAGATATCACAAGTTTTAGCAGAGCAAGAGATAACTAAAGGAACCACTTCCAATTAGAAAATAAATTCTGCATATGGTCCTCACAGAACAAAAGACACGCACTAGAAGTTGAAAGAATTCCTTAACCAATTCTTCCCTAATTGAAGTGCTATGAACATTGTGCACGTTGAATCTTTCATTTGCTGCTAGGTGCTTCCAGTTCAAAGGAAAACTAAGGATAGAACTATATATAGATTGATAGATAGTAAAGTCTGAACTTTTGCATGAATACATTTGATCTATAGTTAACAAAAAGAATAACATCAAGAATACGTTTGATCCATAGCTAACAAAATGAATTACATCAAAAAATTTCATTAAATAAATGTAATAAATTACTAACACAAGTTTAATGAGAAAGAACTAAATTACCAGATATATTATTGTCAATACGCAAAAGAATTAAGGCTGAGGGGTCTCACTCATAGCAGTCACCCATCGCCTTTGGTGATTGACCAAACAAATAGGCCTAGATCTATGCCCATATTCCAAGTCTAGCATATGACTTTAATTGGTGTAACTTAGGCCAAAATGAAGCAAGATAATGTATCAAAAAAACAATTCCTACAAAAAGTATTCAGAACTTGACAAAAGGGCCATGACATTACAGTGAAACTTGAACTTGCAAGCCAGCCATGCCATTTTTTTAGCGTCTTGTTGTAGGAGTCAGTACAAGCTTGTGACATTGTCCAATCTGTATGTGAAACTAAGTTGCGAAACAATTCCACCAGGAAATCCATCGCTCTGTAGAGTAATAAAAAATGACAAATTACAAGTAGAAAATCAATTGACTACAGTTCACCAATTACAACTCACATCAGCTACTGCGATGTCAAAGTGTTTCATGTATACAACTTGGTTTAGAAAAAAAAACACACAAAATAAAACTCTAGAACTTTTCCTTCAAAAACTTTCTTGGCAGCTAGTGACAATGAAGATATATCATAATTTATCAAAATTTACATTAAAGAAAATTCCATAAATTTTAAACTAAAAAAAAAAAAGGGAAAGCAAGAAACTGTGCATGCACAAGGCAAAATACAAAATAACTTGCAGTACCCCCTTCCCCTCCACCTAGAAAAAAAAAAAAAAAAAAAAGGCATGCACAATATGCACGTACCTCGTCAACCAAAGAAGACCATTGGTACAACTAGATGACGCTTTTGTTGTTTTAGCAGCAATTTCTTCTTTTACCATGCTGTACAAGTGGTTGAACTCTGTTGGATTCGATAAATATTTATTCTCCAACCTCTACAAGAAAAATGACATAAGTTGAGCATTAAAGGACACATGTAAAACACAAAAGATCATACTTAATATAAGGGAAAAGAAACATATACATCAATTAAATAGATGAATAAGGTGCAACTCAGCATTCGAATGCACAACAAAGACAAGAATTTGTTTCGATTAAATTAGAAAACTACTAAAAGCAAATATATTCCATGAGATATTTTATCCACAGTAGCAAAAAGAAAAGTGAATTCACAAGTTCTGTTTACCATTAAACCTTGCAGCACATATAAAGATGTGTTTTAAGACAAGATAAATTGTTTATCTCAATCCAGTGATGCATGAGAAGAATGTCGTACCGTAACATTACCACCAATATCTGACTTTACAAGGGCCATGGAAGCTCCAAACTTATCTGAAATCAGAAAAACAGAAGACTTCAACTTGTTTCAGAGCCATTTTATTAAAAAAAGAATGAGAAAAAAAATCCAACTGATATGAAAAATTACAGTTGTGAATGTTTTCAAGAATTAGTACAATCTACAAATTTTAACCATTTTATAAGAAATATTGTACAAAATCTAAGTTACATAAATGCTTTATGCAAACCTAGTATACCTTAGGAAATCTAGAAAATGCAGCAGTTATCGATTGGCTACGCAAAATGCAGATCCAGTCAGCATAACTATAATCTGAAAATACCATTGATGTTTACAAAGTGACAATGTCATAAATCTGGATTAATTGACTGATATAC
This sequence comes from Xanthoceras sorbifolium, assembly GCA_003430845.1. Classification (NCBI taxonomy): domain Eukaryota; kingdom Viridiplantae; phylum Streptophyta; class Magnoliopsida; order Sapindales; family Sapindaceae; genus Xanthoceras; species Xanthoceras sorbifolium. The sequence goes on along the minus strand of CM010616.1, from coordinate 10,464,295 downwards.
GCACTGAGGTACACCAGTAATAGCTCATCATCAAACAATTAGATACGCGACACTAAGCTATACCACTCGGATACAAGGAGGCAAACACACAGAGCCATTCCATAGTTAAATACCTGCAAGTTTTTTATCTGGGCCTAGGTAGTTACAAGCAAAATCAAGACATAAAAGAAACTGAATCAAGCAACTTTCAACTTTTTTCCCCAACTTTATAATTGCTTGAAATCACGAAAGCCTTGACTATCACCGTATTAATAGTATGATTTCGATGCAAACTTCCATAGCATTTTCAAAAGTGCAAAAGCTGGAGTGCATAGTCATTTTGTCGACATGAAATTTAATCTCATCTAATTAAATGTCTACACTGATCTGTTGAATCAAGTACAATATGGAACTTCTAAAATGATTAAATAAAATCATCCAATTCTAAGAAATATTACAAATCATTTTTAATTAGAAAAATGAGAAGTGAGAATGGAGACGCACCTATAACGGGCAAAATCAATTTGCAGACCTCCAAAAAAGGCTTGGTGAGCATTTCGCCTTCCGGAGACTTCACGTGCTTCATTCCCTCCAATGACGCCGTGAACACTGTTCCCTCCATTTCTCTGCTTCACTGCACAAAGCATCCAAACACAGCCAATCAATTTATACACAATCAAAATCAACACAAAAACCGTAGATGATGCACAAATTTTTTTTGATCTGATCAGATCTATCAACAAGCACAAGATCTTAGTTTTTCAATCATGAAAATTACACAGAGACAGATAGAGAAGGAGAGATCTGTTACATGAACGAAGTGGAGGTTGAAGAAAGGGACGGAAAATGAGCGGTGATGAAGAGGGAGGGAACTGGTTTTTGATTCGATTAAGAACGGCGAAAATATCTGGAGAGAATCGGATTCTGTGTTTGTATTGATTGATTGACAGGTAGTGGATGAGCAGTAAATTTAATTTTTGAGACGAAAACTGCCGTTCCCGACACTCCACTCCGTTACAACTTACACGGCCTCCACAGCTGCGTCCTCTGTCACTATTCTGATTCTGTGTGATGTGTGCGTCCGCAAGTGCGGCCTGCTTCCAACACGTTTCTGTTTTATTTTATTTTGTTCACTCGGCTAATGTATACTATATATTCTTTGTGGATCTTTATATAATTAAGGACTAATTGTAATAAAGTAATCTGACGTTTGGTTATATTATAATGAAATCGTGAGTTTATCCTTCATTATATGTTAATACCCTTGACGAACTCGTTAATTGCATATTAGTACCCTTGACTAACTGGTTGACCGTTAGAGTTGACGGTCAATCAATAGTGAAAGGGTATTTTAATCTTTTTCACCTTAATTTATTTTAAAAAGATAAAAAAAAATTATAAATTATAAAAAAATGTTAAATAAATCTCCACCGTCCATCAAAATTGATGGACGATGGAGATTATATTGACAAAAAAAATTAAAATAACTTAAAATTAAAATAAAAAAATAAAAAAAATTATATTTTTAGTGTTCTTGGTGTAGAGATCCAGATTGAATTTCCACCGTCCATCAAGGTGGAGATCCAATATGGATCTCCACCCCAAAAACACAACCCAAAAAACAAAAAAAAGACAAAAATTTTCAGCAAGATCTGCTCCATGCTCCCGTTGATGGAGCAGATCTGGTTTTTTTTTTTTTTTTTTTTTTGTTCTTGGAGTTCTTGGTGGAGATCCAGATTGGATCTCCACTAAGAACGCCAAAAAAATTTTTTAATACAAAATATTTTTTTTTTACTTTTTTTAATTATATGATTTTAAAATTTTTATTTTTTTAAATAAATCTCCACCGTCCATCAAGATTGATGGATGGTAGAGATCCATTTTTAAAAATTTTAATTTTTTAATTTTTTTCAATTTTTATTTAATTTTTTTTTAACTATGAGTAATTATGTCATTTTACACAAAAGTCAAAGTCAAACCGTTATATTTGACTGATCAACTGACGGTAGGGTACTAACATGCAATTAAAGTTAAACTCACGATTTCATTGCAATATAGCCAAACGTCAGATACTTTATTGCAATTAGCCCTATAATTAATTAACATTCTGCTTCGAACACGATTCTGTTTTATTTTAGAACAAATTATAACGAATCTATTTAAGGTTTTCCATTTTTTAATTAGAAATAATTTTATGAAAAATTGCGTTATTCTCTTGTCGTTAGACCGTTTTAAAAGTTCAAAAGAATTAAAATACCCTTAATTAAAAATTTAAAAATTTAAAAATAAAGGGTGAATTGCATTAAGATACCCTAAGTTTCTCTTAATTTTTAAAAATAATAAAATAATTTAATGAATCTCCACTGTTCATCAATTTTGATGAGCGATGGAAATCATATTAAAAAAATAAATTTTGATTTTACTTTTTCAATTTTTTTAGTTATCTCCATCTCCATCTAACCAAAATTTATTTTTTATTTTTTTATTTTTCTAATTGTTATTTTTTTAAAAAAATAAATTTTAATATAATCTCCATTATTCATCAAAATTGATAAACGGTGGAGATCCATTCAATTTTTTTTAGGGTGAATTGCACTAAGGTACTCTGATTTTATCCATAATTACACGTATAATGCCAATTTACCGTTTATTATACTCAAGTACCCTTGATCACGTTGACCACCGTTAACCTAACAGTGCACTTAACGGTTCAAGGGCAATTTGGTCATTTACGTGTAAAATTTTTTTAAAATAAAATTTTAAAAACTACCTAACCAATAAGAATACGCCATGTCATTTTTAAATTAATTTTAAAACAATTTTAAAAGGGAAGAGATCTGGAAAAATTTAGATCTCTTCCATTTATTTGCCCTTTAATTGACAAAAAAAATTGAAAAATTTTCTCTATCTATGATGGAGATGGTATTCTCCATCATGCATATGAAGAAGCTCTATCACTGATAGAGATAAAATCGGTTGAGAGCAAGATTGTCAGTCGACGAGTGGGGTTACTCTACGATGAAAGAATGTGTAAACATCAAATGCCAAATGGTGATAGTCATCTCGAGAATCCCAATCGCAAATGCTGCCATTCCTCAAAGGTTTTTTCTTAGAATAGTTTTGTAATTCTAATTTTTAGTTTTGAGTGTTTTTTTCTAAATCAAGTGTTGTTGCTTTCTCTTATATAGATGTGTAGGATAAACTTTTGAATTTTTTAGGCCATATTTGGCAAAGGGATTAAGACCGAATTAGACTATTTTTGTCACAATCCTATATTTGGTGATACATTTTAACAGATAACTAACAATACTGATTGGAAATTTAGTCCCCCACCACCGAACTATATAAACCCAAGGTACCCCAACCGCTATTAATCATCGGACTAATCAAAAGGCTAGATTGTATTTTTTTTTTTTTTTTTAAAAAAAAAAAGACACATGGCCCACATATTAATTACTCACTTTTCTATCAACTACTCCCACTCCTCTCTCCACTCTCATCATCTTCCCAAAAAAATTTTCATCTCCATTTTCTTCTGAGTCTCGATTTAAGTATGTTTTCCTTTTTCTTTTTTTTTTGTATAATCACTTTCTTTTTTTTTTTTTTTTACACAATCTATATTTTTTTTTGTTCAAGTGATTTTTTTTTTTTTTTTTGTAGTCATAATAACTCCACTGGGCTTCGTTAAAATTTTAATGATTCTATTCTTTCAGTGGAATTATGCTAGCTTAATTGTATTACAAAGATGTTTGATGGTGATTGTATTTGTAGTGACTGAAATGGGTTTCTTTGATGTGCTAATGTAATTCTAGTTGGGTGTTTTTGTATTTGTAGTAACTCCATAGATTTGTTTCAAAAATTTAAACTTGCAACTCTTTATTGGAATGTTTATGCTGTATTATTTGAATTTTGTGTTTTAACAGTGTTGTCGTAAACTTACTAAGCGTGAATTCTTTGTATGTCAATTATTTTTCTCTTCTAGCTTGATTGAGGATATGTTGATGTAATCTGGTTTGGTTTAATCTAAATCTACAATGTCTATAGATTTGAGTTTGTGCTATATTTTAGTCATATCCTATATTACACAAAACAATAAATTAGACTATTTTAGTCTTATTTCATGTTACACCAAACAGTAAATAGTATTATATTTAATCCAATCCAATCTAATGTCAGTCCAATCCAATCCAATTCCATAAAATAATTCAATCCAATCTCGCACATCAAAATGGACTTTAAAGACTAGAAGTATGAAAAAGCAGGGACCTCATGGGATAAAGTAGATTTTGGAGTCCCAAGTGGGCTTGTGTTAGCAGAATTTAAAAAAGCTTTTCGTTTATTCTGTATCATTAATTGGGATGCATCTATGGTGTAGAATAGGAGAGATTGAGGTTTTTTTGTTTTTCTTTGCAGGATTGTTGTCGAAACTGTTATGCGATGAAACTTTTTTTCTTTATTCTTTTTTATTTCTTTTTGTTTGTTGTGATTTATTTTTTTAATTTTTTAGTGGATGGTTGATGAATTGATTGTATTTTGGTTGAATTGAATGAGGAATGGTGAGTTGAATGATGGAGATGGAGATGAAGATAGTATTAAATAATTATTATTTTTAATTATTATTATTTTTTAATGTTATTTTTTATATTTTTAATAGGAGTAGTTAAGTCATTTTATATAAAAATTTTGGTCAACCGTTAGTTTTAATGAAATCAACTAACTATAGGGTACTTAAGTGTAATAAACAGTAAACTGATATTATGCGTGCAATTATGGATAAATTTAGGATACCTTAGTGCAATTCACCATTTTTATTGTTTTTAATTTTTAAAAAAATTAAGAGAAACTCAAAATACCTTAGTGCAATTCACCCTTTATTTTTTAAAAATTTTAATTTTTTAATTATGAACATTTTGATCTTTTAAACTTTTAAAATAATTAACAGTTATCTTTAACGGTTAATGGTAATAACAGGGGAATTCACTGTCAATTTTTCACAAAGTTATTTCCTACTGTAAAATGACAAATCTCTAATAAGCTTGCTGTAATATATCCTTTATTTTATTTTGTTACTCGGCTATGTATACTGTATGCTATGGGAATCTCTGTATTATTAATTAACATTTGATATAATTCAGACTATATTAATTAAATTGTGTGATATCAACTTCTATTCATTTATTTGTTCATTTAAGAATAAACTGTTACTGTTGATGTTTGAGATATAGTTCAACATTATTATAACGACGCCCAAATAAGATTACCGATGATGAATCTCGTGAAATATGCCCTCATAAAGGTGTATTCAATTTAAATTTTAGATGACTTTTAATGACTTTTTTTTTTAAGTGAATGACTTTTGTAGAGTTTATGAATTTCTAATGATTTTTAAAGACTTTGCAAAATTTATGAACGACTTTCGTATACTTTCATAGACTTTCATTTAAATGATTTTAATAGATTTTGATAAAGTTTATTAAAAATACTTTCATAGATTTTTATAGAGTTTCATATACTTTTGTAGACTTTCATTAACTTTTAAAATTATAAATAAACTAGTAGTTAACTTTACTAACCCATTTAATTTTTATTTAACAATAATCATTTATGGGTATTGTTAGGAATTTAACCACACAAGTATGACAGAAAAAAAAATAGAGTCAAATAAATAGCCAAAATATCAAGTTTTTTTTCTAAACATTTATTATTCATAATATTTTTGATGTCTTTAATAAAAAAAATAAAATTAATCTCCATTATTATCAATCCATTCAAATTTTATATGTATCATAATATAATTAAATTATTTAAGTTGTTTATAGGGCGAATAATTATATATAATGTTTGACCTAATTTTTCACCTATCTATTATTAATACATTTTAGATTTAAAAAAAAAAAATTTTAACTTATTCTTTAATCTTGAAATATCAAAGTTGAATTTCATTTTTGTAGCTTTGTTAAGTGCTAACAAAATACTTAAAATCTTGAATAATAAAAAGATAGAGTATATATTCAGAAATAGTCATTCCATACTCTTTTTTTTTTTTACTTTAAGCACTATTTTTTCTATCTTGTCAGAAATATTTGTTAATTTTTAAATTATTTTTCGTCCGCGTAATAGATTGTAGAGTAATTACAATTTTTTTTGAATTATTCTTTTTTAATAATATATTCAATAACAAGTGATAATAAAAATTACCAATAATTATTTGTTAAAAAGTCTTCAAAGTCTTTTAGAGAAGTGAGAGAAAAATTTTAAGTATTTTTATGAAGAATTGTCTATAACAGTCTACAAAAGTCTAGTATTTTTAAGTCTATGAAAGTCATTAATTAAAAAGTCTAGATTGAATACCTTATGACTTTTATAGACTTTTTTAAAGTCGTTAAAAGTCTAAATTGAATACCCCATAACTTCTATATACTCGTTAAAAATCTAGATTGAATACCCGATGATTTTTATATATTTTTTTAAAACCTATAAAAATCTATATTAAAAACTTCATAATTTTTATAGACTCTTCAAAAGTATATTTATACTTGCCAAGGCGTCCTTAACGCCTAGTTCAACCACTTTTGTATATCCCCGACTTGATGTAAGGTTTTGCAAACTAGTGGGCTTTAGCCCATGGTCGTTATCATGAAATGGGCTTTAGCCCACTTCCATTATTGGGTTATGGGCTTGGGTATGTTCATTTATTGGTTATACTAATGTGAATCTCTTTCTTGATGTATTATTTGACTAAACATATAAAAGATAAACAAAAAAAAACAAAAATAGTAATAAGAGAAAAAATATCTACTCCCAAATTGTGAGAGATCACCACGAGGGAGTAGGGACCCTTTCTGCAATAGGTTTTCTCTAGAAAGAAAAAAAAAAAAAACTAGCTAGAAAGAGACATCATTAAGGAATATTTTCTTAATGGTTGAAGTGATCTCTATATTTGTATAATTTTTCAATATTGAATTGACATGATCTCTCAATTAGGAGAATTTGATTCTTCTTGAATTATCAAATTATTTCAACCTTTAGAATATATAATTTTCTTTTTCAACCACTTCACAAAGGAAAAAAAAAAATTGACAAATTTTAAAAATTACGAGAGAAGATTTTTTTTTTTTTTTTTAATAAGATTTGAAACCACATAAATCTACCATATTTTTAAAAAGAAGGGAAAAGGAAATCAATAATATTTAGATTTAATTATAAAAATGAATCTCCTAGAGTATCTGTCTTAATCCATTAACATCCTAACCTCCAAGTGAGTATTCTTCTCATATTCGCCACGGTTACGAAAATAATTGCTTTTCATTTATTTATATAAATAAAAAGTTGAAATGTCATTGTCACATATAACAATTAAAGGCAAAAGCACTTTTCACTTATTTTCAATTTTTCACTACTAGGAAATCAAAATGCTATACCAACTAAGCTCGATCATTAATTAGCAAGCAAAACTGGCAGGTCACTGCAGAAGTACTTTTCTCAAAGGAGCTTTTTATTGGGTTTTGGTGGGTACTTGATAGCATTCTTGACAATCTTTTTGGTGGCAGCATCACCAAGATCAACACCGCAAATATCAGCCAACCTGATAAGGTATAGCAGCACATCAGATAGCTCTTCTCCTAGATGCTCCTTATCTGCCTCCTCCCAATTTGGCAACCCTTTCTCCACCTCTCCTCTCCACTGGAATATTTCTGATAGCTCTCCCACTTCACCAACCTACACACCAATTATTTTTGATCCAGAAACACAAAGATATGATATTAGTTGCGACACAAACACAACTGTAATATGGTGGTACGATTTGAACCTACAAACTTTACAATTGAACTAGCTTCAATATAGGTAAGAGTGACTAAAACAACCACGAATTATCCATCATTTAAATTCTTTGATTTAGAAAAGGAGATGACAAGATTAAAGCATCTTCGAATATTGAAAAAGGAGGCAAATTCCCCCGGGTACAAATTCGAGAAGAAATCTTTTGTAGGTGAAAATGGCCCAGGAGATTCTGCTGTTTATATAGGTACAAGACCGTACAAATTAGCCTTCAAGATGCATGACTTTATACCAAATAGTAGGCAGATTGATTGCCCTTTAATTTCTACAAGCACATGGTGTGATATATGAGCCATCAGCCCAGCACATGTTCCTAGTTTTCCGAATAGAGGCATACACAAAGAAAAATGTATAAATCAAAATACAGTCTCAGCATCCATGTTGATGAATTTGCTAGTTATTCTGTTATTTTGAACCAACGAAAACCCTAAGAATCAGTTCTCAAACTTTGGGTGGAGCCAAACATATCTCTGAAGCATACCAGTATATGTTAAAGCTCAAAAGGGGTTTCTGAAATTTATTTTTTGCAAAGTATATGATCATTAATATTATGATGCTTACAGTAGAAAAATTAAAAAAAGAAGACATTTCATATTCAGAAGAAACAGTCACATTCATAAATCATGTAAACAAGAAAAAGGAGATATATATTTTCACACAAAATTTGCAAGGATTAATTAATAAATCAGCAATGTATACAAACATGCACAAGTGACAAGCATGCATTGAAATACACGTCTTTTATATGAATTTTAAAAATAAAAAAATAAAAAAATTGTTTAAGCATTTGGTTTTAGATGATTGATAAGATTGATAAGATAAGTAAAAAAATTATAAAAAGCTGCTGTTAAGAGAAGTAGTAATTGAGGAAGATGATGAATTACCATGGCAAGGAGTAGATTCCTAGGACTGTGATACTTCTCCCAATCTCTGGCCTTTGCAAATTCTTCAAGCATCTTTGAGAGGTCTTTTAGACCAATGTCCATCGCTCTCTGATCTTCTGCATTTTCTTCTCCCTCTCCCATTCTTTTTTTTCCTTCTCAATTCTCAATCTGTGTGTAGAGAAAAGAGAGGGGGGCTCTAGTGGCTTTAAAGGGAAAAATGGGGCTTCAATGTTCCTTAAAGAATGTGAAATAAATAAAAATTAGAAAATGAAATGGCTTAAAGGAGAAAAAATGCCTTTCTCATGGGTTTCTACATGAGATTCCTTGCAGCCCCACCATGCAAAATGGCCAACTTCACTACATGAAAATTAATAGAGCATATTCCATTTTTATCATGTTTTATCTTCCAAATTAACAAAGTATGCAATTTGTGCTAACCAAACCCAACTCTAGGGTTTGATTAACATAACCAATTTTAATTTATTTTTGAAAAAAAATAAAAATATCAACCCAGTTAAATGAGATTTTTTTTTTCTTTTTTTTTGGGGGTGAGGTGGCCCATTCACATGAAAACCATAGGATGCCAAGTCCTCTATCATTAGCTGATTCAACTACTCTTTTGGGTTTAGGTGGAGAGTGATTCAGTAAGCAAAACAGAACTACTGGACCACATTGCTTACACTCCTATGAACACAAAATCTTATATTTCATACAAGTGGATTGGATAGTAAAGGTAAATTAAATTTCTAAAATTTATAATTTCTCTTAAAACATATTAAAATATTCATTGAAAATAATATTTTATTACCATTCTTATTAAGTCATACATCCCGAAAGATAAAAATATCGTAAGAAAACGTCTCTTAACATCACCCTATGCAATGTGTGATGGTGAAACAACACCATTTAATAGTGTTTAGTTAGAAATTTTATCAAACACCTTATAGGCAATTTCCTAAACAAACACAAACGCCGTCCAAAATATTATTTTACAAGTACAAAAAGTAATACTATGTAATAAAATAAACACATTCCAATCAAAAGCAAACGAACCAAAACACAACATAAACAATTTATGTGGTTCACTAAAATGGCTACGTTCACAAAGGTCATCGATTTCACTAGATATGAGAATAATAAGATTTCACTAAATATGAGAATAACAAAATACAAAAATTTTAGATATGAGAATTATAAAATACAAGAGTTTACCTCTATGCCACAAACTTTATCTCCCTTCTAAATCTCAATCTTTTAAGCTCCCTTTGTTAGGGTTTATCGCCCCTCGTAACAACTCATTTATATACTATATACTTTTTTTATTAATTACAATATAGCCCATCTAAAATATGAATTACAAAACAGCTCCAAAATCAATTATATAATTTCTTTTAGGTATATATCAAAAAATGTCAATCAAATTTTAATTAAGTCATATCTCACGGAAGATTAAAATATCGTAGGAACACGTCTCTTGACATCGCCCTATCTAATGTATGAAATGTCAACAAGGGTATCACATGTTCTTCACGCAAGCAACTATATATGCGGTTGGTCTTTTTTAATGAAATTGCTCCAATGCATGATCCCTCACAAATATTTTTGGTTTCGACATAAGGACAAAGTTGAAAATGATAGGGTTCTTAGTTTCTGCTTTCTTTGAGATAATCCTTTATTATATTGAGGAACATTTTCTTTTGTCTAGGGGCTCCAGTCTCCTGCCAGCATTAGCATTAGTAGCATTAGAATCTACATAAAAAGATTTTACGTTGAAAATTCTGCAAGCCTTTAGTATATATACACTCAAATTCATTATACAACAACATCTACAGAAAAGAAACAGATATATTAATATATATACCTTCTACAAATGATTACTAAATTGATGATAAATATTCTTCCTCCTCTTGTCATGGTCAACTTTCTTTTCGTTTTTTTAATGGGAAAAATATATCATGTAAATCGAAAGAAGATTTGCAAAGAATTAATAAGTTTAACTAGCTGTACCGACAAAAGAAAGGTGGTCCTCCAAGAAACCAAAAGGAAATTATAGAAGTTTAAAAATCTCCCTTGAGCTACCACAGCCTCCCAATTGATAAATATAACTTTGAAGAGACAGCGAGTCCCACATAAAGATGTCCCAACAATCTCATATCAATCTTTTTTACATGTGATGCATCAATCCTTGTTGTACAGCCCATGTTCAAAGGACGAAAAAGGGCTCCAATCTTTTTGCGTATGGGGTTCATAACCCATCTTTTAACTTTTCCAATAACTTTCTATTGGTATTTTATACGTTTTAATTGGACAAGATTCACATGACACGCCCGTTCATTTTGCACACAGAGATTTGCGTTAGTCTTTAAGCATTTGGATTTATTGTTAAAAGTCACCCGTTAATGATAGAATCAAATTATAAATATTTTGAAAAGATAACTTAAGATCTCTTTGAATATTTTAATTTAAATAATTTTAAAAGGTAGAATGAAATGCCATGACAACACACACATGAAGATCATTTTTGACTATCTCGACATATAAGAAGAAAAAAAAGGAGAATCGATTCAATTATATATAGTGTTAGTATATAGATTTAGTTTAGTATTGGCCCATTGGGCTTAGTCCATATATTAGCCCATTGAACTTAGTTCATTCCTTGTACATTACCTATATAAGGCCACTTCTATTGTACATTATTCACACATCAATATACAGAATTTACATTCTCAACACATAGCAAAATGGCAGCCTCGTTTAAGTTGTAGTAATTTAAATTAAATATATAGAGAATCTCATGCTGAAAGTTATGTAAAAAGTAGCAGAGGCGGTTTCATAGCATCTGAAAGTCTAATTTTTATCCATTTCTGGAGGATTCCAAAATTTGAATTCTTCCTCATTTCCATTTCACATGCAAATAATCCATCTCAGTCTTATTTCAGAGAATATTTTGTGTTTTGATTCTTTTAAAATGTTAATTAATTAGTAGCAGCAAATTGCTGCATTTTGGCAAAAGCCCTTTTCATAGCAGAAATCTACTTTGACGACTAAACTATTTGTGAGTTCCTGATCAGTGGTTTGTATGTACTGGTCGGTCATCTTGGGTCCAAATTCTGTATTTTAATTCTTTGAACTTGGAATCATATTCCAGTCAATGGTTCAAAAACTAGAGTCTGCCAAAGTATATAGGGGGTTCTTAATTTATAGTGTACTCATTAACTTGTATTATTCTACACGGGATCATAAAAAAGATTTTCTAATGAGAAATTTATTTATTCACATGAAGGAAGAAGACTGTTTTCTCACAGTATGGATTCTTGACCAGGACACATAATATCCTAGTTGATGAATTTCACAAGCACTTTGTATATATACAAATCATATTTGTATCTTAAAAGAATGGAATTTTCATTTTCATTTGAATTCCTTTATCATTAAGATGTTAATTTTCTTTTTCATTTGAATATATCTTAAATACTATAGTTTTGTTTTTACTTATCAGATTAGACTTTTAAGATATCAGAACCGAAAGGTCTTGATACCAATTCAGTACCTTGTGCTAAAGCAAAATGAAAAATAAACACCCCCTCACTTTACAACTCGTAGTAGTATGATGATTGGCAAACTATAACTGAAATATGCAGAAGAAAAGTCAATCTTGAAAAGGAGAAAAAAGAAATTCGTACAATAACCATGTTTCATAAATGATTTTAAGAAACAGAGCATTAAATCTTTAAATATTTTGTGTTGATTTGCAAAACGCTTTTCACGTTCTGGAAGCACATATCTGAGTTATGAAGATCAGGATGATCTCTCTAGTCCATCTCTCCAATATTGCATTTTCCATCCAATTGAAGAATAATATCACATTCACTTGTGGTTAGTATATTATATTTCCCTTCCACCTTAGTGATTCAAATCTCATCATGCGTATTTATCATGTGTGAAAGTTTTTTCTCCTATTGCGACAGTAAATTTCTACTGATTATAAAAATAGATATTCAGATTTTACAGGTAGCAGTTAATCATCCTAATAAATTTATAATTAATTTTATAATTATAAAATTAAAAAACCGTCGAATAATATTAGTTTAGTTGCTAGGTTACGGAGAAAACACAAAGAATTAAAATTATGTTATAAATAAAGTAAAAACAAATTAAATAATAATAATAATAATAATAATAGTAAATAAATTAATAACAGTGAGGTAAAGAAGCAAAAAGAAACAGAGGAGAATTAAACAAAGAAAGGAGAAAAGCAAATTTGGAAAGAGAGAGAGAGAGAGGCGAGAAAGCAAGCAGAGGAAGTTACTTCACCTTTAAAAAGCGTCAATTTTACAAAGAGAATAGCTACATATTTATAGGCAATAATACACCGCCATTCACATAATAAAATATAATAAAAATTCTTAAAATTTAACTGGTGGAAATCCACCCATTTACAATATTCTTCCTTAGATTTTCACTAATTTTATTGTATTTTGTTAAAAGCTAGTAGGATAAAAATCTTAGCAACATATACAATGATATTTTAGATCATCAGTGGTATTTTATGTACTCAAACTGCCTCATTAAAAACCTTACCTGTAAAACTCAATGGAACAAAATCCGGTCAAAGGGAAAAAGAGTACAGTGCACACATATATTACTTTCTTCAAAAATTGCTTCCCCTGATTGGACGCTCCTCTAACAAAAATTTCTTTTATGTTAATTCTGTAGTTTGTAAAGCCGACACATGCCAATGTCATATACTAATTTCTCAAATGTTGACGTTAGCAATGTTTTCGTAAACAGATCTGCAAGATTGTCTGTAGACCGTATCTATTTGATATCAATCTGTCGACTTTGTTAAAGTTCATGAGTATAGAAGAATTTTGGAGAAATATGTTTGGTTCTATCTCCTTTGATATATACTCCTCTGATCTGAGCAATACAAGCCGCATTATCTTCAAATATTGGTGTATGCATTTCGGTGGATGATGAAAATCCGTATGTACTTCGAATATAATGAATAACATAATTTAGTCAGACACATTCTCGACTTATTTCATAGAGTGCAAGGATCTCCGAATGATTGGAGGATGTAGCAACACCACTCTACTTTATGGATCGCTATGCGATTACTGTGCCATTATAGGTAAAAATATATCCCGTTTGCAAACGAGCTTTATGGGGATCAGATAAATATACAGCATCAGTATAACCAATTAAACCTGAAAAATTATTAGATGCATAAAATAATCTCAAATCTATTGTACCACGAAGGTAACGAAAAATATGTTTGATTCCATTCCAACGTCTTTGAGTTAGTACTGAATTGAATCTTGCCAATAAATTTACTGAAAATGTAATATCAGGTATAGTACATTGTGCAAAATATAATAGAGCTCCAATTGCATTTACACATGGTACTTCAGGACTAAGTATCTTTTCATCATCTTCTTTAGGCCGGAATGGATCCTTTTTAGGATTAAGAGATCTAACAATCATAGGAGTACTTAACAATCTTTTCGAATATAATGAATAACATAATTTAGTCAGACACATTCTCGACTTATTTCATGGAGTGCAAGGATCTCCGAATGATTGGAGGATGTAGCAACACCACTCTACTTTATGGATCGCTATGCGATTACTGTGCCATTATAGGTAAAAATATATCCCGTTTGCAAACGAGCTTTATGGGGATCAGATAAATATACAGCATCAGTATAACCAATTAAACCTGAAAAATTATTAGATGCATAAAATAATCTCAAATCTATTGTACCACGAAGGTAACGAAAAATATGTTTGATTCCATTCCAACGTCTTCGAGTTAGTACTGAACTGAATCTTGCCAATAAATTTACTGAAAATGTAATATCAGGTATAGTACATTGTGCAAAATATAATAGAGCTCCAATTGCATTTACACATGGTACTTCAGGACTAAGTATCTTTTCATCATCTTCTTTAGGCCGGAATGGATCCTTTTTAGGATTAAGAGATCTAACAATCATAGGAGTACTTAACGGATGAGCATTGCCCATATTAAACCTTTTCAGAATCTTTTTAACATATGTTGATTGATGGACAAATATTCTGTTTGGTTTATACTCGATCTCCAGGCCGAGACAATACTTCGTTTTTCCCAAGTCTTTCATTTCAAATTCCCTTTTTTTAATATTCAACAGTTTTTAGGAGCTCTTCAGGAGTTCTAATTAATTCATATCATCAACATATACTGCCACAATAGCAAATCCACATTCAAATTTCTTTATAAAAACATATGGGCATATTAGATCATTAATATATCCTTTTTTGATCAAATATTCACTAAGACGGTTATACCACATCCATCCAGATTGTTTCAATCCATACAGGGATCTTTGCAACTTTATCGAATATAAATTACGAGATCTCGATTTATATGCTTCTAGCATTTTATATCCTTTAGGAATTTTCATATAAATATTTGAATCGAGTGACCCATATAAATAAGCAGTTACAACATCCATTAGACGCATTTCAAGCTTTTCCGAAACAGCCATACTTAATAAAAATCGGAATGTAATCGTATCCATCACTGGTGAATACGTTTCATCGAAATCAATGCCAGGTCTCTGTGAGAAACCTTGTGCTACGAGTCGTGCCTTATATCTCATGACTTTATTTTTCTCATTTTGTTTCCGTACAAAAACCATTTATATATGACGGGTTTGACATCTTCAAGTGTTTGGACTATAGGTCCAAATACTTCACATTTGGTTAAAGAATTTAATTCTGCTTGAATTGTTTCTTTCCATTTAGGCCAATCATGTCTTTGTCTACAATCATCAATACCATGAGGTTTATAATCATCATTAATAATTTCAGTAGCTACTGTGTATGAAAATATATCATCGATAATTGTTTCTTCACGATTCCACATTTCTCTTATATAATTTATGGATATTTCTTCATTTTTAGTTTCTTGACTCTCTTCAGAAATTTCTGCCACTTTAGGAGCTTCTGCCACTACAGGAGCTTCTGTCATTTTAGGGGCTTTTGTCGCTTCAGGGACTTGTGTCTCTTTAGAGACATCTAACTTTACTAGAGTTGATTAAGAGAAAGTGGATTTATTTATAACTCAAGTTTTATCAGAATCCTGATAATTTATTTTCCTCTTCCGAGAAACTGTATCTTTTGATCCAAGTGGTCTACCACGCTTCTGTCGTGCAACAGATGATTCGGTTGCTGCCAATTGTTTAGATCATTCTTCTGGAACAATAACCTGGGATGGTACATTAGCTACTGGTATATACGATTATGTTACCCTATTAGCATCTGTAAATGTATCTGGTAATTGATTAGCAATTGTTTAAAGATGCACTATCTTGCGCACTTCATTCTCACACTGAGATGTGTATAGATCTAAATGAATCAAACTTGGAACCTTCTAAGAAAATTCTCGCTTCTCTTCAAGTTTTTATTTCCCTTAGAGATGGAAATTTTGTCTTATCAAAATGACAATCTGCAAATCGTGCAGCACAAAGATCACCAGTCAAGGGTTCCAAATATCTAATAATTGAAGGTGAATCAAAACCAACATATATCCCTAAAAGTCTTTGGGGACCCATTTTAGTTCTATAAGTATGAGCAATTAAGACAGGTAGCACAACCAAAAGTACGTAAATAAGATATATTAGCTTGATGACTAGACACAAGTTGTAATGGTGAATACTAGTGATAAGCAGTAGGTCATAGACAAATTAATGCAGCAGCAGCATGTAAAATAGCATGTACTCATACAGAACTTGGTAATTGTGTTTTTAATAATAAAGTTCTCCCAATTACCTGGAGACGTTTGATAAATGATTCTGCTAATTCGTTCTGGGTGTGCACTTGTGGAACTGAATGTTCAACATCAATCCCAACTGCTTTGCAATACTCATAAAAAGTTTTGGATGTAAACTTACCAGCATTATCAAAGCGTATTGATTTTATCGGATAATCTGAAAAATATGCTCGAAGCCTAATAACCTGTGCAAGTAATCTAACAAAAGTAACATTATGAGTAGATAATAAACAAACATGTGACCATCTTGTAGATGCATCAATTAGAACTATAAAATAGCAGAATGGTCCACTTGGTGGATGAATAAGTCTGTATATATCCCCTTTACTTCTTTGTAAGAATGATGGGGATTCAAAATCAACTTTAGAATAAGATGGTATGGTTACTAACTTCCCTTGTGAATATGCAGTGCATATATTCTCACGTAACAACTGAATCTTTAGGTTCTTTAATGGATGTCCATGAGAATTTTCAATGATTCTATGCATCATCGTAGATCATGGGTAGAGATGACCAAGGTTCCAGAACTAGCGGTTCAGGTTTTGGAACTGCCGGTTCCAGTTCATTTTTTTGGGGGACCGGAACCGGGACCGTGGGGGTCCCGGTCCAGGTTATAGTTTGGAACCGAGACCGGGGATCCCGATTCCAGTACCCCGGTCTGCCAGCGGTTTGAACTGGACCGGTGCCATCACTAATCATGGGTGACCAAGACGGTCATGCCAAAACATATATATTTTTTGATCTGAGAACTTCTGGTTTATAACTGCATTAATCTCTATATTTTTTATAATCGTATAATATAATTCGGATGAGAAAGCACGCATTTTCTCTACAATGAGCTTCTGGCCTGAATAATTGGAAGTAATACATAGATATTCAACATTCTTTTCATTTATAGTCTCAATATAATATCCATTACGTCGTATATCTTTGAAACTAAACAAATTTCTTCTGGATCTGCTTGAATATAAAGCATCATTGATATATAATTTAGTATCATTTGGTAAAAAAATTGTGGCTCTTCCGGAGCCTTCAATCAGATCTACTGGACTTAATATGGTATTAACCTTTGTTTTGAGCAAAGTCACACTACATAAATATTTCTGATTCTGTAGATTTGTATATGTCGTTGCACTATTAACAAGACATATATCTCCGTCTTGTTTATCAATAGTAGGCATTTTATTATCTACATTCATATTTTTCTGATCAAAGAAAAATCATGTTAGATAACAAATAACAAATAAAATATATTAGATCAATATAAAGCAAAAATATATGAAGATAGAAGAAATATTTAGTAAGTAAAAACTTAATAAATCTCTATCAAGTATTTGGGTGTACGACTGGTATGCCCCAATGTCCTTTCGCTACACATTTAAAACAAACATCTTTATTATTTTACGAGTTTATTCCGTAAACTTTTACCCTTGTCTTGTTGACTTTACAAACATTCCACTTTTAGGGAATGTCTTTGGTATTATGGTGATTTGAGAATTAATAACCATCATATCCATGCCTACGATCACGACTATGACCATGTTCAAAATTTCTGTATGTATTAGCATTCACTCGTGGGAATGTTATAGGATTGGTCGAGTAGTAGGAATAGCCACTTCTTTCTCGTGGTAATACCTGTCTTTAATTCATGCCACAGAACTTCTGATTATGTAATAGTAATATACTGGGTCATTAGATTTTAGATGTAATTCAGCATCAATGATTCACAATATGTAATTATCTCCAGAAATTTAAATTACATCAAATCTTAATCCACAAGTTTTATCTTAGATCTTCTGGATTTAAAAATCATATATAGAATCAGTAGTAAACCAGAACTGCTGGACTGAAAATCACATATACATTTATAAATAAGGGTTAATTACACTCATATCGCCTCCATTTTACATTTTTTACACATGCTGGCAACCTTTTCTTTTATTGCACAAACATCCCCTGAAAATTATTGACCAAACTATTGACTGATAGAGAAGTTCACGGCAGTCCACTGTGTCAAGGGCAAAAACGTCTTTTGTCTCAGAAAATTTGATTTGATCAAAGTAATAATCCAGGACACGTGTTTTAGGAAAAAATCAATTAAAAAAAGAAATAGTAATTGGACTGCAGAAAAAATTAATAAAAAAAGGAATAGTGATTGGACTGCATTTAATGTAGTCCAATCAAAGTCAGAGATTTTTTTTTTCTTGCATGCTATCACAACTTTTACCAAACACAACTTACCTATCAAACAATTAGCTTCGGTCTATTCATCTTTATTTTCTCACGCCAAACATAGAAAAGTCCTCTCTCCAAACACAAGTTCTGTTGGTTACGAAACACAGCTTAACCACAAAGGTTTAAAGGTCTTTTTGTTAAGGCGCGTCTTTTTTCCAAAGGTTTAAAGGTCTAAAAGTGCGTATTTTTCCAGAAGAAGATGAAGAACACGAAGGACACAAAGGTGCGAGATATACAATCTGTGTAATTTGCATGTGATTTTTTTAAAAAAACAAATGTTATTGTGTGCTGGATAATCCATTCGATTGGGTTTTTCTTTTATTATGTTTTTCTCTTTTATTTAATTTCTTTGTTGAGTTTTTCTTTTATTATGTGTTAGTTGATGAATACCTATATATATATATTGTGTTATTTTTTTATTTTTTATGTTTTTTATTTGATATACCCGTATGTTTTGATGTATGTATTGATGTTGTAATATTGTTTTTGATGTATTGATGTATTTTCAGATTATTTTTCTTTTTTAAACACAACCCTAGAATTTAATTTGTGAATGACAGTACTATTTAAACAAAAAAAGAGTTGGGTAGTTTTATTGTGTTTGTATATCTTTATAGAATTGTTTATTTGTTTGTGTGAAAGTGTTAGGATTCTGTTATAGTTAGGTTAATTGTGTTTGTGTATGATTTTCACTGACAGTTTTTAAGTGTTTGTATAATATAGATTTTAGATTGTTCGATTTGCTTATAACATTTAACAGTCTTTCATTCACTTTCAGGTATACAAAAATGGACCGTATACACTTCTCAGTGAGGTTTTTGGGTTCACAGCATCATTTTTCAATAATGAACCCAAAAAAATATACACTGCAGACTTTAATATGCTATATATATATACTATAGTGTAGTAGCCTTCCTGGTCTTGGAGAGAAATTTAGAACTGAGATTCATGTGCCGTGGACTGCGCGCTATGAGCTTGTCGAAGATGACGTCCACTTCCAGAAACTATTGCTATAGTTTAGTGCAAGAAAATTAGACAGAATGTTAGTGGACATGGAGTTGCTTCTACTAGCAACAATGCCTAGGGTGGGCAGCGAATACCATGCAATAGAAGCCAAATCTGCTTCGTCTTCGTACAGAACAACTCCACGTCAAAATACTTCCACTAACAACATGGTAGACCTATCAAGTGATGATGTTGATGATGTTAGTGAAGACACAGAAGATGAGGAAGATGAAGCTTACAACCCACTTCATGGTGGATGGATTAGTGAAGAATCAGACAGATGTATGTCAACTCAGATGAAGTTCATGTTGTGGCTGCAGAAGAAGAAGGCATGGGTTTAAATAATGGTCAGAATGTGGTTGAAGATGAAGTCCATGATGATCCTGAGGACACCCAGTCAGAAGAGGATAAAATGTCAGATGCAGCCTCTTATGGCTAAGATAACGATTTCATACCTGATGGTGCTGTTGACAACGACTCTGATAGAGACAATGGTAGAGCATGGAGGACAAGAAGAGGAATGCCTTTTGTGCTAAATCCAAGTGGATGTGTACGGTTAGAGGTTGGTCAACTTTTTCAAAACTTGCACCACTTTAGGCAAGTTATCCGTGACTTCGCCGTACAAGAAGGATTCCAACTAAGGAGAATTAATAACGATAGAGATAAGTATACTGCTGAATGTGCATACGAGGGATGCGGGTGGAGGATTCATGCTAGTCTAATTGATGACAGAAGAACCTTTATGATCAAGACTATGGAACCTCAGCACAGCTGTTAAAAAGTACACAAAAACCAGGAAGTGAATGCAGTTTGGGTAGCAAGGAGGTTCAGAGAGCTGATAGATGCAAACCCAGACATAAAAGTTTCATTCTTGATGAATGAAATTCATCGCATTTATGGAGTTTCTCTATCTGTGTGGACACTGTACAGAGCCAAACGCAGAGTGCTGGAGAAGACAGAAGTTGTGAATTGCAAGTCCTACAGCATGCTGTACACATATGGAAGCATAGTTCTAGAAAGGAATCTTGGTTTCATGATGAAGATTAAGACAGTCAAACAAGTTCCTGATGGTCCTATGAAGTTTCAGAGGCTTTTCTTAAGCTTCAAGGCATAGAAAGAGGCTTTTCTGAACGGTTGTAGGCCACTACTGAGGCTGGATGCATGTCATTTGAAGGGTAAATATCCAGGTATTCTGATGTCTGCTATCGGGTTGGATTAGGGTTGGCCCTGGTTCAGTTATCGGCGGTTTTGAACCGAGACCGCCGCTCCAGGTTCAAAACCGGTTAGGAACCGGCTAGCCGGAACCAGGACCTCCCCCCCTCCAGTCCCGGTTCCAGTTCCTGTTCCCGTTCAATTCCTATTTTAATTTTTTTAAAATAAATAAATAAATATATATATATATCCCAACACTGTTGGGCCACATAAAATAATTTAAAGATAAATATGAGTATTTGGCCCAACACTATTGTTAGGCCACATACCACTTTCACTATATCCCACTTTATTTTTTCTTTTGTAGCTTAGTTTTTATAAGCACTCCACCTCCTACACTACCCTTTTCTTTTCAATGTGAGACTACTTACTAGGGTGCTACCTTTGCTTATATATATACACTTCTAAACTTTTTATTCCCCATCCAAAATGATTAAAGTCATATTACCTTCGGTTTATTCATTTTAAATTTTTTTCAATTTGTGTATTTTTTTTAAAAAAAGGGGGGCCCCAGTTCTGAGAACTAAAGGAGGAACCGAAACCGCGGTTCCTCCCCTAGTTCTGGAATCGAAACCGAAATTGGGACCTCACGGTCCCGCTTCCAGTTCCCCTTCTAAAGGGACCGAAACTGCGGTTCCGGAACTGTAGCCAACCCTAGGTTGGATGCTAATAATGATGTTTACCCAGTGGCATTTTGCATTGCTGAAGGGGAATTAAAACAAAGTTGTGGATGGTTTTTAGAACTGTTGCATAGGCACTTGAGGCTGGATGAGACTAGGAGGATCACATTCATTTCAAACAGGCAAAAAGGGGTTCAAGATGCAATTGAGCTATATGGGCCAAGGGCCAGTCACCGTTTCTATGTCAGACACATTATGGCAAACATACAAGCCAAATGAAAGGGACAACTTAATGGACAGTACGTGTGGTGGGTAGCGAGCAAGAGCAACAAATCAAAATTTTTAGAAGAAATGGAAAAGTTGAAGGTTGTGTCAGTAGATGTGTACAACTATGTGATGGGAATCTCACTGAAGTCTTAGTGTGTACATGCATTTGACACACATGTGAAATCTGAACATACCACCAACAACATTACAGAAAGTTTTAACGGTTGGATTGACAATTTGAGGATTCTACCGGCATTGAAGTTGATGGAGTGTTTACAGCGTAAGTTGATGAAAAGATGTCACATGAGGTTGGTGAAAGCAAGCAAATGGAGTGGATCCATACCTCTAAAAATTTGTAAAAAACTTGCAGAAAGGCAGGAGGAAGGGAGATATGTAACCGTTTTGGGCTCGATCGAAACACTCTTCGAAGTGAAGGACGGTACGACATACTACATTATTGACTTGGAGAAGCAAACTTATGATTGTCGTTTATGGTATATAAGTGGAATACCTTGCAAACATGCAATGACAGTGATAACAACCAAAAGATCAAACTCGCATGATTACACCCACAAGTACCTTGCCAAAGAGTATTACTTGAAGCCATACAGTCATACCATTAATCCTATACCAGACATATCAATGTGGCCTGAAAATGACAATGCTGAGGTGCTGCCACTTGAGAAGAAGAAAATGTCTGAAATGCCAAAGAAGAATAGAAAAACAGGAAAGGAAGAACCACTCAAGTGTAGGAGAAGTGGTAGTGTAAGGTGTAAGGGATGTGATGAATTTGGCCATAACATCAGAACATATCCACGTAGAGCAGGTAGTTCATCAAAAAGACCGAAGAAGGTATAATATGTATTTATGTTTATGACATTTTCTATTAAATTATTAATTTGTCTTTCTGTTTTCTTTGAAGGGAAAAAAGGCTGCAACTCATCCAATGGGAGTATCTGCCCCAACACAGAGAACTGATGATGTTGAGGCTGTTGCAGCTCCAAGCTCCCAACCAGTTATTGCATTTGCCCATTTGTATTTTAGTCAGTCTGAATCACAGTCAATGCAATATACATCAAGTACAACTAATACAGGTATAAGATACAACTAGGGGCCTATTTTTTGAAATAAATTTGTGTTGATTAATATTGTATTATTTTTAATTGATTAATATTGCATAAGGGACCGTGGCTGTGTAACATCCCAAATTTTGAACAATGAAGTTTGAATATGTGAATATAAATTTTGTGATTTGAGGGGTATAAAACGTAATTAAAAGTATGTTTATTTTTATGGTTTTCAGGTGGACCAGATGGAACGGTCCAGAAACGATGCATGAAGGAAAAAGGAGTGAAAAATTAGAACAGTGAGTACCGCGACCCTCACCGCGACCACAAATCGCGATGAGCTACTCGCGGTGAAAAATGGCATTTTCAGGCAGTGAGCAACGCAACCTGTTCACCGCGACCACAGATCGCGCTGACTAGCTCGCGATGAAAAAGTGAAAATTCTGGCAGTGAGTATCGCGACCACCAGCGCGACTAGAGCACCGCGATGTGTGATCGCGATGAAGGCGGTGAAGTTGCTCCAGTGAGCAACGCGACCTGGTGGCGCGACCACAGGTCGCGACGACCGAATGATTATAAAAAAAAATAAGTTTGTCGAGGAAGATTATTGAAAAAGTCAGACAGAAGAATAAAGAGGGAGAGACCGAGAGAAAAAGAAAGAGAAGAAAGAAAGAAGAGAAAGAAGAAGAAGAAGAAGAAGAAAGAAAGAAAGAAGAGAAAGAAGAAGAAGAAGAAGAAGAGGAAGAAGAAGAGAAAAGGAAAAGAGAAAGAGAAGGGAGAGGAAAAAGAAAACCTGGAAACGCAATAGTCGAAAAGAAACGGTATTCAGGTTGGTGTACACCCGTTTTTGAAATCTTTACAAAACGTATTAAGTATTTTTAGTCTGAATCTGCGATTTATTTGAAGAATTTCATTATTATGTGTTTATATTATTTTCCTTGAAATGATTTTATTGTTGATCGTATTTCAATTATTACGATTTTATTGAAATTACTAGTGTTAAAATATTGTATGAATATTGTTTACTTTTCATGAAATCATATATGTATATTTTAAGAATATCGTTTGAATTGTATATTTATTAAGTTGACCGTGGATTTATAAATTACAGTTATTATTTGAAAATGTTATATCGAAACGGCCCTAGGATACTTGAACATAGAAATGGATATAAGATGTTGGTATACCAGCTGGGTTCAGTGAGCAGTACTGCACCGACATTGACATTGCTATTGATGATTTATTATGTACCTCCTCATGGATTCGTCCAGGGGTAGGGAGACACGTACCTCCTCACGGATTCGTCCTGGGGTAGGGAGACACGTACATTCCTAAGGACTCGTTCCTGGGATAGGGAGATATGTACCTCTCTTGTAACATCCCGGATTTCGGGTAATGAATTTTTGATATATGTGAAATATGTGAAAAATAAATTTTACTATTTGAGGGGGTGTAAATGTAATTAAATGTATCAGATGTTCCGAAAACTGCATTCAGAACCAGGTATGGACACTATGAATTTGTAGTGATGCCATTTGGGCTGACTAATGCACCTGCAGCCTTTATGGATCTGATGAACAGAATATTCCGACCATACTTGGATCAGTTTGTAGTGGTGTTTATTGATGATATCCTGGTGTACTCACAGACAGCTGAGGACCATGACAGACACCTCAGAGTAGTATTGCAGATTCTGAGGGAGAAGCAACTGTATGGCAAACTGAGCAAGTGTGAGTTCTGGTTGCCTGAGATTGCATTCTTGGGTCACATTGTGTCAGCAGAGGGAATTAAGGCAGATCCGAAAAAGATTGAAGCAATAGTGGAATGGAAGCCTCCCAGAAATGTGACAGAAGTCAGAAGTTTCCTAGGCTTGACAGGTTATTATCGACGGTTTGTGAAGGGGTTTTCCTCCATAGCAAGTCCGTTGACTAAACTACTGCATAAGAATGTTAGATTTGAGTGGACTGACAGATGCCAGGCAGCTTTTGACAGATTGAAGGCGATGTTAGTTGAGGCTCCAGTATTGATTCAGCCTATTTCAGGTAAAGACTATGTGATTTATAGTGATACCTCACATCATGGTTTGGGATGTGTATTGATGCAGGAAGGCAAGGTGGTTGCATATGCGTCCAGACAACTGAAAAATCATGAGCTGAACTATCCGATTCATGATCTGGAGCTTGCAGCCATAGTCTTCGCTTTGAAAATCTGGAGGCATTACTTGTATGGCGAGAAATGTTATATCTACACGGATCACAAGAGTCTGAAATATCTGCCTACTCAGAGAGAGCTAAATCTGAGACAGAGACGATGGATGGAGTTGATTAAAGACTATGACTGTATAATCGATTACCATCCAGGAAAAGCAAACGTGGTAGCAGATGCTCTGAGCAGAAAAGCACTGTTTGCTTTGAAAGCTATGAATGTGCATTTGCAGCTGAATCCGGATAATGCAGTAGTAGCCGAATTGATATGCAGGCCCAGTTTGATTCAGCAGATTGTAGAGAAACAGAAGCAGGATGCTAAAATTCAGATGATATGTGAACAGATTCCAGAAGGGAAGCATCCAGACTTCTCAATCAGAACTGACGGTATTGTGTGTTTCAAAGACAGGATTTGCATTCCAGAAAATGAAGAATTGAGAAAAATGATCCTGACAGAGGCACACAACAGTTCGTATGCCATGCACCCAGGTAGCACGAAAATGTACAGAGACTTGAAAACTCAGTACTGGTGGTCCGGAATGAAAAAGGATGTGATAGAATTTGTGAACAGATGCTTGACTTGTCAGCATGTGAAAGCTGAACACCAGGTTCCATCAGGATTGTTACAACCAATAGCAATACCTGAATGGAAATGGGATCGCATCACTATAGACTTTGTCACTGGATTGCCACTCACCCGGAGTAAGCACGATGCAGTATGGGTTACAGTGGACCGGTTGATGAAGTCAGCACACTTTCTACCTGTCAGAACTGACTACTCCCTGGATCGACTGGCAGAATTGTATATCAGAGAGATAGTCAGATTGCATGGAGTGCCTGTATCCATAATATCAGATAAAGATCCGAGGTTTACATCGAGATTCTGGAAGAAATTTCAAGAAGCCTTGGGTACTCGACTGAGCTTCAGTACAACCTTCCATCCGCAGACAGACGGCCAATCAGAAAGGGTAATTCAGGTGCTTGAAGATATGCTCAGGAGTTGTGTAATTGAGTTTGAAGGTAGTTGGGCGGATCATCTTCCATTAATTGAATTCGCCTACAACAACAGTTACCAGTCGAACATAGCTATGGCACCGTATGAGGCACTGTATGGAAGGAAATGCAGGACTCCAGTGTGCTGGACAAAGTTAGGAAAGGACAGGTTAGTAGGCCCAGACTTAATTCGACAGACTGAGGAGAAGGTGAAGATTATCAGAGACAGATTAAAAGTTGCTTCTGATCGACAGAAATTATATGCAGATTTAAAAAGAAAAGAGATAGAATATGACGTCGGTGAGAAAGTGTTTCTGAAAGTATCTCCGTGGAAGAAAGTGCTTCGATTTGGCAGAAAAGGTAAGTTGAGTCCTAGGTTTATTGGGCCATACGAAATCATTGAACGTGTGGGACCAGTAGCCTACAGACTAGCTTTACCTCCAGAATTGGAAAAGATTCATAATGTGTTCCATGTATCGATGCTGAGGAGATACAGATCTGATCCTTCCCATAGAGTTCAGGCCGAAAGTATTGAGATCCGACCAGATTTGTCATATGAGGAGGAACCAGTACAGATTCTTGATCGGGAGATCAAAGAACTAAGAAATAAAAGAGTGCCACTGGTGAAAGTCCTCTAGAGGAACCATAAAGTAGAAGAGGCTACCTGGGAGAGTGAAGAAACGATGCGACAGCAATATCCCCAACTATTTAACTAAGGTAAATTTCGAGGACGAAATTTTTTTAAGTGGGGGAGAATTGTAACATCCCGGATTTCGGGTAATGAATTTTTGATATATGTGAAATATGTGAAAAATAAATTTTACTATTTGAGGGATGTAAATGTAATTAAATGTGAAAAATGAAAAAAAAATGAAAAATTGGAAAACTGGACCAGAGAGCATCGCGACCTGGTCACCGCGACCACAGGTCGCGATGGCTCGCTCGCGGTGAAAAAACACAATTTCGGGCAGTGAGCATCGCGACCAGTCACCGCGACCACAGGTCGCGATGGCTTGCTCGCGATGAAAATGGCAAAACCTGGCAGTGAGCATCGCGACCAGCCACCGCGACTACAGGTCGCGATGGACTGCTCGCGATGAAATTGTCAAAATCGGGCAGAGAGCAGCGCGACCACTCGCGCGACCAAGGCGCGCTCGCGAGGAAGGCGGTGCGCGCACTCCAGTGAGCATCGCGACCTGGTGGCGCGACCACAGGTCGCGACGGCGGTCGCGGTAGAGAAAAAAATATAAAAAAAAGAAGAAACTTCTCGCAGAAGTGAGAGAAAAGAGAGACAGTAAGAAGAGAGAGAAAGAGCCGAGAAAAGAGAGAAAAGAGAAGAAAAAGAAGAAGAAGAAGAGAGAAGAAGAAGAAAGAAAAGAAAAGAAAAAGAGGAAGAAGAAGAAGAGAAGAGGAAAGGAAAGGAAAGGAAAAGGAAAGAAGAAAACGTGGAACCGCGATTTCTCGAACGAAAAACACGGATTCCAAGTAGGTGTACTCTCGTTTTCGAAACCGTTACGAGAAATATTTCGATTACGTATTTGTTTAAGTTTATCGTTTTTGTTTCTCGTTTTCGATTTCGTTTAAAGTTTTCGTTTTTGATTTTTCATAACTAAAGTGTCTATTTTATATGTATTTGCTGCATCTATGGTTGATCTTGGAACACGTTTATGTTAGATCGCATCTTGGTTTTCTTTCGATTTTGTAGATTCCGTTAATAATAATACATGATTTATATTTTTGTATGATTATTGTTGATTTTGGACTGATTTGTGATAAATCGTATTTCAATTTCGATTTCGAATATTTTGACTGTTATGATTTGTAATATATTGTGATTACTTGAAAATTTATTTATTGTAACGGCCCTAGGATACTCAGACATAGAAATGGATATAGGAGGTTGGTATACCAGCTGGGTTTTACTGAGCAGTACTGCGCCGTTATTATTGTGTGATTGTTGTTGCGGGGCAATCTCGGACAATCACACCGATTTTAGGGATTGTTGTTGCGGGGCAATCTCGGGCAATCCCAATGATACTAGTGATTGTTGTTGCGGGGCAATCTCGGACAATCACGTAGATATCAGTGACTGTTGTTGCGGGGCAACCCCGGACGTCACATTGACCCATATTCCAGTCCTAGAATGTTTAGTATTCTAGTGGGCCAGTATTGACTGAATGGAATGATTTTAGTTATTGATTTTGAAATGTTGAAAAAGTGATCGAATCTGTTTTAAGGTTTGGTTTTGAGATTTATATGATTTATGTCCATTATTGGGTTGAATTGAAATATATTGTGTAATATTATTCCGATTTAAAAGTTATATATATAAATGATTTGTATTATAATTGAGATTATAGTACACCCACTAAGCTTTATGCTTAGCGCGTTAGTTTGTTTCTAACGCGTAGGTACCAGGAATCCAGAGGAGGCTAGAGACTGAAGGAAGAGCAAGTTGCAGACCGAGTCACAGAGATTGTACAGTTGGGTAGCTATATTTTTGTTATGTGTATATATATTCTGAAAGCATGCATATACAGGGAATTTGTAGATACAATTTGTAAAAATGTTTTGTAATTAACTAGTTTATGACTTCTGTATTCTATTATCAAAATGATTGTAAATGTTTAAGTTCGATTTATTTTATTTTATAAACTATTTTGATAAGTCGCACTAAACGGCAGAGTGCGCAACTGTTTGAAATTGTATAGAAGTGTTGTTGGAATTGTTTTGTGAAAAAGCAGGTTTTTGGAAAGTCCGAAAAATAAATGGTACTCTGCCGAATTTTCGTAAAAAGTTTAATTATTTTTATGGGCTCACAATGATTTGAAATGTAAAATGAAGTTTTGAAAAGGTTTTGAAAGTCCGTGTAGCGCTCCCCGGGTCGGTCCGGCCGGATCGGGTCGGGGGGGTGTTACATCTCTAGGGTCCGAACCCTCGGTCCTAGGGTAGGGAGATACGTACCACTCTTAGGATTCGTCCTAAGGTGGGAGTTATGTTCAACAGATAGCCACTGTGGTCGAACGACCCTTATTCCAGTCATGGTTTATGTTGAGTATTCTAAAGGGCCAGAATTGAAATGAATTGAATAATATGTTTAAAAGTGAAGTTAGAAATTAATGTTATTTATATGTTTACTATAGTAAGTGAAATTGATTGTAAAAGAAAGTTTTCGTAATTGTAAAAGAAAATGAGTTAGTTGTTTTTATTACATAGATTTCATATGATCTAAATTCATAATTGAATTGAATATGTTATTGTTTTCTTTAATTACATTGCGATTTAGAGTATGTCAATTATATTTATGATTTTAATACATGAGTTTAGTGTACACCCACTATGCTATATGCTTAGCGCGTCGGTTTTTATTGCGCGTAGATCATAGGGATACCGAGGCAGATAAAGAGTAGAGAGGAGGTTCTTTCAGCTTGGAGTTCAGAGTCACTGCATTGATTGGGTAGTTATAAAATTTTGTATTTTATATTAGTAAGTATGTATATACAGAAGTCTGTAAATTTGATCATTATATCAATGTTTTGTAAATAATTTTCTGATTTCTGTTTTCCATTTTTATAAAGGTTTGTAACTATTGAATTCTGAATTATTTTATTTTAAAAACTGTTGGAAAGTCGCACTAAACGGCAGAGTGCGCATTTGAATGAAATTAGATTTGAAGTGTTGTGGATTTTATGTGATTTGAGTTTTATTTGAAATAGGTTTTGGGAAATCAGAAAAACAGAGAGAACTCTGTCGAAATTTTTAAAATTGAAATTTTGATGGGCTCACTAGAAAAATATTTTTAAATTACAAATTGATACGATTTTCAATGGTTTGAAATGTATAAAGTGAATTTAGAAAGTATTTAAAAATCCGGTAACGCTCCCTGGGTCGATCCAGTTGGGTCGGGTCAGGGGGTGTTACAGGCTGGATTGGATACTGACTGGATTGGACCATTCTAACACATGGACTAAACTATGTTTGTAGTGGATTTAATTTTATGTTTTTTAGTTTTATGTTTGAACAATGCATTGTGCATGTTTTGTTTATGTCTGCTTTTGGTATTTTGGTGGATTGTGGTAGTGGAATGTGTTTGATGTGCTGCTATTGTTGCTTTGTTTGATGTGCATGATGTTAGATGTGACAGTGGCAGTGATATTTTGGTTGCAGTAGAACTGGATAGGTTGTAGGCAGTTTATACATGTGCACTGACAATGGTATTTTGGTTGTAGTGGAATCAGGAATGGAATAAGTTGTAGGCAATTTACGTGCAGGATGTTGGCAGTTTTTGTGCAAATATAGGGTGTTTAGGTAGGAAAAGGGGCACTCATATACATTTTGATGGAGTTTTAGTTCATGGGAACCACTTTATTTCATGCTTCTGAGCAACATGTCTGCTGTCAATGTACAAGGCCAGTAAGAAACTTTTTTGTAAGGCTTTATATATGTGCAGCATATTATGTTGCATCTTTTCATATATATCAATCTAAAGTTATTATTACTTCATTGGATGAATTTTTAAGAATGCATGACAATTTATTTCCTTGATATAATTGATATTACAATACAGAATATTACAAAAAATACAAAAGATAGAGTTAAAACCAAATTCATAAATTGTAATTGTTTGACATTGTTGTTGCCTTCTTCAATCCTTTGATTTTGCTTCTCTATTTTTTCTAATTTGTTAACAACATTTTTCATGTCTTCAATGATTGTCGCCAGTGTGTGGTTTTTTCCAAATTTTTTGCTACACTTATGCACTTCATTATTAACTTCATTTTCATATGTTGTAAATTCATCTTCACCAGGACACCGAAATGTGTAATAACTGCATCTTCCTTTTTCATAGAAGAAGTATAACTTCGATGGATTTGATCTTGATTCTAAAATTCTTACACCGGCTTTTTTTTCCACATTTACACTGCATATTCTTGAATTTGATCAAGCTGCCATTGATTTCACTACTAGCATTGTGGGATGAAGCTTCCATATCTGCAACTGTAAAAAAATGATGTTTAATGAAAAAAAATGAAAAAAAATCAGATTATGGGATAACAACACAAAATCAAGAAATGAAAAATCAGATTAGTGGTGGAAAAAAATGATGTTTAATTACCCCTAAAAAATCAGATTCAGTGGTGGAGAGAAAGAATCAGAAATGTTGAAAAAGAGAGAATTTTATGGGATAACAACACAAAATCAAGTCATATATATATATATATATATATATATATATATATATATATATATACAAGTTTCAAAAGTGACGGTTGGGAGGAAAAAAATGGTCAAAAAAATTCAATAGCCATATTTTCAACATTTCAATCCAACGGTCATGATTAAAAATTTTGTCAAGGAAATTACAAATTATTTAAGGGCATTTTTATAAATAAATATTTTCATTAAAGTTTGTGGGACCAAAACATTTTTAAAAAGTTAGTGGAACCCACACAAATAGTCACGTTAGGGGTAAAATGGTATTCTCGCCAATAATGTAACTTTTCTGTCAATCAACGGTTTGGTTAACGATTTTTAGGGGATATTTGTGCAATAAAAGAAAAAGTTGCGCTGCATCTTCCTTTCTCATAGAAGAAGTATAACTTCGATGGATGTGATCTTGATTATGAAATTCTTACACCGGCTTTTTTTTCCACATTTACACTGTCTATTCTTGAATTTGATCAAGCTGCCATTGATTTCACTGCTAGCATTGTAGGATGAAGCTTTCATATCTGCAACTGTAAAAAAAATGATGTTTAATGAAAAAAAATGAAAAAAAATCAGATTATGGGATAACAACACAAAATCAAGAAATGAAAAATCAGATTAGTGGTGGAAAAAAATGATGTTTAATTACCCCTAAAAAATCAGATTTAGTGGTAGAGAGAAAGAATCAGAAATGTTGAAAAAAGAGAGAATTTTATGGGATAACAACACAAAATCAAGAAATGAAAAATCAGATTAGTGGTGGAAAAAAATGATGTTTAATTACCCCTAAAAAATAAGATTCAGTGGTGGAGAGAAAGAATCAGAAATGTTGAAAAAAGAGAGAATTTTATGGGATAACAACACAAAATCAAGTCATATATATATATATATATATATATATAAGTTTCAAAAGTGACGGTTGGGAGGAAAAAAATGGTCAAAAAAATTCAATGGCCATATTTTTAACATTTCAATATATATATATATATATATATATATATATATATATATATATATATATATATATATATAAGTTTCAAAAGTGACGGTTGGGAGGAAAAAAATGGTCAAAAAAATTCAATTGCCATATTTTCAACATTTCAGTCCAACGGTCATGTTTAAAAATTTTGTCAAGGAAATTACAAATTATTTAAGGGCATTTTTGTAAATAAATATTTTTATTAAAGTTTGTTGGACCAACAAAATTTCAAAGTCAATTCCTAGTCACGTTAACATCTTTAAAAAGTTAGTGGAACTCACACAAATAGTCACGTTAGGGGTAAAATGGTATTCTCGCCAATAATGTTAACTTTTCTGTCAATCAACGGTTTGGTCAACGATTTTCAGGGGATATTTGTGCAATAAAAGAAAAAGTTGCGAGCATGTGTAAAAAACGCAAAATGAAATAAATTAGCCATAGAAGTAAATCAGAATTTCTGGTCTGAAAATCACAAATGTAACCAAAACTTTTATTCCTAAAATTACATATAGAATCAGAACTTCTAGTTTGATGCAAAGAAATTTAAATTTCCACCATATATGTTTCAAAATATATATACAAAATTTAATTAAAATTAAAAGCAATGAAACTCATAAAAATAAAAACGCATAAATAGTAAATAATGTCGATATAGCCAACTTAAAATGCACAACAATAAATAAATTGTATAATAATAAATTATGTCGGTATAGCCAACTTGATATGCATAATAATAAATAAATATGTATAAATAATAAATAGCGTCGGCATAGCCAACTTGATATACATAATAATAAATAAATATATATAAATAATAAATAGCGTCGGCATAACCAACTTAGAGGATCTCCAATGCTATTATGTATTTGGAGAAAATTGAGTACCACATAGGATATATATTAAAAAAGTTAAAAAAAAAACTCTTTCCAGTACAATCATCTAACTTTAATATTAATATGATGTGAGAAAAAAAAAGTTAGAAAATATCAAGTCTCCAGTGCAATTATCTAACTTTAATATTAATATGATGTGAGAAAAAAAATTAGAAAATATCAAGTAGAGTTTCTAATTGTAGATATTTTCCTTGATATGCTGACTAAGAATTCTTACTTTTCCCACCAAAATAATTTTAACATTTTCTCAATATATTTAATTGTCATATTAAATTGGAGAGAGAATGTGACAAATGACATGTGGTGATTGGTTCGAAATTACTATTTAGATACTTATATTGGAGAAGTGAATATGCATTTTTATAATTTTTTTGACATGTTAGATCTATATTATTTAGAAATGCTAATGTGACACTATTTAGATACTTAAAAATACATATTTACTTTGGAGATGCTCTCAGATGTATAATAGTAAATAAAATATAGAAGCAATAAATTAAAATCAATATATTTAGATTCAGAATTTCAGTTTCTTATTGGATTAAATAAACAATAAATTACATTAATATCGTTAGATTCAGAACCTCATATTCTTACTGGATTGAAATTTTTGATATTTAGAGCTTCTGGCTGTTCTCTTTATTTTACAATATTTAGGTTGCGATATTATAATATAAATAAAATTAGATTTATTTTTTGATATGAAAGATCCAATATAATGGTAATTACAAAGCATAATAATAAGCTAGTTATATTAATAATATATTATAAATAAAGTAAAAATAAATTAAATAATAATAATAAAGTAAATAAATTAATAACAGTAAGGTAAAGAAGCAAAAAGAAACATAGGAGAATTAAGCAAAGAAAGGAGAAAAGCAAATTTGGGGAGAGAGAGAGAGGCGACAAAGCAAGCAGAGCCTTTCAAAAGCGTCGATTTTACGAGGAGAATAGGTACATAGTTAGAGGCTATAATCCACCGCTATTCACATAATAAAGTATAATAAAAATTCTTAAAATTTAACCGGTGAAATCCATCAATTTACAACAAATTAGTCTATATTACTTAATTGTAGTAATATCATGAATTTACAATAGAAATTGAAAAAGGGTGCTTAGCAAATAAGTAGGGTGTGTTTAGCACCACGTACTCTTTTTGAAAAGGTTGGAAGTCTAGTCTAATTATCTGACTTTAAACCCACTTATTTGGGCTAACACAGGCCCAAACAATAACAGGCCTTTAGCCCAACCCATAACAACCCAATCGCAACCCGACTTAGAAAAGAGAAAAATGAAAACCCTAGATCGAACGGCTCAAAAGGCCTATAAGACAAGCATACATAAAACCCTGACTTCCATTTCTTCTCAAAAGAACTCCGCCTCTCCCATTCTCTGCTCGACGCACAACGCGCACACACAAACCACAATCCGAAAATGGTTTGTCTCTCTCTCTTCCTCTCTCTACTCAATATTTTAATGGTAATGGTTTTGTATCTGATGTTATTTTCTGTGTTTCTGTGTAGCCTTTCAAGAGGTACGTGGAGATCGGGAGGGTCGCTCTCGTCAACTACGGCAAGGACTACGGCAGGCTCGTCGTCATTGTTGATGTTATCGATCAGAACAGAGTATGTTCTCGCTCTCACTATCTTCGTTTTTGTTGTAATATTGTTTGTGTTCAGGTTAAGATTTATTGTCTGCTTGCCCAACAACTTTCTCAATTAAACTGAACTCCACTTAGCTAAGATTCAGTATCTCTCTTATTTTCACATGAAAATTGTTTGCTTGTATATTGTTTCGAGCTTGTTATCGTGATTTGGTTTTGTATTGAAGTATATTGATAAGCATGTTGGCAATTTTGAATTTTTAGTGATTGCTTTTGATTGGTAAGTTTGTACTGTATCTGTTGTGTTCGTACTTATTTTCATTGTAAAATGTTAAGTAGCTAGATTATTTAGTTACCATAAACTTTTTTATAAGTTTTCGGTGAATTGTTTTGATTTGTGCTGCAAGTTATTTTAGTTACCAATGCGCTGTTGTTAGCAAGTGATTCAAATTAAATGTTATTAATTGCTGTTATATGGCATTTCTGCCTTAATTTATGAAGCGAAATGTGAATAAGTTTGATGTCACATGTTTCTTTAGATTTGCAATGTGGTGTTTGTAGTCTATTTTATAATTATTATCTGCACCGAAATCTATTTTGATTTCAGTATCTTCAACTCCTTTATGTTTCTAAGATGGTGTGTACATATGGTCCTTTTTTTAAGGATGTGTTCTCTTTTTATGATAATTTTTCGTTCATCCTTGATTAACTTTCCGAAATCAATGTTGTTCATTATGTTCTTGTTGACCCAGACTAGATAGTGTTATTTTTACTTGAGTTATGAAAATAAAATCATTGGAGGGTGTCTGCCGTGTTTCCTTTCGGTGCAATATAACATGCTACGTGATGTCTGATTTAGTATTTCTGTCTTGTAGTTCCAGTTATATTTCTTTTTTATGATGCTTTTTTCATGTAACATTTCTTCTTAATTTTTCCCAAATTGACATCAATTGCCAGTACTATTTATTTATTTATTTTTTGTGGGATTTTGATGCATGTTCAATTTACATCAATTCTAAAGTGTAACTGTTTATACTTTGACAGGCTCTAGTTGATGCCCCTGATATGGTGAGAAGCCAAATAAACTTCAAGAGGCTTTCGCTAACTGATATCAAAATTGATATCCCCCGTGTTCCGAAGAAGAAGACATTGATTGAAGCTATGGAGAAAGCTGGTAGGGGAAATATTTTTGGAAGAAAAGCTAT
The DNA here is from genome assembly GCA_003430845.1 of Xanthoceras sorbifolium. Lineage (NCBI taxonomy): Eukaryota > Viridiplantae > Streptophyta > Magnoliopsida > Sapindales > Sapindaceae > Xanthoceras > Xanthoceras sorbifolium. Next base: position 10,428,286 of record CM010616.1, on the reverse strand, counting down.
TCAATTGCTCTATTCTTTTTAGTATCTTCCTATGGTTTGATTGTAATTCTGTAATGGCAGATGTTAAGAATAAGTGGGAGAACAGCTCTTGGGGCAGGAAGTTGATTGTCCAGAAGAGAAGGGCAGCTCTTAATGACTTTGACAGGTTCAAGCTTATGTTGGCTAAGATCAAGGTTGGTGACAGTGCTCTCCTGTGTTTAGCTGTTTGTCGTGGATATTTACGTTTTTCATTGGAATGAAAAACTGCTTATCATCTAATATTTCCTTCTGGCCTATTAATTGAATTTGATTTGCTAAATTCTTGTCCATTGATTTGCAGAGGGGAGGATTGATAAGGCAGGAGCTTGCAAAGCTGAAAAAGGAGAATGCATCCTAAGTGTTTTCTGAGATATGGAACTACCAATTTTGTTATTAGTGTTCCGCAAGTTGTTTTTTTGGGAAAGCCTTCCATTTATTTTGCCTTTAGAACTCTGATGTTAAAAGCAGTTTGAGGATACTGTTTTCAATTTGCGATATTGTAGTCAGCTTTATTAGCACAAATTTCTTTTCTGGGTGTTAATGTTTCCTTTTAAACTATTTTATATGGGGACTTAATTGTGATAATCGTGTGCCTTGGTAGGTTTTGTGAGTTGGAAATGCATGGGCTAATGATTTTAGTATTTTCTCAGGTATTCCAATTAAATATAATCAATTTTGATATAAAATGAATGTTTATCTTAATTTGGGAGGAATGATTTTAGTTATTGCTGCGGGGAGTAAACTTTAATTTTTTTTTAAATGGGGTATAATTATAATATTAATAATTATTAGGACATGTTAAAATTAATTACTAAATGTATGGTTCGGATATTTATTTTTATAATGGTGGATATTTACTTTCATAATAAGGAGAGAAAATTATTTATATATGTTGGTATATATATGGGGTAAGAATTAAACTTTTATCACTAAAGTGGAATAAAGGTGTACCAATCACTTTACTAAAAAGGGAGGGAGTAATTATGTTATTGTTGGAAAATTGATAGGCATTTCATAGGTGATATGTTATTTGTTTTTTTATTTGAAAATTGAATATGATCGAATTTTTATAAAAATTGAATATAAACTGAATAATAGGATTTAATTTGCTATTTTAAGTTATTTTTAATATTTTTAAATTATTTGATCATAAATAAAAATAATTTAATATATTTAATTTAGAACTATTAAGTAATAAGTTGAAAAAAATAAATAATCCCTTAGTGAAGATAGGTTTTTACCATTTACATGCTATTTTACATCATCACATTTCCAATACTATTTATAAAATAATATATATATATTTATTGATAAGATATGCGAGTGGTAGTTGCTTAACACACTTCCTCTAAAATATTTTAAAAGAAAATTATATATATTATTTTATTTTAATTATTATATTTCTATTTAATTTTTATAACTACTAAATTATTACCTATGTATCAATTTAGTCTATGTAAAATGATAAGTAATTTTTTAATAATTTTAATTAATTTTTTAGTTTTAATTCTTATCAACTTTTTTTCACTTTTAATTTTTAAATTTTTATAATAATTATTTATAATTTTATTTACATTTTACCGTTAAAAATTTTATCGTATAAATTAAATTGATACATTTATAATAAATTAGTGGTTATAAAAATTAAATACAGAAATAAAAAAAATTAAAGTAAAATTATATGTAAAATTTTAAAAAAATAAATTTAGAGGACATGTGTCACTCTATAAAAGAGCAACTGAGCTACTGCTAGCAGCATGCCTCATCTCTTAATTGCATTTGCATCCAGGACAGCTTTGTTCCTTCCCCAACCCCATAAAAAAAAACTCACTATAGGGTTGAATTCCATGAAGAGAATCTGCACTGACCAATCAAAGCAAAGCATTCCAAACCTTGACTTCCCTTTGGTTTAGTTTTTCTCATTTCGCGGATCAACAACTGGATGGATTTAACATCTTCACACCTTCTTTTCGCCTTGTTGATTAGGTAATTAACTAATTATATCAGTTTGGTGTGGAAAAAACATGTTTACAGACATTTTCAATTGTCTTTTTTTTTTCTTACAAATAAAATATGAATTAGAAAGTTGAGATTCATACCAAAAACCCCAAGAACAATCACTATTTTAACTCGACGTATATTGACAATTTTATGTGTCTTCATTCAATTATTTTCCTTTGTAATATACAATATCATACCATTTCATGGCAGTAACTATTTTATTTGCTGGGAGTTGGTATTATGACTTGAAACCCAAAACTTATGGTCCAACTCTGTAGAACAGTAGAATCTATTTGTAAACAAAGTCAAACTAATGGAAAAATCATATATTTGGATTCAATCACATCAACTGTACAAATTTGCAATTTCACAACTATTTTTAGAAGGGATATTCCTATTTTCCGCCCTCACGTTTCATTTAACAATAGTTTACCCCCTCACGTTTCAAAAATAAACATTTTCCCCCCTGACGTTAACTTTCCATCCAAAAATTACTGTTCCGTTAATAGTGAAGGGCAAAATAGTAAAGCTAAAATAAAATAAATAGTTTAAAAAAAATAATAAAGATTAGATCTCTACCGTCCATCTGAGGTGAGATGGACGGTAAAGATTGTTTATTCTTAAAAAAAAATTATTATAAATTTTTTAATTTAAAAAAAAATTATAAAACTTTTTTTTTTTAGTGGAGATCTCCACCGTCCATCAAATCTGATGGACGGTGGAGATCCAATCCTAAAAACAAAAAAAAAAAAAAAAAAAACCAAAAAAAAGAAAGAAGCTTCAAACTTGCTGGAGATCCAGCCATGGCTGGATCTCCAGCTCGACGAACCCAGAAAGGGTTCGTCAACGAAGACGAACCCATCTGGGTTCGTTAACGATCTGGGTTCGCCGTCGACGGCGAACCCAGATATAGGAATTAAAAAAAAAAAAAAAATCAAAGTCTTCGACGAACCCGTTTCTGGGTTCTTCGTCGAACCCAGAAACTGGGTTCGCGAAGAACCCAGTTTCTGGGTTCTTCGTCGAACCCAGAAGGGTTCTTTGTTCGAACCCTTCTGGGTTCGAATCGAACCCAGAAACGGGTTCGACGAAGAACCCATCGTTCTTCGTCGAACCCAGAAACTGGGTTCGCGAAGAACCCAGAAACGGGTTCGTCGAAGAACCCAGATTGGTTCTTCGACGAACCCGTTTCTGGGTTCTTCGTTCGAACCCGTTTCTGGGTTCGATTCGAACCCAGAAGGGTTCGAACGAAGAACCCTTCTGGGTTCGATGGGTTCTTCGAAGAACCCAGAAACTGGGTTCTTCGAAGAACCCTCTGGGTTCTTCGTTTTTTTTTTTTTTTTTTTAAACCTGCATCTGGGTTCGCCGTCGACGGCGAACCCAGATCGTTGACGAACCCAGATGGGTTCGTCTTCGTCGACGAACCCATCTGGGTTCGTCTCGCTGGAGATCCAGCCATGGCTGGATCTCCAGCAATTTTTTTGTTTTTTTTTTTTATTTTTTTTATTTTGGGTGGAGATCCAATCCCAGATTGGATCTCCACCGTCCATTAGATTTGATGGACGGTGGAGATCCAATCTGGAGATTGGGTCTCCCCATTCAAACTTTAATTTTTAAATTAAAAAATTTATAATAATTTTTTTTTTAAGAATAAATAATCTTTACCGTCCATCTCACTTCAGATGGACGGTAGAGATTTAATCTTTGTTTTTTTTTTAAAAACTATTCATTTTATTTTAGCTTTACTATTTTGCCCTTCACTATTAACGGAACAGTAATTTTTTGGATGGAAAGTTAATGTCAGGGGGGAAAATGTCTATTTTTGAAACGTGAGGGGGTAAATTATTGTTAAATGAAACGTGAGGGGGGAAAATAGGAATATCCCTATTAGATATGCTGTTTTTCAAAAATAGAAATCCAATTTTCTCATTTCAATTAGTTTTTACAACCATTTGTTCTTTGTCAAAAATAATTGTAAAAATTATCTGGAACAAACCCTTCTAAGTTTTACTTTTTGCCTTACTGTTTCAGCAATTATATTATACTGTGCCCTTCATCAATTTTAACAAAGAAAACAGTCAGTCAAAATGAGTATCTCTGGATCAACAACTCTGTCCAAAAGAACAAGTCAATGATGATAACTAGTTTTACTTGTATATATATATATATATATATTTGGTCTGTTATTTCTATTTTCCAACAGAAGAATTTTCAGTTGCAATTGGAGAGCAGTTTGTCAAAGAAATAATCAGAGAGTCCAGCCTAGGAATAACCAAATACATTTAATGAGACCCTCCTGTCTTTCTACCTATTTCAACAAGCAATTGTCAAAGGGCTTCTTAGATTTTTGCAATTCTTAAAAAACATTTTCTTTAAAAAAGAGAAAAAGAAACTGTTTAAATTGGTAGCAGACGGTGGGTTGGGACCCAAATGGCATGCGCCATGACAAACGTAGCAACCTCTTCCTTGCTTCATTCATTGACTCAAATGCAGACAGGTAAAGCATGAAACAATGTGTCTTAGCTTTTCTTCTTTTTTTTTTTTTTTTTAAAGAAAAATTTCAAATTTAATTGTTCACCTATCTCACCATTACTACATTTTATGGCTTTTTCAAAATTTGAAAGTACTTATTTAATTGGATGGAAATCCAATAAATATTAACTAACTCAATAATACTTGATAGATATGATATATTATTATCCATAGCCGTAAAACTGATGGAAAAACAACCAAATGAAACAAACCAATTTATAAACATGCACTGCAAATCATTTTCCATGGTAGGAAACTCATCAAAATACAATCACCATAATGGAGTTTGATTCAAAACATCATACCAACAAAGACTAATAATAACATACAAGTTGCAAAGTGTCCATTTAAAGTGCAGAGTATATTATTTTCCCTCTTCTTTTCAACTTTTCTAAGTCTCAGAAGTAGACAAAGCATGACTTGTAACCAATAATAAAAACTAAAAATGAAGCTGACCGTTACATGGCTTATAATTTGGCTCAGCAGGTACAATCAAAACTCATAAATTTTTACCATTAATACAATAGCCTAAAAATAAGGATTCCAGCGAATACTCCCAACAGCTTTTACACTTTGAATTTACTTACAATATCTCCCTCACTTTCTCTCTTTCTCTTGTTTCTGGTTTAAAACCTTTTTTGCTTTTTCAGATATATATCATCAGTTGTTGTTGTTCTTTTTTTATTTTACTTCAAGAGGATAGAAATGGGGTTGAGGGATCTCCATCTCAAGCTCAAGGTAATCTTTTCTATACTCTTATGCGATTGTGATTGTTCTTGTTTCTTTAATGAAGGAAAATGTATATAATCTTGTATCTTGAAGTTGTTGGACAATAATAAAATGAAAAAAAGTAGTGGTTTTGATTGGTTTTTGTAATGATCATTTTGATTCTTGGTTGCCAACTTGATATCAAATATTTGATTAATGAGTTTCTGGGTTCTAGTGATCACTTGATTGTCATGTTACGACTTTTCACAATCCTAAAATTGGCAGTGATCAAGATTTCAAAGATTATTAGTAGTGCAACTGTGATGCGTTTGTTGATTGTTCTTTAAGTTTGTGGTTGATTGAGATTTTATTCTACTGGTTTCTTAATCAAAAAGACAAGAGTAATCATTCAGTATCTTGAAGTTGGGTACAAAAATTATTTGCATTAATTGTTTTGCATAATTGGGCAGGCACTTAAGCTGAGACGATTTCTCACTAAAGGTGGTGGGAGCAAGAAAGGAAAGCCTGGTATCCCAAAGAAGCCTTCATGGATGATGCCAATCTCTCACGGATATCATGTCGTTGAGGATCAGTCATTCAGATGCGGTTCGGATGAGTCGGACTATGATTCCGTTGTGGTGCAAAGAGAACAAATTGGAGAGATTGAGATGTGGTTTTTTGGAGTTTTCGATGCTCAAATTGGGGATGAAGTTACCAAGTACATGCAATCCCATTTCTTTGGTAGAAATCTCAAAGTGGTAAACAATATTGTACCAATTGTTGTCTTGCTTAGTCTTAACAATTAAAAAGGCCCTCCCCCATTTCTCTTATCATTTTTAAAATAAAATGGCAATTATAAATGTTGCTCAAAACTTATGTTATAGATTCTATATGAATATGATTCTAGCTAGAGCTAATGAAGCACTTTTGGTCAGCGTTGTTAGAGCTTCGATATTCATGTTAGGGCCCTTATCTATAAGTTGAAGCTGAGTTTAGTGATAACTTACGTGGTATTAGAGCAAATTTGACCAGTCTTGAGCACGAATCCCCTATAGTAACCTAGTATTTCTTTTATCTATGTTATATCTGCATCTATGCTTGGGTTGAATAATGGGTTACTTAACAAAGGTTTGTGATGGCTTTGCAGTCTCAAATCAGGAGAAAGAGCCAGGAGATAATGAGAAAAGCATATCTTAGTGCAAGAGCAAAGGGGAGAGAGGCACAGAAAGAAGACGAGACATGGAGATCGGGTTCAGTGTCTGTGATGGTGATCAATGGAGAAAAGCTTGTTGTAGCTAACATGGGTGACTACAGAGCTGTTGTGTGTAGAGGTGGTGTTGCTCATCAGATAAGCAGTGGAAACCAGCAAACGACCAAAAGACATTGGTATCGCAGATTGTTTTCTGGTATGAAACACTTTTCTATTAGCATATAGTCATTTGGTTTGTGATATGTTGCCTAAGTTGTTAACAAACAACAGAACAAAATGATGTGAAATAAAAAAAAAACCAGAATTGTCAAAATCACCTTTCTATTAGCATCATCCAATCCAGCAAACTCTATTCTCTTTGCATTCTGCAGGAGAATAAAAAAAAAATTCTGTGGGTTATATACTTCACTTATCTGACACTGGATACTACAATTGTACCTTCAGGTCGCATATTAGCATGTGACTCGGGCAATGCAGGCACTAAGCAGTACCATAGAGGCTCAGAACTTGCTATTGGTACTGAAAAGATCGACTCTAATACTGAATTTGTCCTCATAGCAAGCACTGGCATATGGGAGGTAAGATACTATATACTATAATTTTAACATGTTACTTTTGTGGTTTTCTCTACATGTTGATGGATTTAATATTTCATACAAATCATCCATTAACATACCCATTTTTTTCCAAGTTAGTTTCCTTTTGTCTCCAGTTTCGGTCTGTGATGCCTGAAGCCACTCTTTGAACTAGCAATTATACTAGGGAGGGTGATTCATTTGTGATTCGGAAAGAGACTTTCTTAGAACTTAAGATACAATTTTGAGATTTGAGAAATGATTTGGATACAAAGATAAAATTTATTTCGACTGAATTAATTTTTGAATTGTATCTAAAACCAGTCTTTGGACAAAATCAAACAAACAATTATTTTCTTTTGAATTTTTTACTTTTACAACAATTGTTTTCGAAAATGGTTGTATCAATGTCGTGCATGCTGTTTTTCTCCTATTTCAGAAACGAAAGAGAGTTTATTAATTTGTTTGCATAATGGTTTTGCAGGTGATGAAAAATCAGGAAGCTGTGAGTCTTATAAGGCACTTAGAGGATCCACAAGAAGCAGCCGAGTGCTTGGCAAAGGAGGCCTTAACTAGGATGAGCAAAAGCAACATTTCTTGTGTAGTTATCCGCTTTGACTAATGATATAATTGTTGAGTTTTTGACTAGATTTTGCAGCCATTTATGCACCCAAAAAACTCGATCTGCAATATAAAGAACTGATAATAATACGTGGAAAAAGGCGACATGTAATGTGATGATGTGAAATAAGCTGTTTTGATCTTAAAATGAAAAAGTCGGCAAAACAACCCCAATCGATCACTTGACAATTGTGGCTCCTCAAGTTCAAGGCTGAGGTAAAGTTTAGATGGGCAATGACTTGGCCACTTAGGTTACATTGGTGTTGGGGAGTTTCATATACATATTTTTGTTGGGAGCTGAGGTAAAGTTTAGATGGGGACTGGGGAGAGATCCAAGAACTTGACAAGTTCCACCATTTCCAGTAAACAGTGAAATGACCACGTGTGAAAATATTGTTAGAAACAATGATGCATTCTAATGCACCATCGGAACACTGTAAATTGATATAGCTAATGTACAGAGATCAATTTTTACAACAATATTGATATTGAATACTCTCTTTTTTTTTTCACATTACAAGACAGAAAAATAATTAATACACAATTTATTACAATCAGCTGGCACAAATAAAACAAATTCCATGCCTTCTTGCTTTCAGCTTTAACCGCATTCATTATCATCAAGCCGTCGTCTTCTTTTCACTAGTCTTGCTCCGGAAGGGTGACAACAAGGAGAAAGATCGAGAAGCTGCAGCAATAAGAATAAAACCATCAATACTCATTCTCATTCATTCTAGTAACAGTCTTTATGAACTTGGGGGAGAGAGAATATTAGTGAATTGCTATGAAAAAGATGTAGCATGTGAGAGCTTACATTTTTGTGGAGTAGTGGTCACAGTTGGGGTTTCGTCTTGAGAGATCAAATTTTTCAACGTATGAACTGATGATAGCAACAGAAATTGATGGTCAGCTTGCAGAGAGTTTATATAATATTTATAAGCAGTGTTATTAATAGGGATTCTTGCATTATAAATTAAGTTTCACACAACTTCATGCATGTATACAGAGATCAGTTTTTGACGAAGCTCATTTATAAAAACCACACTTCATATGTATACAGAATACAATGGTTAGCTATCAGGGTTCAACTTCCTGTAATTCATTTCTAATTTTTAAACATGAAACATTAAAAGAAGTTCTCGTACAAAGTAATTGAGAACAAATAACTTGTGTGGAAATAACACTGTAATGACCGAACAAAATAGTAATGAGATTGTTATGTTCAAACAAAACTATCTAAATATTCACAAGAAGGATAAATTATTTTAGATGCCATAAAACCACAATAAGCTCATTTGAATACTATAAAAGAACACTATATAGTATATACTATCTAACAGAACATTAAATGCTCTCTATTCTAATAAACAACTAGAAGCATATCTCTACACAGAGTCAAATGCTTTCAGTGATGCTTGTATGCTTCTATCGCATCTCTATCGGGTGTTTCTTTCTCAGAAGCGATGAGCTACAAAGGTAAGCAATTCACGAACAAGAATGTTCCATCAGAATTGCACAATTTGGTTGTACACAAAATAAACTTCACTCCTGCATTTTTCTTGTTTGAACAAATTTTCTTTTTCCATAAAAAAATTGACAAAACTCAATATTTAACACAAGAATGGTTCTTGATAATATTGTTGAATGATATAGGTAAGGCTAGACGTCACAAAATTGATCTGCTTGTCTAGGACGTGATTATTAATTGTGAAATAAACTGGACTGAAATTCTGAAAACTACATGATATTAGCAATAAGCTTTTGCTATGAATACTATTAATATCAATCAATCAATTCTTTCAATGAATTTTCTTTATTTCAAATTCTAAAATACTTCATGACATGTGACTATTGCAATTTGCTACCCAACTAGTTAAGACTTAACGATCATGCAATTTTTAATTCTTTTGTTCATCAGAGTACAACGGAAGCGATATAATGCAGTGTTTACCTTCACTAGCAGAAGCGGTAGTTGTGACAACATTGTCTGCCTCAGAACCATTGACACTGACATTGTCAGATACAACACTAAGATCACCTGTAGATGAGCCATGGTTCCTTTTTCCGAATTTCAACAGCCGTCGAAACCCTTTCGATGATTCCTTCGTCTGAGGCTTATCCAGTGCTTCTGGAATCTTTTCCAGTTTCAAACTTTTAGAATCAGGTACTTGAGCTTTAACCACATCTGTACCCGTTGTCACAGTCTGTATGCTCATTGGGGCTGCTCTTCCATACTCTGAATTCTTAGTACATGAGTGTTCTGAAGAAGAAACTCGAGCATAAGGGGCTTGATATTGTTTTTCGCTGACATTGATGCTTGAATATTTCAGCGATTCTTCTGTGTTGCCAGAGTTGCCATTTGTGACCTAAAGACAGAAAATGTTGCATGACAAATATCAGAACTTCAAGAGCACCAAAGCCAAAAGGAAACTAGTTTGACTGAAGAAGATAATAAGTTGGTCTTTTTGATAAAAGAGAAAATATGTTACACTTGCACAAACAGGATAAATAATAGGCTAGATGCTTAAATCTTAATTCAAGCTAAATAATCAATAATAAATTAAAAAGAAATCTCCACTTCCTGAAAAGTTGAGCAGTCTTTCATGTAAGCTATAATTCAGTGTTTATCAATGAAAATCAATATATGTGCACTGTTAATTTACTGAATTCAAGGTTGTTAGATGCAAGTCACATCCATCATAATTCAAATAAAACCAAATCACTTTAGTGTGATTAAAGCTAGTTTTCCTACCTCATAAGTAGCAGGTTGCTCTTGTAATTTTTGTTCAATTGATTCTTTATCAACTGGCGACACGGGGGCACGGATAGCAACATAATCTGACACCACCTCATTTTTCTCCTCTAGTTTATAATTATCAGAGAGCCCCTTCTGAATCTCCATATTCGCTTCCCTAGTGTGTGCAGCAGAAACAGAGGGTTTCTCTTCAAGCATCACAACAGTTTTCTCGATTACCAAGTTGTCATCGACATCATTATGAAGTGAAATTTTTTCCTTATTCTTCTTTTGTTCAGTGCCTTCAGATGTGCTAGAAGATTTAGTCCCATTTACCTTTTGTGTTGATTCTTTTGCTGCTGATTTGCTGTGGGTAACTTCAGCTTCCTTAGATTTTCTAACTTTTAGTTCTGGTAGAGAAGCAGCCTTGCTTTTATCATGGTTCATGATAGCGGATATTTTCTTAATTTCAGACCCATCAGATGGTTTTGACTTTGATATTGGTTCGGCGCTTCGTGGCTTTGCTGAAGAAATGCGTTGACTGCTACTTATTTTTGGCTCTGATAATCTTCTAATCCGTGCCATGGATACCTTTGCCTCGGGAGTAACACCACTATTTTCTTTCTTTGGTTCCGGTAAAGATGATATTGACTGGCTTAACCTATTTCCACCGGAGTGGCTTCCAGCATTCAATTTGCTGGGTTTAGAGACCTTTTGAGAATCACTGGATCCTAAAGAAGCAGCTCTGACAGGGAATCTTTGTAGGGGTGATGATGATGGTCCAGGCTCTGAATCACTAAATTTTGAACCTCTATGAGCGTTTGGAGAAAGTTTCGTTGGCAACTGTTTTCTTGTTTGCTGTGATGGCAAAGGCGATTGAGCAGGGATGGAACTGCCTCTAGCAGAAATTCTCTTTTGCCTCTGTATCTTCAAAGCTTCCAGTCGTCTTGCCTCTTCCTCTTCCTGGAAAATATACATGTAATGGATAGATGAAATATAAAGTCTGTTCAAACCAAAATGTGCCTGGTATAGGAGACTCTTAAGGATTTTGCAACTCTACAATAGTTTACAATTTTTTCATATTTTTTTATTTTTAACGCTTCAGATTTTTTTGAATATTGGATTATAATCCAATAACTATTAACTTGTCAATAACTATACAGATCCTTTATAGTCCCCAGAGACTCAAATCATACTAAATAGAAAATATAACTTATTTGATCCAACTGGCCATACCAACTAAAAATGTTTTAGCCAAAATCACTGGCCACTTTGTTAGTGTTTTAAGTTTCTGATGTGGTTATAAGTGTTCAAAAAGTGGTTGGTGGAGTACCTTCTGTTTCTTCATTTTCTGCAGATCAGCTTTATAGGTTCTTAGTTTCTCAGCACGTGCTCTTGCTTCATCCAAAGGACTCAATTTTGAAGGCTTTCCTTTCCTTATTGGCCCCACAGTCTTCTTCCTATCTGAAGTATCCATAAGCTTTGATTTTCGGTCCTTGTCTGACTTCTTCAATCCTTGCTTCCCATCAGTCACAGCTTCCTTATTTCTCTTATTCAGAGAACCGTCTCTAACGTGAGCCTGAATTTCATAATCTAAAGCAGGGTCATAACCAGTTGACTCTTTATCTGGTCCACGTTCAGGCATCAAGCTTAATTCATCCGGCTCATAACTGACTTGGTTCCCAACCCTATTTGATTTGTTTTCAGCCCTTTGATGTGATGTTGGGAACTCAGCATCCATGTCCATAGCATTTCTGCCATCAGTCCCAACATGATCTAATGACAGTGACCTCAATGAGACTACGTAGGAATCATCATCCATGTTTTGTGCTGACCTTCTAACCAAATTATTAGTTGGCCGCTCAAATCCATTTACCGGCAGCATATCAGATGGAGAATTTGTACCTGTCTGATTTTCTCGTCTAATCATAAAATCATCATTTGTAGTCCTCCTATATACACCCCTCTTGCCGTCTATTTCTGTAGATTGTAAATCCATTTGACCATCTATGGACCTTCTACCATCACCAGATTGACCCACTCTTCCAGATATCAATAATTCATCACTTGATGCCTTCAGCATGCGAGCCATGTTTCCACTAACTTTATGCATATCCATTACATTCCCCTGGTGACATTCACCCAAATCCCGACCATTAGAAACCAAAGGGTCATCACCCACTGTATTTTGCCGTCGTCTTGCTCGAATATCCCTTTCCATTGAAAACATGCCTTTGTCAACAGCACGTTCCTCCTCATCAGCATCCTTAAGTAGATAATTTTGAAAAGCTTGCCACTGTGCACCGTCTTCCTGTTTCCTGTTTCCTGTTCCTTCCATGTCAGATGAATGCAATGTATCCATAGATTGTAAATGACTCTCGTTTCTTTTTGAAGATCTCAGAATACCCTTGTGCTTCTTTTCTGGAGTACTGAACTGTCTATCCTCATCTTCATCATCGGGTTCAGAGTTTGAAGCTGATTGTGATTCACTAGCCGAAGAGTTTTGCCTCTTCGAAGTAATGTAATTGATGTTCCGGATGACAACCGTGCCAGATTGCTTTTTACCCAATCGGCTTGCTTTCTTTCTAGAAGTTTCTTTATCTAGTTCTGCATCATCCTGAGATCTTGCTTTTGAACCTTCCATCTCCCAAGTTTCCAACTCAGCATTGCTACTATCCATGGAATGCCTTCTCTGACACATTCTTTGACCAGAATTGCGTCTAGGATCCTCCATTGATGGATAAGGTGGCTGAAAATAAGGGCCATTTGCTGGATAGTTTTGATAGTAAGGCATGCCTTGCATGGGATATCCTTGAAAGACTGGTGGTGCACCAGGTGGAGAATGAATAGGCCAGGGAGGGAACATATGATGAGGAAACTGGCCTTGAAAATATTCTTGATGGCCAGGCGACTGGTGCTCCGTTGGCGTCTCATCTGGCACCAAACTTTTCAACTCATGTTTTGGAAGATAAAAGCATGAATAAAATACAATAGAAAGCCATAACCAAAAAGCTGTATAGAACAAGAGGCAGATTTTCCATTAATGCTGAAACAGGAATTTGAACTTCATGTTAATGTTAACACCTAGACACACCCGACTACCCCTCATTACCTAAGTTTTTGAATTATATTCATAAAAAAGAAAAACAAGAAACCTTATAAAAAATTAAGAAGTCATAGTGATAACTCTTGTATATGATGAATTCAGAATGCAATCCTAGATTTGTATTGGAGTAAGTGATGGTCTCTTCAGGCCAAGGGAAAAGACTAGAGCTTTCCCTTTCTTCCTTTAAATACTAATTTTCGTTTTCAATATTGTAGGGGTTCTAATAAGATATGATCATTCCCAATAGTCAGGTGCAATTAGCCATGAAAGTTTGCCACTGAAAAGATCACCAAGTACTTGTTTATATTAGGTAACAAGAAATGAATAGAAGCACCTGCTATTCCACTCTATATGTTAAATGAATGAAAATAAGTATTAATATCATACTTCTATTTGATGACACTGAAATTTCATGGAATTTTGACGCAAGAAAATATTAAACGGCCTCTCCCCAATGCAAAAGGTTGAAATTCATCACACACAAGCATGCCAAAAACCAACAAACCAATCCCCATTTTTAGAAATGGAAAACTGATGGATTAGTCTTTCAAGTAAAAGACTAAGCATGGGGCTTTAGCAGGACATATTATATAACAGCAATAATGAATATAGGAACTGCTCTCGTGATGGATTAGTCTTCCGAATTCATACCTGCTTTGCCATTATTTTCTGAGGCTTCATTGGATTCCTTCTGTTTGTTGACTACAGAGGAAAGAATAATGCCTGATGCATTTATAGCAGCAAAGTCTGCTTGGCTAGACATTGCCTCAGCTTCTTCAATTTCAAGCCACTGGCCAGTTTCATGCTTTCTTTTCCATAATTCCACAAATCTTACACAAGCATCCCTGCAACATTAATAAATATAACCTCATCAGGAAATCGACTAAGAGCAATAACAACCCCCAGGTGAATTGTTGACGCTCATAACTGAAAATACATATATATTCTATATCATTGTGCGTGTGTAGGTGCAGTACTAGGAAATGCTGTTTACATCAAACGTGAGGCTCCAAAGCTTTCAGCAAATGATATCAATGGTGCTATGTTATCAACGTCAAAACCTGCAGCTACAGCACGTGCAAAGGCCATGCCTTGCTCTTTCTGCAAGACAGTTTTCCGCGTCTCCAGGACTTTCAAAAGCTGGACTCTGATGAACACATATACCATACACAGTATGCAATTAATATAAGGAAAATGCCGATGAATCATTGTGATTTACAGAATATGCATGAAGAGATGATAACAATGACAACAGTATTAAATTCAAACATGCTACTGCAATAATTTTCTTCTGATTGAATAGAGAAAGCTATCCAGAACTTGTGCACCAAAAAAAAAACTACTTTGCCAACTCTGAAATGCCTCTTTGACACGCGGTTATTGAAAGAAATGATATTGTTAAAGGATCCTGCATCATAGTATCCGATATGGTTACCTGTCTTAGATCTTTTTAATTTATTGATTGATATAATTGGAAGAAGAGGATGTACTGGCTATATAAGTCTTTTACCTATCCAAAGTAGTGTAAATAAAGAGCAAATAGAGGCTTTGGATTCAATAAGATATATAACAGCTTAGCCATGCTTATGAAATGTCCGCTCTATTTGATATTCAGAAGAAACAAAAAGATGTATGTGACAGTAAAAATTAGCAGTGAAAACTATTCACAATCTCCCATGCATGAACCTCGATTAACACTTCTTTTCTAGAGTAATGTTGTTACACATGGTAGATAGGTATGTACTTTGAATTTCCCTCCTGCACAGCAAACCCATTTGCTTCAGGCAGATGTGCTCCAGGCTGCCACATTTCCAAGAAAACAAAAAAAGAAAAAAGATCAAACAAATATAATGAAAGATTTATTATCTGATGAGGTATGCATGGCATCCAATCACCTTGTAAAGGACAATGGCTTTCTCCTCACCAGAATCCAGCAAAGGCCGGCTGCCTGTTCAAAACCAGTAACTAGTTCTCAGTATAAACTTGAACAGAACACTGCAGAGTAAGAACCTTTGTTGATAAAAGAAAAAGATAAACGTAACAATAAAATATAATCAGAAACCACTGCTTGAAGCATAACACAAAAATGCAAAACATCACTTAACCCACTGTACTACAAACATTATAGCAAGAATAAACATATTTATCCATTTCTGCAGTACCTTCAATGCTTTTCACAGGTTTTGGAGGAATTTCTTCTACCTGTCACACAAAATCAACTGAATTTTCCTTCATGACATCTAGACCATAGAAAACCTAAAGATTTTACTTACAGTACTCAACCCTATCTCATTGTTGTTTTGATTCGCAATTGCTTCCTCAATCTGCAAAATCTCAGATTCTATTGTATATACCCTTTCCAAGACCTCTGGAGTGCTTACAAAGCGAACAAACCTATAAACATCAAGGTTACTATATTAACTTTAATTAATCAATTCATTGAATATTTCCTTCATAATACAAGTGCAACTTTTATGGCATCATTTTGCTGGCATTTCAAAATTATTTTTTTACTTCTGAAAGAAAAAGATTGCTCTCAATTTTGCCACTTATTTAAAAAATAAAATAAGAATAAAAGAATATGATTAGTACTTTCTATAAGTATCTATTCGACTATTCATCATCAGCTGCATCAATTCCAACAATAAATCATGAACGTCCCTTAACACAATACAAACCTTTCTACTGTTCCCTTCGTGAACCATGTAGCATCTTTGTCATGTTCTGGCTCAAGAGTAATTGAATAGCCCCCCTTGGCCATCCGATCCTGTGCGGTCTTCAAGTGGGCAAGAAATGGGTTCAACAATCCTGAAGCCAATTTCTCTGTCTTTCCATTTGCAGATATCAACAAATCGCACCTAGTAACAAAAACAGTACGTTCAGGTTCCCACAGTAGAACTGCAAAGTAGTATTATAAGTTTGCACCATATATTCAGTATCAAAATTACAGTTAGAGAAGTACAGACAGACAGAGAAAAATCAGTAGAAGTCTAACATTAAAAACTTTACCTACAATTCACAAGCAAATAAATCGGACCAACCAAAAAAAAAAAAAAAAAAACAATCAATGTCAACTGAACTCATTGAAACTTCAAATTTGATCAAGGTAAAGACCCACTAAAGAACATCAATCCATCATTAACCAGAAAACATCAATCTCCAAAGAACATCTATCAACCACAACTCAGATCGCTTTCACAAAAAAGTAAAGTATCCATTAAAAACTTACAAGTAAGACAATATTTGTCATTTCGTAGGCCAAGCCTTTTACTTGAACAACTCAACATATCAATGCCAGCTAGAAGAAAACTAGAACATGAAAATTTCAAACAAAATAATGATCGAAAGCATAAGCCATAATTTACCTGGTCCGAGTTGGAGTGAGCTGAAACACAGCTGAGTGAAGCCGAGTTGAGGACTTCATTGTTAAAAACCCGATCTTTAACCCAAAAAAAGGAATAAATCACCGAAAAAGCGAAAACCCAAAAGAAGAAAGAAAAAAACAGTTTTTCAATAAACAAGTTCACTCTTGGGTTTTATAAATAGCTTTTTCTCTACCTCCCTCATAAAAGACAGCTTCCAGTGGTTCTCCTAATAGAAAGAAAGGTTTTGCAGAGAAACACACCAACACACCAAAAGCTGAAAGCTTTCTACACACAGATAGAAGAAACCAATAAGAGTGTGGTGTTTTAGAGAGAGAAAAGTAAAGGTCTTTTTAGTGAGAGAGGATCCAAAGATTTGTTTTGTTTTGTGTTGTTTTGTCTTCGGATGCCTCCACCAACTGGAGTGACTGAAACCAATTTTTTTTTAATTTTCTATGTTTTATTTATTTATTTAAAATCAGAATAAGTCAGAAAAAAAATTGTTTAACATTGACAGTTGGTTAATTTCACTTTATAGGCAAATTAATATGTGTAAACGAAAGGGGCAGAATGGGGATTTGTTGGAAAGTTGACAAAACGTTATGGAAATGCTGAAACGTGAAGACAAATATATGACAGTGATTTACTGATTTCTATAATTTGTCGTGGGAAATTACGGTAAGGTCCTTGTGATTTCTTTTAAACGGTAAAGTTAGTTGGTGTTGATGGGTTTAGTCAGAAAAGGCATTACTATCATCATCAGCAAATAAGTAGGGTTTTTTTATTATATCAGCTGTCACACATTTTATTGACCAGTAATTTTCTTCAATCAATATTAAAAAAATATATAAAATTAACTTGTTATATTCCGCTAATGCTACAGGAGTGAATAGATTCGAATCTATCGAAATGAAAAACTACATATAATTACAAAATCTAATATAATAAAAATAGAGTTATAATTAAAGATGAATATACATACTATTGTGACACAGACTAGGAGAGAGATGAAAGTGACTCTTTTGTTTAATTTTAACCAGTTAAATGCTGGAACTCAAGTAGAAATTAGGGTAATTATGAACTTGGTTTTTAATTTTTAAAAAATTATTAAATTTTTAATGCAGTTTCGTTTATTGGTATCGTTGGATCCTGACTTTCTTAAACTGTATCATTCTGGTCACTTTAACTAATTTTTTAACGGTCAAACCTCACATAATTGATAAAAAGACTTATATGCCATTAAATCTATTTAAATGAGTTAAAATTATAATTTTAACCTTAAATTTTTAAAAAATTATTAATAATTAAAAAGGTAATATGGTTATTTTATATAAATTTTTTAAAAATTTTAAAAAATATTTAAATAGATCTCCATTACTCATCAAGGTTGATGGATCTAGATGGACGGTAGAGATTATATTGAAATTATTTTTTAAAAATAAAAATTGAAAATCAAAATTTTTTTAAAAAACTATTTTTGCTGTTAAAAAAAAAGGAAAAAATATTGAAACTTATTCTTGGTGGAGATACAAATTGATCTGGATCTCCACCAAGAACAAAAAAAAAATTGAAAAACACGAATCTCCAGCAATGGAGGTTACTGGGTCTCCACTAAGAACAGTAAAAAAATTAAAAAATTTAATTTTTAATTTTTTTTAAAAAAAATTCCAATATAATCTCCACTGTCCATTAATCTTGATGGACGATGGGGATCCAATTAAATTTTTTAATTTATTTTATTTTAAATTTTTAACTAAGGATTGATATATCATCTCCCCAAAATTACTGTTGACCCATTGGTAGATTTAAAAATAAAAATATCCCTGGAACCATTAAGTTTGACTAACGATTGACTCATAGAAAAACTAAATTGATACATTATCAAAAAGTTAGGATCCAAAAATACTAATAACGAATTGCGTTAAAAATTTAATCATTCTCCAAAATTTAAATATTAAATTGATAATTTTCCTAGAAAACTAAAATAAAAATATTTTTTTAAACTAAAAAAATTATTTTGAAAGAAACTAAAAAAATTTATTTTTAATTAAAAGATAACGTGATAGGAGAAATTACGCTGAACCTACCTGAGGTTTGCAATTCTACAGTTAGAAACAACTTTATCAAAAATTGACAGCAAACCCCCCTCCAGTTATCTTTGACCGTTAAAAATTGACAGTTGACCAACTTAAACAGTGAAAAGACGAAAATACCTCTAGAAAAAGACAAGGTCAGGGGTATTTTTGTCTTTTTAAATTTTTTAAATTTAATTTTATTAAATAAAAATTAAAAAAATTAAGAAAAAATCTCATCCCTCCATCTTTAAAATAACGGACGGTTAAGATTTATTTAAAAAATTAAAATAATAATAATAATAAAATTAATTAAAAATAAAAAATTAATTATAATTATATAAATCTATTTTTCAGATTGAATCTCAATCGTCCATCAAGATTAGTGGACGGTGGAGATCCAATCTGAAAAATGGATCTCCACAAAAAAAAAAAAAAAAAAAAAATTTTTGGGGGAAATCGAAGAACCCAGTGAGGGTTCTTCGAAGAACCCAAGGGTTCGAACGAATCGAACCCTTCTGGGTTCGATTCGTTCGAACCCAGAAGGGTTAGAATGATTCGAACCCATCTGGGTTCGTTCGACGAACCCATCTGGGTTCGTTCGACGAACCCAGATGGGTTCTTCAAAATTTTTTTTTTTAATTTTTTTTTTTTTATTAATTCGAACCCTTCTGGGTTCGTCGAACGAACCCAGAAGGGTTCGATTCGAATCGAACCCTTCTTCTGGGTTCTTTCAAAGAGTCACTTTCTAATTCTTTCCAGAAACTGGGTTCTTCAATTTTTTTTTTTTTCTAATTCTTAGAACCCTCCAATCTGGGTTCTGTGGCGAAGAACCCATCTGGGTTTTTCGCCGAAGAACCCAGATGGGTTCTTCCCCGAAGAACCCAGAGAGATGGGTTCTTCATTTTCAAATTTTTTTTTTTTTTTTAGATCTATTTTTTAGATTGGATCTCCACCGTCCACTAATCTTGATGGACGATTGAGATTCAATCTAAAAAATGAATTTACATAATTATAATTAATTTTTTATTTTTAATTAATTTTTTTATTATTATTATTTTAATTTTTTAAATAAATCTTAACCGTCCGTTATTTTAAAGATGGAGGGATGAGATTTTTTTTTTAATTTCTTTAATTTTTATTTAATAAAATTAAATTTAAAAAATCCAAAAAGACAAAAATACCCCTGACCTTGTCTTTTTCTAGTGGTATTTTCGTCTTTTCACTGTTTAAGTTGGATCAACTGTCAATTTTTAACGATCAAAGATAACTGGAGGGGGGTTTATTGTCAATTTTTGGAAAAGTTGTTTCTATCTGTAGAATTGTAAACCCCAGATAGATTCAGCGTAATTTCTCCAACGTGATATGTAATATTTATGATAATAAAAAAAATGTTGTAATTACTCAAATAAATGCATAATTATAAATCATTTTATCATTTATGTTTGCAAAAAAAAAAAAAAAATCACAAAAGCATCTAATCATGAATAGGAAAGGGTCTTATCTTATCGCTATAAAGTCAAATGTTGAGGACAAAAAATTGAAAAGAATCTCTCTCAAACAATTACAAAAGGTTTTAAATAATCAAAATGAGTGATCTTATGATAAAAATATTTGAAGCTAATTTTAGTTTATTTTTATAAAACGACTGACATCCAAAGGTTAAAAAGACCTTCTCAAAGAAAAAAAAAAAAAAAAAAAAGGTTAAAAAGACATACAAAATTAATTAATATATATATATATATATAGTAATTTTATTGAAATAATGTAAAATTACCTTACTTGTCCTCCCAATAAATTAAGAAAATCATATATTCTAAATTTAACTCTAGTAGAATACAAAATACTATGATTCCTATACAAAATAAAGTAAAAAAAAAAAAAATTATTGAAATATCTACTTTTATAATAAAAAAATTATACCCACACAATAAAAATATAAAATTATCCATATATATATATATATATATACTGATAAATACATACATATAGTGGGAGCTCTATTTACAAACCCACAATTTACTGTCAACGAATAATTTACAACAAACAACGGTATGCATATTCAATGTACCAGAGAGCCTTACACTAATAAAAGATAGATTTAAAGGGCATAAATTACGGTGCTTTTTTGGCCCATTTAGATTCATTTTAAAGTTTGGTATAACAACCAATATTAAAATATTAAAACTATTATTTAAGCTCAATTTGTAGGTCCATTGTCCTCAAACTACTAGACATGGAGCGGCCTGATTGGAAGCTGCATCTTTGGCTTTCCTTCATGAATTTTGCCTCCTCCTTTCTTTTATTCTTGTTGATATTGTCTTTGTTCTTCCAATTTAAGATGTTAAAAATAAGGATGACACCAGTTCGGTTCGGACTAGACGATTCGAAATTAGAACTGACGGTTTCAGAACTGTAACCAACCTTAGTTAAAAAACTTTATAGAGTTACAGATCCTGCTTCGATAAGAACAAACCCTTATCAGGAGATGACGTAGGTATCCTTAACTTGATCTCAAATCTTTAAACGGTTACAAATATAATCTAGTGATAACCATACCTCTCACTGGTATTGGAGTCCATTGGGGGCAGGGACAAACTAATTGATTTTGAAGCTTCAGATGAGTAATTACCTTTAAAAAAATATAGGAACCAAACTAAACTTTGCGCCAAAAAATGCAATATTACAATATTGTGTAATATCAAGCACCGGTTCTCTCCTTCTGTTTTTGTAGGTTGCTCCATACATTACCTGCTTGAGTGAGACTCAAAACTTAATCAGCAGATCAAGAATCTTTAGAGAATAAACTTTCTACATTCACTTCAAAAGTAAGATACTAATTAGCAAACAAAGCGACCCAACAAGAAAACAATTTAGATGAGCTTTTTACTATAACACTTCTAAAAGTCATAAAAAACACTCCTTTTGTTCTATTAGTTTCATGTATATCACTACCATATCAACAACAAAACCGGAGTAACAATATACTCCTCAATACTATTCCCCCACTACAAAAAATTACATATACCACCTTTGTTTCTGTATAAGCATCAAGTATAAAAAAGGTAAATCCTCCCAAAAACCAAAAGAAAATGACATGACAAATTCCGCTGTCGCGTTTGCACCTTTGATTCTCTGTGATAGCAGCTTCTAAGAAAACTTCGGATATATCAAAATCTCTATTGTATTACTAATTTTGATCACCTTTAGAAGAGATGATTCCTGAATGCAAGTAACATTCTAGGCGAGAAAAGCAAAACAAAAGCTAATATCGAACCAAAGAACATCTTGATAGCGTATCTCACAGGGTCATAATGATCATCTTCTTCAGAGACACTCGATGGGGTAGTCAAGGCCGTTGTTGAAGCTGAAGGTAGGGCTTCTATTACTGCATCTGCCAGGTCTGTGATGAAAGAAGAGGTACAATTTAGAGCAGGTACACGTCCCCAGTTTTCAATGCCGGATTCAAGAGCCAGGTCTTTGTACTCCATGTCAATTTCTTCAAGCGTCTCAATGTGCTCACTAACAAAGCTGATATATATGCAAAAATTAATTTATATGTGGATTTAAAGCTCATATCAATTGCACTCAACCAATCAAAATCACATTCAATAACTTGTCATGTACCTTACTGGAACAGCTAGGAGACTCTTCACGCCTTTCTGGCCAAGCTCAACAAGAACTTTATCAGTGTATGGCTTCAGCCATTCAACAGGTCCAACTCGACTCTGACCAAATGAAGAGAGGAAAAAAAAAAAAATCAAACTGCAAGGAATTCCAACAAAACTAGAGCATTCCTAACCGTCAAGTTCAACAAAAACCAGCACTCAATAAGCTGTATTCAGTAGCTGCAGACAGTGTTCATAATCAAGCCTTAAGGAAAGCAGAACCTAAGATATATAAAATTAGGCTTTACAACCAAACCTGGTATGCCAGTGTATGATCATTGTCAATTTCTCTCTCTTTCAACTTCTGCATGATAAGGTAGATGCACTCTTCCATTTGATCTTTGTAGGGATCACCAGCATTCTCAACATAACTGACTGGTACTCCGTGAGCACTGAAGAAAATCATGACCTAAAGTTCCATACAGGAGTAAAGTTGTTAAGAGACAATCTCATAAAACAACCATGTAGAAAGAAGTATAGCAGTAACTAAACGTACCTCCTTGGGATTTGCGAATTTCTCCAGCTCTTTCTGAATCAAGTCAGCCATAGACATAATATAACCTTCTCGCTGATACCAGGACCGTATAATGGAAACCGGCAGCCTCGATAGATATGCATCTTCCCTGATATATTACCCTCATTCAGAATGGTCTATGAAGTAGGAAAAAATGGTCTACTACAATTAAGGAACTGAAGAATAGAAACTCAGACAAAAACACCACCTAAATATACTCTGAAGAACACGGATGCTTGACCCAGTTGTAGATATAGAGAACTGAGGATAAAGTGGCAGCACAACAAGCCTTGTAATTCTGTCCCTCTTAATCTGTTACATTCGATAAAATTATTTTAGCTATATGGACTTAAACAATTTTGACATAGAAGATACACGTTTTAATGTTCCTTGGCTGTAAAAACACATTGGCCAATAATAATAACATCAAACATCAAAATTCCAGTCATTTGATGATGCGCATATCAAAGAAACAGACGCAAAACAATGGTAGTCCTCTCTCTCCCCTCCCCTTCTAATAAATATAAAGGCCTTAACCATAAAGCCCCTCACTTTGCCCAAAGCAGAAGAGCTAGGTCTCACTGGACCACATAACAGTTCTATGTCATTATTAACTGATAATTTGTCTAAGTTTTCAGAAAATGATAATTAAATTCAAGCAGCAGTCCTAAACAAGAAACTATCGCACAGACAATGAAAATAGAGCAACACCTACCTGCTGAACTGCCTCTTCAGTGAATGGGTACCAATACCGCATTCCAACATAGACATTTGCAGTCAAGTTCTTCACTCTAAGAGCCATTTTAAGTGCATCAGCCTGCAGCAATTTTTACCAACAATAAGTATTTATATCGCAATGAACCCAGACCAAAATAAACATTCTTGAAAAAGAAGAGGACAGGTCACAAAAGACAGTTTACACTATTTGCAGAACACGTAGATCAAATGCCCATGCACAAAAGAAATATTTTTGACCTGCTCATCTGTTATTTTACGCAAAGGTGAGCCACCTCCAATGGAGGTATATCCTTCTTTACTTTTGGGAGCCCGCAGCACCGAAATTAATTTTGCCAAGGGCCACTGAAGAAACCGAAACAGCCTGGGGAGACGTATAATGTCCTGTATCAAAATAGAACAATCTTTAGTATAACACTAACATATTATAAGTGTCAGCAAAAACAAAGGACAGGAAGATGGGCAAGGAAAACGAAAGAGACTGACATACCGGATCTGCAAACAAATTGAACAAAAATGGCTGAACATCATTGAGTGTGTCTGGCCCTCCAAGATTCAGAAGCAACACCCCGACTTTATCTTCCGTGGCATGCGAATGAGATTGGTGTTCTACAACATTTTCCCCATACACACCTAATCCCACAGCACAAAATGCTTTCTCTACATCATTTCTCTTCTGAACAAGACCACAAACATACGATCCCCGAAGAACACTAGTTCTTTCACTAGTTGAGTTGGAGCTTAAAAATGCAAGAGCTTGAGATGAGGGTCCATGGAGCTCATGCAACCCCTCCAACGAATGGCAAGACACGGATGTGAGAGGTCTGCCGCGAGCATAGGACCTATTAATCAAAGAATTCAATTAAATCGTCAACTTGGTATATCTAACACCCAACTAGATTCCGATAGACAAACTATAGTAAATTCATTGAGCATACCACAGTATCATCTATTTGGGAAATTAACTTGTAAACATGACCTCAGTAATACAATTTAACAAAGGGATATTATCATTCTCTCTCATATATTTTTTTTTTTTTTTAGTATTCTTCATTTTTAACCCTCTAATTTTATTTTTCTCTTTTACCCCTTTTGTTAAGAACATATAATATTTTAGTGGAAAAGACTATTTTACCCTAATTTTTTAATAAAATAATAATTAAATATTTTTATAAATAAAATAATTTAAAATACATAAAAAGATAAATTTAATTAAAAAAAATTAAAATCACATAATAAAATTTTAAGGAGATTGGTCTCCACCTAATGACTAACAAAAACATTAAAAAATAAAAAAAGGGCTAATTACAATGACATCCCCTGTGGTTTGACATAATAACACAAATATTCCAAGTATGGCATTTTTTACAGTCAACTACCCTAACGTTTCAGAAATGTTACACAAACATCCTCTACCGTTAACTCCAGACCGTTAATGCCTAACGGTCAACGGTGCAAAATTTTTTAAAATGCCTAAAATACCCTTCTTTCCATTTTTAAAAAATTAAAAAAATATATAAAAATTAATATTCATCCACCATCATCAAGTTCCTCTTCATCAATCCATATCTTCATCTTTTTCAACAACATCAACATTTTTCAATTTCACAAAAAAAATATCTATATATCAATATTTTCCATCATCTTCAACATCAATATTCAACATCACAACCCATCCCAATACAACGTCACACCAACAACAACAATATTCAACATCATCAATATTCAACATTTTCCAGAAATTAAAAAATACACAAACAGGAAACCCAAAACCAGAAACTCAACATCATCACAACCAGAAAACAAACCCAAAATCATCACAAGAAACCAAACCCAGCTCCATCATCAAACAGCTCCAGAAATTCGGTTTTCCAAAAATTAAACCGAATTCCCCATCGATCACAACAAACCAGAAAGAAAAAAGAACATCGAAGTTGAAGATGAAGAACAGAAAGAAAAGAAAAAAAAAAAGAGTTAGAGCTGGGTTCGAAGAGGAACCCAGGTTCTGGGTTCGTCTTCGAACCCGAAGAACAGAAAGAAAAAAAAAGTGTTAGAGCTGGGTTCGATCTGGGTTCGAAGATGAACCCAGGTCCTGGGTTCGTCTTCGAACCCGAAGAACAGAAAGGAAAAAAAAAAAAAAGTGTTAGAGTTGGGTTCGAATCGAACCCAGAAACTGGTTTCGAAGAGGAACCCAGGTAAGTGAAGGACCATATCACATGCGATCTGGTCCTTCGCTTTTTATAATCGCCGGCGTGCGCTCCTGCGAGCGTGCGCCGGCGATCTATTGAGAAGATGGAGCTTTGGCTCCAACTCCCATCTCAGTTGGAGCCAAAGCTCCAAAATGAAAACGATGGTTCCAGATTTCTAGAACCATCGTTTTTATTATTTTATTTTTCTTTTAAATTTTTTTTTTTTTTTTTGCAATAGACCAGAGGATCTGATCCATTGGATGGTCTCCATCCAATGGACCAGATCCATTGGCTTTTTTTAAAAGTTTTTTTAAAATTTTTTTTAATTAATTATTAAATTAATATAACATAATAAAAATTATTTTAATTAAGTAAGGGCATTTTAGACATTTTGCACTGTTGACCGTTAGACACTAACAGTCTGGAATTGACGGTAGGGGATGTTTGTGTAACATTTATGAAACGTCAGGGTAATTGACTGTAAAAAATACCATATTTAGAATATCTGTGTTATTATGTCAAACCACAGGATATGTCAATGTAATTAGCCCTAAAAAAAAGTGTATGTATATATATGTATATGTTAATCTCCACCGCTCCATGGAAATTTAGAGATGGAGCTACACCTTCATGAGAGGGGTGCGAAAATGGGAAGGCATCATACCACAAATAATAATAATAAAAAATAGAAGTAAAGGCGTGAGGAAGAGAGAGAAAAGATGCTAGAGATAAAAAGAAAATGAGGAGAGAGAAAAAAGAGGAAAGAGAGAAGAAGATGAGAAGATATTTTTATTTTTATTTTAAATAAAATTTTATTTAATTTAAAAATATTTTAAGTATGTATTATATTATAATTACCTTTCTATCCTCAACATCTAAGGGCAAATTTTAAAATTAAATAAAAACTTAACCGAATGAGGGATTTTGAGTATTTTTATAAAATAAAAAGAATAAAATAGAGAAAAATAAAACTAAAAATTAAGTTGGCAAAATGATCCAAGTTTAGTGAACCTGAACTGTACCCGCATGATGTGGCCCGAGTTTAAATTTAGACCATATTTTTAAAACCCCAGAATATTATTTTATTTTTGAACCCACATTAAATGCGGGTCGATGTGACCTCACTCTAAATGACCCACAAACAAAATTTAAGGGTTTTCTTCGACTCTGCTCTCTCTCTCTCACCCCACTCTGCTCCTTTGCACCTCTTCTCTCACACAGAGTCACTGCACTTTCCTTTTGTGTGCTTTGATTCTTTTTTTCATCTCTCAAATCTAACACAAACCCATTTTTATGACACACGAAATCTTCTATCAATGTGAGATTTTTTTAACCCAAATTTATCTCTAAAATACACGAAGAATACCAAAATTTACAACGGAAAACCCCGCAGTTCCCGCAATGTAGGATCCTGTTTCTTTTGCGATTTCTGAGGTGGATATTGCAGAAAACTTGGTTTCTCTATCTGTTTTTTTTTTTTTAAGGTGTCAAAGGTAGTTGTTTTTGTTGATATTGGCCTTGTAACGGAGGAGGACAAGTACTGTTTAGAACTGGATGTGAAAACAAACTATAGGGAGAAAATGATAATATCTCTTTAACAATGGGCGGCATCAGCTAACATATTCCAACCAAACAACCAAAATTCGTAAACATTGTAATAGCACGATGTTTTCTTACAAAACCAACTTTTTAGAATAGTAACATATTCAACTCGAAATCACACAAGATACCGAAATACTGACAATCAGAGCACAACAACAATATTGATATTTGATAAAATGATCAAATGGGTTATATTTTAAACATACAAATCCACAAGTCTTCCTGCATCAAACAAAATGCCAAAAACAAAAAAAACAACTCTCACAAAGTCCACAGCAAATGATAAATTAGAGAGAAAAAAAAAGAAAAGAAAAGGCCCACCTTGCGAAATTTCGATTGAAACCTGGGAGCTTGGTGTAGGGAAGAACTCCAGAGAATGAAGTTGCATCCATTGGAGTCGCCTTGAAATACCACAAAAAAAAAAAAAAAAAATTGTGATCCGGGCTAGTAGATTTTTCTCTTGAAACCAAATTGAAGAGAAAGAAAGAATAAAATAAGATCTGGGTTTTGTAGATTTTTCTTCAATGATTAGTGGAGAATGGGAGTTTAATATGATTATTCAAATACCTACTATTTGTCAGACGTCTCTCTTTGACTCCCTACACCTACTTCTACGTGTTCAAACCATACACACACTTCTGGTATTTTATTTATTTATTTTTTTTTCAAATCGGAATTTTATTTTTGGGATTGCAAACAAATCCCTCACGTTTGATAAAATATCAAATAAAACCCGTTAAACGATCAGAATTACAGAATTCGTGGTTGGCCTCATACACTCTGAGCCCCAAATTAAAGATATCCATAATTCATAAATAATAATAAATAAATGCAATCGTATAGATTTCTGTTGCAATGCTTTCATGGAATTGGTCCAATTGGATGGGAACATAAAGCATATAGAATTAAGAAACCGAACGGCATTGATGATTTTTTTTTTTAATTTATAGGGTTATAATATTAATTATAAATTTATCGAAAATATAGTTAGAAACTTTTTGTTGGGTAGATTAATCTAATATTATTTTATACTAAATAAAAAATTTCTTATAATAATCAAATCTCGACTATACAAGAGAATTTTTATTAATAATAATAAAGGATAAATATAGTTAGACGGTATAATGAGTATTACCCTTAAATATCTATCATAGGTAAAAACTACACCCAAAATAAAAAGAAGCAAATGCAACATGCTTGCAATATAAATACAACAAAATATTACACAGTGGTGCATTATGAGATTTCAAAGCATAAAAAATATTTATTATTGATTCTGAATCAATAATATCAACAAGTTTCCTCTCAACGTAGATGACCAAAGCAATAATTTGTTTACAAAATTGCATAACATTATATATTTATTTTATATAATGTAATGATATTTTTATATTATTCTATTGATATAATAGATATAAATGTAAGTCTTAGAAAAATTAATTATTTTAATTTCAACTTGTATAATTTAAAAATATATAATTGCCAACATATTATAATTTACAATACATCTAATATTTTAATTAATAAGACCAAAAAAATACTAAACTTCTAAATAGTAAAATAAACGACTAAGGGACCACACAATAAGAAATTTAAGTTTCAATCACAAAATACAAAATTTAAAACTAAATACATTATAGATAATTAAATAAATAAAAATAAATTTAAAAGTAATTATCTTTGAAGTTTCAAATAGAGACATAAATAAGATTTAAAGTCTCAAAAGATAAGGTGGGTGAAAATTTATGATTTAAAATTTAGTAAAGTGAAAATAAAAAATAAAATAAATAAGAAATAAATAAAGAAAAGAACTGCTGCTTGGTGTGTTTGTCCATTGGTACAAGAAAAAAGAATGAATTTTTTTTTTTTTTGAGAAAATAAAATGTTGAAAGAGATAAAAGTTAATAGCGTGGAGAATAAGGAATTGTTTGTTTTAATTATATTTAGATTTATTGGGCTCTTGAACCTGTTTATAAAAGTATTCTCTTATTAAAATTTTTCAATTTATTTGGGTTAACATGATCT
The DNA here is from genome assembly GCA_003430845.1 of Xanthoceras sorbifolium. Classification (NCBI taxonomy): domain Eukaryota; kingdom Viridiplantae; phylum Streptophyta; class Magnoliopsida; order Sapindales; family Sapindaceae; genus Xanthoceras; species Xanthoceras sorbifolium. The sequence goes on along the minus strand of CM010616.1, from coordinate 10,398,617 downwards.
TATTAAAATTTTTTCTAAAAATAATATAATAAATAAATTTTTTTTTCCAAAAAACTTTGATAGCCCAACCTAGCCCAGTGGCTTCTCTGCCCCTGGTCGGGACGATCACTCACTATATGTACGATCCGATTATCTATTTGTACAGTATAAAGAAAACTCCTCATACATGCTACTAGTAAATGCACATGTAGAGACTTAAATTTTTACTACTAAAATGGATGAGAATATATATACAACTTGAAGTAGGAGGGGATATGCAATATTATCCAGTTAATATCACAACGATGCTTCAACAAAAACTAAATAAATAGTATAATTTTGGGTGAATTATACTCAAATTCCTGACTTTTATCATAATTGCACGTTTAATATCAGTTTTGTTATAATTGCACTCAAATACCCTATAATGCGTTGACTGCCGTTAAAGTGATGGTTGACCAAACGGATTATGGTAAAATAACGAGACTGTTCCTGCAAAGGAAAAAAAAAAAAAAAAAATTGAAAACTCAAATGATATGGGTTCGCGTTTGAACCCAGATTCTTGGGTTCGAACACGAACCCAGTTGCTGGGTTCGCGTTCGAACCCAAATCTGGGGGAACAAATCTGGGTTTGCGTTCGAACCCAGATGGGTTCGAAAGCGAATCAAAATTTTTTTAAAAAATTTTAAATTTTTTTTTGTTGATGTGGTGGAAGAGATCTCTTCCACCTGTTTTTTAAATTTATTTTAAAATTTTTATGGGTATAATCTTTAACGAATAGCCACCTAAGCAGCCAATCACCAAGTGAAGGAAAGAAGGATGACTGTTCCCTCTTATCAGTCAAAACTACATTGTTTAGCGTTAGAGGTCGCAGGGAAATCCTAGCCTGCTGCGAGAACCATGCCTGCGACCACGATGAAATCCTGAACAAGAGAGAGAAGTATAGACAACACGTCAAATCTGAACCTGGGCGCTGCAACATACCAGTCTGACACCTGCCACAAGCACAGTCGGTGTCAGAAACCTATCATCAAGGGCAACAGACGAATTTAATGCCTAGGTAGCAGAGGTTACCATTCTTTTCACCAGTTTTGGCCACTGTCAAGAGATCTTCTGCAGGAAGTCAGGAATTACACGTTTAAGGAAAATATCTCCTGACCCTCCCCTGAAAGGAGACCTGAACATTCCCATCAAAAGGAAGAAGGCTCGGGATATATATAGGAGGACGATAACAGCAGAGAAGGTAAGCAATTAATGATCTAAAAACCCTAAAAGAACAAGATATATTTTCCTCTCATCAAAAGAGATAACTGACTTGATCGTCGGAGATTCATCGCCGGCCTACATCCGGCATCTCTCACGATTCTTTCTTTCTCAGCAGGTAGTAGATTACAGAAGCTCGCTCCGAGAAACCAGCGTGTCTTGCGAGAACCCATTTAGTGAGATTATTTAGATAATCTCATTCAAATCACTCGACTAAGCCAGTATACTATCTTATTCGGCTTCTTTGATTTCCGTTGACTGTAAGATCCAATTTTTACCGTTAACAAAAATATTTTTAATATGACACGGCATGTTCTTATTGGTTGGATGATTTTTTTAATTTTTTTCATAAAAGACCAATTTACCCCTGAATCGTTTGGTCAACCGTCACTTTAACGGCAGTCAACACATTATAAGGTATTCGAGTGCAATTATGGTAAAACAAACATTAAACGTACAATTATAATAAAAGTCAGAGTATTTGAGTGCAATTCACCCAATAATTTTGCAGAAAACGAAAAGCATGGCCATCATGTCAAAGGTAGTATTTTTATGTCGGATCTTAGATGGAGTTAAGAAACTTAGCATCGATAGAATATGGGCATGGACTTGGGCTTGGGCTGCCTGACCCAGTTTAGTTTACTCATTGAGAAAGCAGTTAAATTTGGTAGTCAAGAAACCAACTTGAATAAACAAAAGCGAATAAAAAGAAGGCAAAAACCATTAATTACTCAATCTTCACTGCAGTTACATTTGTGTACAGGATCGAGATCAAGTGAATCAAACATATATTTGTTATACAAGTGATCAACAACTCAAACCAAAAGATATACATACATGCATATCAATATCTCTAGCTATCAATATCCCAAAGAAGATTGGCGACCAGACCTTTTCTTCACTCCCCTCTCAACATTAGAAAAACTCCTAAATGGCACTTTGTCACCATTAATTTTTTTAGAAGGACTAAGCCCAAACTTTGAGCAAATTGAATCCATTACACCATCTGTTGTTTGTGCATATTCATCATGATCTTCATTCTCTTCAGAATCAATTAAAGAACCCGCTTCTTGTATTGGAGGGCAATCCCAAAGGCGTGGTCCTTCAACATCGTTATTCATTATCGCCTTATAAATATTATTGTTCTCTTCTCGGATACCTCCCTCTGAATAATTGCCTAAAGGTGATGCTTGTTGTTCGGATTTGTTCAAATTGTTCATGTGATCATTCCATGTCCAATTCGTGGAGGTATACGAGCTGAATGACGACGAGCCAGTACTTCTCGATGTTTCGGAGGAAGATGATGATGAGCAGGGAGATGATGAGACAGGAGATTCTAATGAATTTCCAAATCCTCGTATTTCTTTTGTTATTTTGATAGCTTTCAAACGTGCTTCTCTCAGAGCTGTTCCTCCTCTTAGTAGTGCTAGTATATGGTCTGATCTTCTTTGCATATTAGCACCCCAGTTAAACCTATAAAATAACATGAAATTTGGTTTAAATCAATAGTGCCAATGTGTCAAATATATTAGGGTTCTTCTCTAGTCAGAACGGTTTCAAACCTTTTTTTCTTTTCACAATTCGTGTTTGATTACGTTGTGGAATTAAAGTTCTGAATTTTATTTTTCAGGAATGTCTTTACTAGAGAAATATTTGAATATATTATGTATAAAAGACTTGGAGCAAGAATGTGGTTAACAAAACAATATATCACCCTTTTTCATCAATGTGTTGAAAAGTTCCAAGCTGTTGAATGACATCAATATCGCATTGAAATTCTTCGGCGAAATCCTCAGGACCATGTGTTAATAAGAACTCAAGAAGCACCAATGATTTGTAGGATATCCTCCATTGCTTCCAGTCAACGCTGTATAACCTGCAATTTTTTGATTTATTAGATCAACCAAGTAGATCGAGCATGAAATTTTGATTAATGGATCTCATTAATTACTTAATTTCAAATTAAATTACCTCCTGTGTAGAACATCAACAATTCGCCAATAATCATCTACGTCAAAGGATGCCTCTGCTATTTGAGTCATCGTTTTCGCATCAGGACCCCACGGATCATTTTTCGTTGCTTCTTCAGCCAACCTTCACAAAATAATCATGATGCATGAAATCTAATCCATTATCATAATTAATGACAGTGAATCTGTGAAACCATGCAGTGCATGTTAATTAGAAGTTGATGTCATTTCTAATGAAGTCCTTAGCTAGTTAGCTATAATGTCATAATGTGAAGTTTATGAATATTTTCATTTTTTGGGAACTTATATGCCTAAATTCTCTTGCAATGTTTGATAATATAATATGATCAATTAATGGTGATCAAATATTTACTGAAAAATAAATAATTGAAAACACTTACAATTCGGCTTGAGTGACATCGGTGAAGGCCAGCCTAGCAGTTTTGTATTTATTTTGTAGAAAGAAAGATGCCTGCTTCTTGATCTGGTTTAGAAACAAAGTTCCCATAACAATCTACTTATTTTTTTAATTAAGATAGTTTTTGATCACTGAAATACACAACCACCCAACAAAAATAATCAAAATTTGTTTTTCTCCAAAGCTAAGTTTCAAAATCCATTGTTAATCAATAATATATAATATTTAAATGCTGTAACATCAGTGAAAAAAATCCAACCATACATACATACATACATACATATAAAGCTTATTTTCTGAAAACTATCTACTATCTAGCAATAATTGTGAGATGCAAAAGAGAGAGTAAGCATTGTTGCAAGGAAAAAACATGAGTTAGATTTGATATATAGGAGAAGACTGTGAATAGAATACATTTAGTGGTATCACAAAAATTTGACTTGTGAAATTTTAAAGGTTTTTTTTTTTGGTACTATTGGAAGAGAAAATACTAGGCTAAGCTTGAAAATAGGATTTGCAAGCAACCATTTCCATGTATTTTGGGTGTATGAGGTTTGTAGATCCCATTCATGTCAGTGTACAACATATATATTTTTGCCGTTCCTGAGTAAATGCTTGGACTTGATCCCTTTTTGTTGGCTTAAAATCAGTCATGACAAGACTTAATTATGATTACCAATTTTTCAATTAAATTAAAGAAATTTTTTTGGCAACTTTATGTCATCAGTAATTCAATTATCATATCAAGTACTACTACACAAAATTTAGCAAAAATATTAATGAAGAGTAGTGTTATCCTTAAACTTTATTTACTTGGATAATATTAATACATTTTTGAAGTAGCATCAAAGGGTCAAAAATAATTGCAATCATTGATGAATGAATGATCAACATTTTAAGGGTGGAACATATATACACCCATATACTCCATTTTTTTTTAATTATAAGTTTTAACCTTATTAACTTATCAGATCACCCATTTGAATTTTTCACCTTATTAACTTATCAGATCACATATAAGATTCTATTAAAATTAAATCTCCTTTCTTTTCCTCTGGTTCCTTCTCTGAAGAAACAAGAGCGTAAAAGCAGCTCTCCTTCGGGTAGATCCTCCTCCTCTGTGAAGACAGTCTTTGTCTAAATCTCCATTTCTTCTCCTTGCTCTCCTCTTGTTCTTGCTGATCAGAGGCGACCTGGCTGGTATGGGTGTTTAGACTTTTCTTCCCCGATCTCCTTTTCCTTCCCTCTACTGTGTGGGTTGTGCTCGGGGCAGAGTTGGGGTGCTTTCGAGCTGCTGGTGCCTCCTTCGATCTGCTGCCTGTAGCATCTGGAGCTGCTGGTGTGCTCGGATCGGACTTGTGATATGCTACCGGGGTGGATCCGATTGGGGTTTTCTTTCTCGATCCACTTCTAGTAGAGAACGGTGGTGCTGGAGAAGTCGGATCTGGCGGTTTGGAGCTGTTGTGGTGCTCGACGTTGGCGCTGTACCGAGCGGGGTGGAGTGAAGGTGGTTGGAGCGGTCAACCTTGGTGTGCTCTTATTTCGGGTGCTGCTTCGTTTCTGTCGGTGGTGTTTCAAGTTCGGGTTTTTTTGGCTTTGTTGTGGGAGCCACTGTGTGGGTTGGATCTATTAATTTTTTGGGTGTGGTTCTGGTAGTGGAGGCCGGTGGTGTTGTAGCCGCGGGAGTACTCATAATGGCTACAGATGAAATTTTGAGGCTTTGCGAAGCCCTGTCCTTATCAGAGGAAGATGGCCCAATTTTAGACATAGCAAAGGAGGTTCAAGCTGATGGTATTAGAAGCGTTGAGCATTGCTTGGTAGGGAAGATCCTTTCCCGTAGGAAGGTGAATCGGGAGGCCTTCCGTGGAACTATTGAACAAATCTGGGGTACTGTGGGCCGAATAGAAATTGAAATGGTAGGCGATAATGTGTTTGTCTTTCATTTCCAATCCCTTGAGGATAAAGCGATGGTCTGGTCCAGGGGTCCCTGGCATTTCGATAAAAATCTTATTGTTCTTGAGAAACCAGTGGGGCCTGGTGCAATTTCACAACTTCGATTCGAATTCTCTGAATTCTGGATTCACATCTACAACATTCCTCTGGCGTGTATGAATTGTAAAGTGGCAAGATTAATAGCAGAGGAAGTTGGGTCCATTGTTGAGTTCCCGATGGACTCGAGAGATTTGTGGGGCAAATTCTTGAGAATTAAAGTTAGAATCGACATTACAAAACCTTTGAAAAGGGGTATCCGGATGAGGTTGGAGAACTTTGATACTATGATTACGGCTTTGATCAAATATGAGAGACTTCCAGATTTTTGCTATGGCTGTGGTTATATCGGTCATTCTGTCAGGGAGTGTCACAACAGTGAGGTGAGGAAGAGTATTATGGAGGGGGTTGCGCCAAAATTCGGGGTGTGGCTTAGAGCATCTCCTCTAGATCGTTCAAAGCCTAGGCAACGGGGAGAGGAGACATCAGCAGCAAAACCGAAGGCCTGTGAAGATTTTAAGGATGTTGTCGGAGTAAGTGCAGATGGTGGAATTGTTATTACTGCTCCAACATCTTCTGACAAACGGGAAGGTAAACCCAATCGGGATATTGAGGCCTCCCAATCAGCCCTAAATAGTGCAGTGAGACAGAAGGGTGGTAGTTTGATTCAGGATATCCAGCCGGTAGATCCCCTATCTAGGAAGGCCCTTGTAGTCGCTCCGACTGAAGATGGTCACTCAGAGGCGTTGGTAAGAATGGATGAGGAGATAGTGGGGTCAAATTTATGTGATGAAGGAGATGTAGTTATGTTTGGGTCTTCTCTTGGTAAACCTTCCTCTAAGAAATGGAAAAGACTAATCCGGGGGAGTCCTTTACAGAAGCTCATTCCAGGTTGTTCAAGCCCAATCCAGAAGATGTTACTAGCTAGGCATTATGCCAGGAGGGGTCGAAAGCCAGTGAAGAGCTCCCTTAATCAGAAGCTTTCTGGTATTAACGCTGGTATATCCCCTTCGGAAGCGATTGTTATAGATCCTGGTGGGAAGCGTAAAGATGTTGAAGTTGCTGGGGAGAACCTGGCTGGGAAGAAACAGAAACTGCTAGAGACTGATATATCGGCGGAGTCTGCGGAGCAGGCCCGCCGGGGGCTATGAGTATTATTTGTTGGAATGTTCGAGGATTGGGGAGTCCTCGGGCGTTCTTGGCGCTCCGGAAGGTTATCCGGAAACAATCCCCTAATCTAGTTTTTCTTTCTGAAACTAGATTAAAAGGTGAGTGGGCGGCAAAGATTAAGGCTCAGCTGGGTTTTTCTGGGGGTTTGCATGTGGACTGTGTGGGAAAGAGTGGAGGTTTGATGTTACTATGGAACGATGTGTGGGATGTTTCAGTATTGTCCTTCTCCAGGGGCCATATTGATGCGGTGATTACAATGGAGAATAACCTCAAATGGAGGTTCACTGGGTTCTATGGTTGTCCTGTCCCTAACCATAGAACCGATTCGTGGGAGCTCCTTCGACGTCTGAAGGCAGTCAACAGACTTCCTTGGTTGTGCGGCGGTGACTTCAACGAACTCCTTCATATTGAGGAGAAGTCTGGCGGGAATGAACGAACTGGTCCGGGTATGTTTAATTTTCGTAGTATTGTTGAGTTGTGTGATTTTGTTGATTTGGGTTTTTCAGGGCCTTTGTTTACCTGGAATAATAAAAGGGGGGGGGGGGGGGGGGGGGGGGGGTGTTAGAAATGTACAAGAAAGATTGGATCGTTTTTTTGCTACCAGTCATTGGGTTAACTTGTTTTCGGGGATTAAAGTTGAGCATTTAGGTTTTATGTTTTCTGATCATAGGCCGATTTCGGCCAAGTTTGTGCATGGAGGTCCCCCTATTAATGGTGATAGAGATCGGAAGTTCAGATTTGAGCCTTTTTGGCTTAAAGATGAAGAGTGCTATTCTGTGATTTGCTCGGCTTGGGGAGGGTTTGATAGTGATACTTCTGGTAGAGGCTTAAGAGATAAGCTGGTTGTGTGTGCTGATCGGCTGGAAAACTGGAGTAAAGTCAAGTTTGGATCTTTGAGAAAAGCCATTGATAGGAAAAGATGTAAGCTCAATCTTCTCTATGATAGGCAGCAATCTGAACAGGTTCTTAATGATATCAAGCTTAGGGAACGAGAATTGGAAAGCCTCCTCTCCAATGAGGAATTATATTGGAAACAGCGGTCGAGGGTTGATTGGCTACTCGCAGGGGACAAGAACTCTAAATTTTTTCACAGAAGAGCGACGGCCAGAAAGAAGAAGAATATGATTAGCTTACTGGTGGATGGTAGAGGGATCCGTAAGGAGTCTGAACAGGGTATGTCTAGTGTGGTGTTTGATTACTTCTCAGATTTGTTCAAGTCTATCCAGCCATCATTCTCCGATTTCTCTGCTGCCTCCTCCTTTCTTGAGCGGAAAGTTGATGCCCATATGGCTGGCAGACTTGGAGAGGCTTTCACCCGAACAGAGGTGCGTGCTGCAGTTTTTGAAATGGGTCCAAATAAGGCCCCTGGCCCCGATGGTTTCCATGCTCTCTTCTTTCAGAAATTTTGGAATGTGGTTGGAGAGGATGTTTCTAGTGTATGTCTTAATATTCTTAATGGTGGATGCTCAATCAAGGAGTTCAATGCCACTAATGTTGTTCTGATCCCAAAGGTTAAAAACCCGGAGCGTATGATCGATTTTAGGCCCATCAGCCTTTGCAGTGTTATTTATAAGACTGTTTCCAAGGTTATGGCAAATAGGTTGAAAGAAATTCTACCCCACATTATATCTTCGGAGCAGAGTGCTTTTGTACCAGGGCGGTTAATTTTTGACAACATTATGGTTGCTTTTGAGCTTCTCCATTCTATCAAGAAACAGAAAAAGGGTAAAAGAGGGTATGCAGCAATCAAACTGGACATGAGTAAGGCTTACGACCGTGTGGAGTGGGGCTTTCTGGAGCTTATTATGGAGAAATTAGGGTTTCCTAATCAGTTTAGAGCCCTTGTTATGGACTGTGTGTCGACATCCAAACTTTCCTTCATGATAAATGGGAAGTCTGTGGGGGAAATCACTCCGCAAAGAGGGTTAAGGCAGGGATGCCCTTTGTCTCCTTATCTCTTCCTACTCTGTGCAGAGGTTTTATCTTCTCTCATTAAAGGCAACGAATCTAATGGGCAATCTCTGGGTATGAGATGTTGTCGTGGGAGCCCACTAGTGAGTCATTTTTTTTTTGCAAATGACAGTATTGTTTTTTACAGGGCTTCAGTTCAGAATTGTGAGAAGTTGAAATAGATCCTAAATGTCTATGAGAAAGCCTCTGGCCAGCGGATTAATTTGCAAAAGTCCAACATCACCTTTAGTCCAAATGTGGAAGATGTTTGCAGCGCTAGTATCTTGAATTGCCTGGGTCTAGTTAATGCCCAAGCTCATGATAAATATCTTGGCCTTCCAACCATGGTGGGGAAGAATAAAAGGAAAACCTTCAGTGATATTAAGGAGAGGGTTTGGCGTAAAATCAGAGGGTGGAAGGGCAATCTCTTCTCGATGGGCGGGAAAGAAGTTCTTATCAAAGCAGTGGCGCAAGCGATCCCTACCTTCACTATGAGTATCTTCCAGTTGCCTTCTATTCTGTGTAATGAGTTGTGCTCTATGATTATGGGCTTTTGGTGGGGTGCCTCAGATGGTAATAAGAAAATTTGCTGGGTCTCTAGAGACAAGTTGTGCTCTCCGAAAATTTGTGGGGGGCTTGGCTTTAAAGATTTATCTCTTTTTAACCAAGCTCTTCTTGGCAAGCAGGCTTGGAGAATTGTTATGAATAAAGACTCGTTGGTTTCTAGAGTTCTTAAGGCAAAGTATTTCAGGCAGGAGGATTTCTTATCTGTCTCGCTGAAATAGGGGAGTTCTCATCTCTGGAGGAGTTTGGTTTGGGGTAGGAGTCTTCTCATTAAGGGCCTTCGATGGAGGGTAGGTGATGGTAAGAATATCAGGGCTTTTCAGGATCCTTGGTTACCAAGGGCGTCCACCTTCAGACCCTTCTCGAATGCCCCTGTGGATGATCTCAGGGTCGCAGCTCTTATTTCCCCTTCCTCCCATTCTTGGGATTTGGCTAAGCTTGATCAAGTTTTTGTGGCTGCGGATAGGGATTCTATTCTGGAAATTCCTCTGAGTTTTGGTGATTGTAATGACTCCTTAATCTGGCATTTTGATAAGAATGGGGAGTATTCTGTGAAGAGTGGGTACAGAGTTGCAGCGCAGGAAAAACTTTCCCTCAAAGGTTCCTCCTCGTGTCCGGATTCGAAATGGTGGCTTGCTCTTTGGAATCTCAACATCCCCCCCAAAATTAAAATTTTCATATGGAGAGTTTGTCTCAACGCCATTCCGTCTCTGTGTAATCTTTGCTCTAGGAAAATTGTGGTTGACCCGTGTTGCTCTAGATGCGGTGATGCTCCCGAGAGCTCAGCCCATGCCCTTTTTTGGTGTAGCTCCGTGCGCCCTATTTGGGAGTCCACTGTTTTCTGGGACATTCTCAATTTGCAGTGCCATATCTCTTGTTTTGATTTGATCTTGTGGGTTTTTGTTAGGGCTAAGAGAGTAGAGCTCGAGGAGTTTTGCATGATCCTGTGGGGAGTTTGGTCTGAAAGGAATGCTGTCTGTCATTCTAAGTCCCCCAGGTTTAGTGCTGAGTTGGTTTCTTGGTCTCTCTCTTTGCTTCGTGAATTTCAGGGTACTCAGAAGGTCTTTGGTTCTCCTCTCCAGCCCCCCAGGCAGCCTCGCTCTTCTCCGTGGTTGCCTCCTCCTGTAGGCTCCCTAAAGTTGAATACCGATGCAGCTGTGAAGCCTGGGTGCTCTGTGATGGGTTCTGGTGCAGTGGTGCGTGATTCTCAGGGCAAGGTGGTTGCAGCTTCTGCTAAGCCCCTCTGGGGGTTTTTTCCGGCTGAGCTTGGTGAGCTGGCGTTGCGAGAGGGGTTGCTGCTGGCGAAGGAGTTTAATCTGACTATTGCGTGGGTTGAGTTAGATGCTGTTAATGTTGTGGCTAGGGTGCTTAATTCTCTTCCTAGTTCTGTTATGGACCCTATTATTTCTGATGTTAAGGCTCTGTTTAGGGCTGTGGGAGTTTCTAACTGTCATGCCATTCCTCGTTCTGGGAATGGAATGGCACATTCTCTTGCTTCCCTAGCCTTTTCCTCTAAGGAGGAATTTTGTTGGTTCAATCCTGAACCTAGCTTTCTTGTTGGTCTTCTGTAATAGAAGTTTTTTTGAAAATAAAAAAAAAAAAAAAAAGTTTTAACTTTAGGCACGGGAATTCCATCGGACCACCTCAACTTTTGTCAATTATACAATTATAACTAAAAAATAGTTAAAAAAAACTAAAATATACTAATTAAAAGTTTTAGAAAATAATATACATTTTAAAAACTTAAAAAATATATTATAATTAAATAATAAAAAGAGTTAAAATAAAAAAAAATTCACAAATAAAAAATATATGGAAGAGATTATTTCTATACTAAATATTATTTGGTTTTTATTTTAAAGATTTTATTTTTTATTCATAATATATTTAATATTTTTTAAGAAGTTGATTTTAGTTTTATTAGTATATATTGTTTTTTCTATTATTTTTTTAATTATACAGTGAAGAATCTAAATAACCATATTTTGTTAGATTTAACCAAAGTCAAATTGATGGTCAATTAATATCAAGAGTTTTTATACTGATTTCTCAAACTAGAGGTTTGATTTGGTATTTTTATCAATACTCAGGGGATTATTTAAAATTCTCCATTGTTCTTTTTCCATTATATTTGATTAAGGATAAATTACAGAGTACCTACCTGAAGTATCTTTAATTACAGACGGAATTAACTAATTTAAAAAAATTGAGAGCAGACCCCCTGCCGTTAGCATTGATCGTCAAAAAAGACAGTTGAGCGTTAAAAATATATAAATTTAGGATAAATTATAGCTCACCCACTTGAAGTATCGTAATTACAAGAATAATCAGCTTTTAGAAAAATTGACTGCAGACCTCCTTGGCCCCTGCCATTTGTCAACATCAGTCAATGTTAGTCAAAGTCAACAATATTATGTGTATTTTAGTCATTTTGTCTTATTTTTAATATATATATATATATATATATATAAAACAGTTAAGATCTTCACTGTCCATATCATATATTTATTTTTAAAAGAATTTAAAAAGGTCTCTACCGTCTGACGATGGAGATTTAAAAAAAAAAAGAAAAAAGAAAAAAGAAAAGAAGAATAAGAGAGAGAAGGGTGAGATCCATGGTGGATCGCGAACCCAAGTTCGCGATGGGTTTTCAAGAACAATCGCACAAAGGGCTTCCCTTTCCCTTTCATGGCCACCTGATGGATCTCCATCAGATTCTTAATTATTATTTATTTAAAAAAAATTTAGATAAATCTTCAGATGGATGATAGAGATCTTAGATTTAATTTTATTTAATTTCTATCATGCATGGATCTCCACCATCCAAGTAGTTGATGGAGATTCAGAATATATTTATTTTTATATTTTAGATTTTTAATTATGGGCAAATTTGTCTTTTTACATATTTTTAATGTTTAACTGTATTTTTTGCTGTCAATGCTAACGGCAGAGGGGTTACAATCAATTTTCCTAAAAGATGATTCCATCCGTAATTACAGATACCTCAGGTTGGTGGACTGTAATTTGTCCTAAGTTTTATATGTTTTTAACGGTCAACTGTTTCTTTTAATGGTCAACGCTAAACGGTAAAGGAATTTGCAGTTAATTTCCTTAAAAGTTGATTCCGCCTGTTATTGGAATACCCTAGGTAGGTGAGTGTAATTTGTCCTTTAATTAATACACCTAAAAAACCTCCTTTTTACTATAGATGCACTTTGTTTTAAATTACACCATTACAAATTAGAGATTCCGTACGAAAAATGTGCAAAATCTCACATCTGATAATTATTTTGAGTTGGAAACCTGAAAACAACACCTTGAAAGGTTTTGCGATCAAAGTTAACCATATCTATGTTAGATGAGTCGGTTTGTTTCATTCATGGGTGGACCTATGTGTAGTATTGAATAAAAAATATTTACGTAAGTAGTTTTTTTACTTGTATTTATGTGTGTATATATATATATTAATTGTATTTATGTATATATTAAATTGTCATAATGCTATCATCACTTATACATGTATATAATTATCATAGAATGGGCATACAAACTAATCGAACTTTAATAGAGAAAAATAAGAAAAATCTTAAGAGTTATTGCTATTTATCGTATGAAATATATGAATTTATTTTTCCAACATCTATGAATAAGTTTTATCACGAAAATTATAAATATTAAGAACGTTTTGTTATTTTGACATACCACTTGTGGTGGTGGTGACTCAAACTTGGATCATTGCTAGGCTGAATGAACACATTTACCATCGAGCCACATTGAACAGTAGTAAATATTTGTTGGCATTTGCATTGTTGTTATGATGTAGACGGTTGCACTCAGGGCCGGGGCACAAGGGGTGACCGCCCAAGGCCTCAAGTCCAAAGGGCCCAATATATTATGTCTTGATTATACAAAAGAAAAAAAAACACCCACAAAATATTTTAAGGCTCAATTTATTCTTTATTTATTATGTTTATTATGTCAACATCTTAGCAGGCCCAAAGAGCCCATTTTGTTAAATCCACATTTCTTTTTAAACACACATTTCAATATGGCAATACCCCTAATTTTACCCTAACGTGTCAGAGACTCATATATACTTTTATTGTTTATTCATATTGCATTGCAAATTGGTATGGCAAGCGGCAACAACTTTTACAAAGTAAGATTTCGTTTTTTCTTTTTTAAATTGCTTTGAAAATTAAATCGTAATTAAGGTACTTTTATAAGTTTGATTGAATATTGTTTTTTCTTCCTTTTTGTTTTTTTTTTCTTTTTTAACTTTATATTTTTATTTGACTTGAATTTATTTACATTTTTACTGTTTGGTTTTTTGGAATTGTATTTCAAGTGTTGTTTGCATGTAACTTGTGAATTTTATTTTTATTTTTTTTCTAATAAATTGTTTAATATATATGAAAAACAAAAGTTGTGGTGATTTTTTTTTCTTTTTTCAAAGAAGCAATTTTTATAATCTGTTGTTTTTGTCCTTTTATTTTAGGAAGTGCTTTTGGTGATTAATTTGTTAGATTTTTTTATTTTATTTTTAGTAAATAATACTTTTAATGTTATTTATATTTATTGTACTGATATTATTATTATTATTTGGAAAGGAAAAAAAAAGAATTTATGAGACATGAATTATAAATTTATAATTTATAGACAATTTGTATATATGGATACAGATTATATCATTTATACTAACGAGATTATCTATTCAATTTGAGTTAGTTAGAATTTATATGCCTAGCCTCCCATTGGATTCCAGCTATAAAAAAAATATATATCTAGTGAAATTTTATATTTATTAGAATTTATCGAAGTATAACATGTTAGAGCTTTATTTTCAGTTGAGTCCCGGGCCACAAAAAAGCTAGGATTGGCTTTGATTACACTTGAAAAAGACTGTGACTATAAACAGAGGTAGATTTAAGAGGGGGTTGGTGGAGGCCATAAACCCCTCTACGAAAAAAAAAAGTTAAATTTGTTTAAATATATCACATTTCGACAAATATTAATTTGGTCTTTAATTTATTTGAAAACATCATATATCGATATGTTTTTACTTTTTTAACTCACGTAGCTCTAAGTTTTCTAAAATATATCAATTTAGTCTCTATGTCAAAATTTTAAAAGTCAAACTTGACAAAAAGTATAATTGACCATTTTATATATTTTTATTGAATTATTAAATTAAAAAAACAATTTTACCCGCTAACTTTTTATATTTTAATAATTTTATCTATTTGATAGTGTAATAAGAAAGTGATATGTGTTATAAAATTTTTTTTTTTTAAATAAACACATAAAAAGGGTTAAATAAAAAAAATAAAAAAATAAAATTCATTAAAAATTAAAAAAACTTAAAAATAACATTATTTATTAAAATTAAAAATAAAAATAAAATTCAACATTTATTTAAAAAACTATAATATTATATATACAATTTTTAAAGTATATTAAATAGTATATACACATTATATATTATAAAAATTAAATATAATAATAAAATTACAATATATATATACACATTTATTATTATTATATTATAAAAATAAAAATATAATAATAAAACTATAATATATATATAAGGAGAAATTACGCTGAACCTACCTGAGGTTTGCAATTCTACAGGTAGAAACAACTTTATCAAAAATTGACAGCAAACCCCCCTCCAGTTATCTTTGACCGTTAAAAATTGACAGTTGACCAACTTAAACAGTGAAAAGACGAAAATACCCCTAGAAAAAGACAAGGTCAGGGGTATTTTTGTCTTTTTAAATTTTTTAAATTTAATTTTATTAAATAAAAATTAAAAAAATTAAGAAAAAATCTCATCCCTCCATCTTTAAAATAACGGACGGTTAAGATTTATTTAAAAAATTAAAATAATAATAATAATAAAATTAATTAAAAATAAAAAATTAATTATAATTATATAAATATATTTTTCAGATTGAATATCAATCGTCCATCAAGATTAGTGGATGGTGGAGATCCAATCTGAAAAATGGATCTCCACCAAAAAAAAAAAAAAAAAAAATTTTTTTTAGGGGAAATCGAAGAACCCAGTGGTTCGATTCGTTCGAACCCAGAAGGGTTCGAATGATTCGAACCCTTCTGGGTTCGTTCTTTTCGACGAACCCAGAAGGGTTCTTCAAAATTTTTTTTTTTAATTTTTTTTTTTTTTACTAATTCGAACCCTTCTGGGAGGGTTCGTCGAACGAACCCAGAAGGGTTCGATTCGAATCGAACCCTTCTGGGTTCTTTCAAAGAACCCAGAAGGGTTCTTCGAAGAACCCAGTTTCTGGGTTCTTCGTCTTCAATTTTTTTTTTCTAATTCGAACCCTTCTGGGTTCGTTCGAAGAACCCAGTTTCTGGGTTCGTTCGAAGAACCCAGTTTCTGGGTTCGTTCGAAGAACCCAGTTTCTGGGTTCTTCGAAGAACCCAGAAAGGTTCGAATCGAATCGAACCCTTCTGGGTTCGTTCGAAGAACCTAGAAGGGTTCTTTGAAGAACCTAGTTTCTGGGTTCTTCGAAGAAACCCAGAAACTGGGTTCTTCAAATTTTTTTTTTTTTTTCTAATTCTTAGAACCTTCCAATCTGGGTTCTGTGGCGAAGAACCCAGATGGGTTCTTCCCCAAAGAACCCAATCTGGGTTCTTTGTTGAAAACGAAGAACCCAGAGAGATAGGTTCTTCGTTTTCAAATTTTTTTTTTTTTTTTTTTGAGATCTATTTTTTAGATTGGATCTCCACCGTCCATTAATCTTGATGGACGATTGAGATTCAATCTAAAAAATGAATTTACATAATTATAATTAATTTTTTATTTTTAATTAATTTTTTTATTATTATTATTTAAATTTTTTAAATAAATGTTAACCGTCCGTTATTTTAAAGATGGAGGGATGAAATTTTTTCTTAATTTCTTTAATTTTTATTTAATAAAATTAAATTTAAAAAATCCAAAAAGACAAAAATACCCCTGACCTTGTCTTTTTCTAGGGGTATTTTCGTCTTTTCACTGTTTAAGTTGGTCAACTGTCAATTTTTAACGGTCAAAGATAACTGGAGGGGGGTTTGTTGTCAATTTTTAGAAAAGTTATTTCTAGCTGTAGAATTGCAAACCCCAGGTAGGTTCAGCGTAATTTCTCCTATATATAATTTATAGGGCAAATTGCAATAAAATCCCCTGACATTTGATTATATTGCAATGAAATTGCACTTTTGCTTAAACTATAATGGAATACCTCGGATAACTTATCACTTTTTAATATCACTTTTTAATTTATTTTTATCTTTTCAATTCATATGGTCCCTACGTTTCCAAAATACATTAATTTAATCTCTATAACTAAAAATTTTGACAGTAAAATCTAATATAAAGTATAAATTGATCATTTTAAATTTTTTATGAAATTATTAAATTAAAATGATGTTTTTACCCTTTAACTTTTTAACAATTTTCATATTTCACAGTCCAATAAAAATTGATATACGTTATAAAAATTTAATTTTTTTAAAAATACTTAGAAATGAAATAAATATGATTAAATTTATTAAAAATAAAAAATAAAAATACTATAAAAATTTGACCTATTTTTACATTTGAACAATTTGACTTTTTAGATAATCCAATAAGAAATTGTTATGTGTTATAAAACTTAAATTATTTTTAAAAAAAAACTTAAAAAGGACTAAACAAAAAATAAATATGATAAAATTCATTAAAAGTTAAAAATATTTAAAAATAGCATCATTTATTAAATATAAAAATAAAATTCAAGATTGAATACTTATAAAACTCAAAGTTTAGTTAAAAAAACTAAAATATTAAAAATATTATATATATACATATTTTAGAGTATATTATATAGTATATATAGCTATATAATATACATTATAATAAAATTACAATATATATATATATATATGCGTTTATTATTATTATATTATAAAATCAAAATATAATAATAAAACTGCAATATATATATAAATTTATTTTATATATATATATATATATGTGTGTGTGTGTATTAAATTACTAAATTTTGAGTTTTATAAGTATTTAATCTTAAATTTTATTTTATTTTTAAGAAATTATATTACTTTTAAGATTTTTAAATTTTATAATATTTTTATTTTTAATAAATTTTATCGTATTTATTTTATTATATAATCATTTTTAGTGTTTTTAAAAAAAATTAAATTTTTATAACATATATTAATATTTTATTGGGCTATCGAAATAGATAAAGTTGTGAAAACTTTACATGGTAAAGTATCATTCTAATTTAATAATTTAATAAAAATACAAAATGATCAGTTTATACTTTATATCAAGTTTGACCGTTAAAATTTTGGTAATAAATATTAAATTGATGTATTTTAAAAAGGTTAGTGTAACACCCCCCTGACCCAATCCACTCAGACCAAATCAGGGAGTGTTATCATATACTGAAATATGTACTTTACTTTTATAAAACCATACTTTTAAAATTAAAACGTAAACTTTAATAATGACCCAATCCATATTTTTTTCTCAGAGTTTCCTATGTTTTTCTGACTTTCCAAAACCCGCTTTCAGTAAAATCATAAAATCAATACTTCTAAAATTATCAATCACTTTTGCGTACCCTTCCATATTTAGTGTGACTTACCCAATCATTTCATTAAAACATTTAATCAATATCAATTTAAAAGTAATAAAATCAATATCTCCATAAAATATGAACATTTAAAGAAAATATATAAATACAACATGTATTTTACAAATATTTACAAAAACCCTTCTGTATAAGCATGCTAATAAAAAACATATATATATGAAACACAAAAAAGCTACCCAAAAGCTCAGGAATGATGTGACTCTGATCCCTGCTCCTGCAGATTCAACTCTTCACTTCTTTTTCACATCTGAAATCTTCCTTACCTACGCGCGATAAAAATCAACGCACTAAGCATATTGCTTAGTGGGTGTACACAAAACTGAATTTACAAATATACTATAATAACATTTTAATCGATTAATCAACAATAAAACTAACAAGTAAATATTCAATATGAGGCTTAAATATAATTCAAATCAAAGCATAAACCATATCAATCTCAAATAATTTCAAATCACATTTCAATTTCTATTTTGGGCTCTTGATACACATAATATAGTTTTCAGGATTGGATTACGGGTTGTTCGACATCGGACACTCGGTGCCTCCCCGCTGAACCCATTTTGACATCGGACACTCGGTGCCTACCCGTCGAATGGCATTATATATATACATCTTCATTTCCGACATTGATCACTCGGTGTCTTCTGTTGGAAATGAATCATATCAACTTCCTACCCTAGGACCGGCACTCGGGGCTTGTACTATCCATAGGGTGGTACATCACAATATTTCTGTGCAGTACTGCTATATAACCCAATTGACATGTCAACCTCCTATATCTACATCTATGTTTATATATATCAGAGCCATTTTACAATATCATGTCTCAAAGTCAATATCAACACATTTTATTTCTTTCAGAATCAACAAATTTGTGACGCTCCTAATTTTTCGAATTATGAAAAGTATATTGTTTTTTTTTATATATAGTGCATTTGGAGAATAACGGGTCTAATTGACTATTGATGAAGTTCATTTGGTAATTGGATAAGTGTGGAATAGTTTTGGAATAATTATTTTTTTTTCTTCCTCTTATCTCATGACACCTCACTCTTTTTTTTATTATTTTATTATTTGTTTTTTCCACTAATAATATTATATATATATATATATTATAAATATCTTCTTAATTACAAATTGTACCCTTGAGCTTCTTAAAATCCTATCATGACACAAATTTACTCTTAATCACAATCCATCTCAATAATTATTCCAAACTATTCCACACTTATCCAATTACCAAATGAACTTCATCAATAGTCAATTAGACCCGTTATTCTCCAAATGCACTATATATAAAAAAAATAATATACTTTTCATAATTCGAAAAATTAGGGGCGTTACAATTCTTCCCCTCTTAAGAAATTTCGTCCTCGAAATTTACCTCAGTCAAATAGTTGTGGATATTGTTGTCTCATGATTTCTTCACTTTCCCAGGTAGCTTCTTCTACATTGTGATTTCTCCAGAGAACTTTCACCAGTGGAATTCTTTTATTTCGTAATTCTTTAATCTCCCGATCAAGAATTTGCACTGGTTCCTCCTCGTATGTCAGGTCTGGTCGCATGTCAATACTGTCAGCCTGGACTCTATGGGAAGGATCAGATCTGTATCTCCTCAACATTGACACATGGAACACATTATAAATCTTTTCTAATTCTGGAGGTAAAGCAAGTCTATAGGCTACTGGTCCCACACGTTCAATGATTTCGTATGGGCCAATAAACCTAGGACTCAACTTACCTTTTCTGCCAAATCGGAGCACTTTCTTCCACGGAGATACTTTCAGGAACACTTTCTCACCGACTTCATATTCTATCTCTTTCCTTTTCAAATCTGCATATGCTCGTCAGTTTGTCTAATCAAATCTGGGCCTACTAACCTGTCCTCTCCTAACTCTGTCCAGCAGACTGGAGTCCTGCATTTCCTTCCATACAGTGCCTCATACGGTGCCATAGCTATGCTTGTCTGGTAACTATTGTTGTAGGCGAATTCAATCAATGAGAGATGATCCGCCCAACTCCCTTCAAAATCAATGACACAACTCCTGAGCATATCTTCAAGCACCTGAATTACTCTTTTTGATTGTCCGTCTGTCTGCGGATGGAAGGCTGTACTGAAATTCAGTCGAGTACCCAAGGCTTCTTGAAACTTCTTCCAAAATCTGGATGTAAACCTCGGATCTCTATCTGATATTATGGATACAGGCACTCCATGCAATCTGACTATCTCTCTGATGTACAATTCTGCCAGTCGATCTAGGGAATAATCAGTTCTGACAGGTAGAAAGTGTGCTGACTTCGTCAGTCGGTCCACTATAACCCATACTGCATCGTGTTTACTCCGGGTGAGTGACAATCCGGTGACAAAGTCTATTGTGATGCGGTCCCATTTCCATTCAGGTATTGCTATTGGCTGTAACAATCTTGATGGAACCTGGTGTTCAGCTTTCACCTGTTGACAGGTCATGCATCTATTCACAAATTCTACCACATCCTTCTTCATACCAGACCACCAATACTGGGCTTTCAAGTCTCTGTACATTTTTGTGCTACCTGGGTGCATCGCATACGAACTACTGTGTGCCTCTGTCAGGATCATCTTTCTTAATTCTTCATCATATGGAATACAAATCCTGTCTCTGAAACACACAATACCATCAGCTTTGATTGAGAAATCCAAATGCTTCCCTCCTGGGATTTGTCCACATATCAGTTGGATTCTAGCATCCTGTTTCTGTTTGTCTGCAATATGTTGAATCAAACTAGGTCTGCATACCAATTCCGCCACCAATGCATTATCTGGATTCAGCTGCAATTGAACATTCATAGCTTTCAGAGCAAACAGTGCTTTTCTGCTCAGCGCATCTGCAACTACATTCGCCTTTCCTGGATGGTAGTCAATTATGCAGTCATAGTCTTTAATCAACTCCATCCACCGTCTCTGTCTCAGATTAAGCTCTCTCTGGGTAGGCAGATATTTCAGACTCTTGTGATTTGTGTAGATATAACATTTCTCACCATACAAGTAATGCCTCCATAAAACTATGGCTGCAAGCTCCAGATCATTAATCGGATAGTTCTGCTCATGATTTTTCAGTTGTCTGGACGCATATGCAACCACCTTACCTTCCTGCATCAATACACAGCCTAAACCCTGATGTGAGGCATCACTATAAATCACATAGTCTGTACCTGAAACAGGCTGAATCAGGACTGGAGCCTCAATAAGCATCGCCTTCAATAGGTCAAAAGCTGCTTGGCATCTGTCAGTCCATTCAAATCTGACATTCTTATGCAGTAGCTTGGTCAACGGACTTGCTATGAATGAAAATCCCTTCACAAACCGTCGATAATAACCTGCCAAGCCTAGAAAACTTCTGACTTCTGTAACATTTCTGGGAGGCTTCCATTCCACTATTGCTTCAATATTTTTCGGATCTACCTTAATACCCTCTGCTGACACAATGTGACCCAAAAATGCAATCTCAGGTAACCAGAATTCACATTTGCTCAGTTTGCCATACAGTTGCTTCTCCCTCAGAATCTGTAGTACTGCTCTGAGGTACCTGTCATGGTCCTCTGCCGTCTGTGAGTACACCAGGATATCATCGATAAATACCACCATAAACTGGTCTAGGTATGGTCGGAATATTCTGTTCATCAGATCCATAAAGGCTGCAGGTGCATTAGTCAGCCCAAATGACATCACTACAAATTCATAATGTCCATACCTCGTTCTGAATGCAGTTTTCGGAATATCTGAATCTTTTATCCTCAACTGATGATAACCTGATCTCAGATCTATCTTTGAGAAGACACAGGCTCTTCTCAGCTGGTCAAATAAATCATCGATTCTAGGCAACGGATACTTGTTCTTGACAGTAAGTTTATTCAGCTGCCTGTAATCGATACACAATCTCAATGACCCATCTTTCTTTTTCACAAACAGCACTGGAGCTCCCCAAGGGGATACACTGGGTCTGAAGAAGTCCTTATCCAGCAATTTCTGTAATTGTATCTTCGGTTCTTTCAATTCTGCTAGGGCCATTCTGTAGGGAGCTATCGATACTGGAGATGTACCTGGTACCACATCAATCACAAACTCCACTTTTCTCTGAAGTGGTAAACCAGGAAGCTCCTCTGGAAACACATCTGCAAAATCACACACAGTGGGTATATTCTGAATGTCAGAATTAACCTTTCTGGAATCAACCACCTGTGCCAAATATGCTTCACACCCCTTTCTGATCAGTTTACAGGCGGCAGTGGCTGAAATGACATTGGAGAGAAAATCCCTCCTTTCACCCACCATTGTGATTTCTGCACCATCTGCTGTTCTGAGGGTCACTCGTTTCAGTTCACAGTCGATTACTACTTTATACCGAGTTAACCAGTCCATGCCTAGTATCACATCAAACTCATGGAATGGCAACTCCATCAAATATCCTGGAAATTCACACTCCTGTATCCGAATTGGACAATTTCTGTACACACGATTCACTACTACACTCTGACCTATCGGATTACTGACTAACATATCATACTCAGTAGGTTCAGTTTCCAAGTTTCGGTGTTTCAGCATGGCATCACATATATATGAATGAGTGGAACCAGGATCTATCAATGCAATAGCTGTAGTATCAAAAATAGAAATAATACCAGCTATCACGTCAGGCGCATCCTTGTCTTCCTGAGCTCTAACACCATAAACTCGTGCAGGAGCTCGACTATCAGGTCTGGCCACTGACTCTGACACTCCTCTGTGGCTAGCACCTTCCGGTACTGCCTGACTAGGCCTCCTACCTCTGGAAGTAGTAGGGGCTGGTCTCTCTGGCTGCGGAGATCTAATCTGTGGGCAATCTCTCAGAAAATGATCATGAGATCCACACCGCAAGCAGGCTCCTGTAAGCTTCCAGCATTCCCCAGGATGTCTTCTTCCACAATGTTCACACAAGGCAGGGGCTGGTCCTCTATCTGCACTTCTAGGGGTACTGGCCACAGAAGTTGCAGACTGACCAGGCCTAGCTGTGGGTATAGGCCTCTGTGATTGCACTGGACCACTAGGCTGCGGTCCCTTAAATTTCTTGCTCTGGGGCTGATATGAGCTGGATGGCCCTGCCCCTCTTCTTTGCTGCCCTCTATCTCTTCTGGCCTGCTCTTCCTTCTTAATTCGTTCAACATTCAGAGCTGCCGAGACTAGTCTGGTAAAATCTTCGAATTCAAAGGCAACCACCTGTAACATTTCTCAAATCAGTAACATGCTTCATAGATTCACAATTCATTATCTAAAATTAGAAATTTCACATAACCTGCAGGCGGATATAGTCATTCAGTCCATCTTCAAACCGTCTACATTTATCCGCCTCTGTCGCCACCATATCTTTCGCATATTTACTAAACCTGATAAATTCTCGCTCGTATTCTATCACTGTCATCTGCCTTTGCTTCAGGTTGATAAACTCCCTCTTCAGATTGTCTAAATAAATGCGACCAATGTATTTTCTCCGGAACTCCTTCTGAAAGAAATCTCACGTTCTGTCTTCTGGTCGCACTGTCTGTATAATGGAGGTCCACCATTGATAGGCATTCTCCTGCAATAAAGATACTGCACACTCCAGTCTCTCTTCAGGTGTGCAGTGCATCTGTTCTAATATTCTGTTAGTCCTCTCAAACTAGTACTCTGCGGCAGATGCATCCTCATCATTTCTGCCATGAAAATCCGTGGGTCTGTGTTTAGCCAGTCGCTCTAGGGCTGATCTTCGTGGCGCTGCTCTATCCACATTCTGAAAGAACTCAGCCATCTGCTACATAAATGCTGGCTGTACAGGATCCGCCACTCTCAGACTTACTGATTCCCTAGATGCTCCCCCAGCCACGCTGGCGGGACTCTCGGGTCTATCACCACTTCCTTCCATTTCCTTTTATCCTATATAAGACAGAAGAGAGGTCTGCAGATTAGAGTCACACATTCCTATGGGTATCTTTAGACAATGCATGCATATACAGACTCTTTGGTCCAGAAACGCCTAAACTGCGCTCTGATACCACTTAAAATATAACACCCCCTGACCTGACCCGACTGGATCGACCCAGGGAGCGTTACTGGGTTTTCAAAACTTTCTAAATTCTTTTTATTAATTGCAAAACATTTCAAATCATATCACTTTGTAATTTAAAAATGTTTGGCTAGTGAGCCCATCAAAAGTTATTTTCAAAAATTTTGGCAGAGCTCCCTCTGTTTTTCTGATTTTCCAAAACCTGTTTCAAACAACTCAATTCAAATATATTTCACAACAACACTTCAAATCTCATTTCATTCAAATGCGCACTCTGCCGTTTAGTGCGACTTTCCAGTTATGATATATTGATTTTGAATATATATATATTTATATATTCTGTTAGTGCTAAATTATTGAATTTTGTCAATGTGTTTATTGATTTGAATTTAATAAAATTTAATTTGACCATAAAGAAATGATATTGTGAAATGGCCCTAGAATACTTGGACATAGAAATGGATATAGGAGGTTGGTATACCAGCTGGGTTCAGTGAGCAGTACTGCACCGACATTGACATTGCTATTGATGATTTATTATGTACCTTCTCATGGATTCGTCCAGGGATAGGGAGACATGTACCTCCTCACGGATTCGTCCTGGGGTAGGGAGACACGTACCTTCTTAAGGATTCGTTCCTGGGATAGAGAGATATGTACCTCTCTAGGTTCTGACCACTCGGACCTGGAGTAGGGAGATACGTACCACTCTTAGGATTCGTCCTAGGGTGGGAGTTATGTTCGACAGACAGTCACTGTAGTCGAACGACCCATATTCCAGTCCTGGTTTATGTTGAGTATTCTAGAGGGCCAGAATTGAAGTGAATTGAGTGATATGGTTATAAGTGACCTTATAAGTCGATTTTATATGTTTATCTCATTATTGAAGTTAAAATGATTTTAAACTCATTTATGACTCGGTTTTGTATGGATTGTAAATTGAAATGAGTTGTTTCTTGAATCAATTTCACCCGTTTTATTTCTGTAAATGATTAGAATTGAAATATGTATATTGTGATATTTTTTATTATGAAAAGTTATTTATGAGTTTTAATACATGAGTTTAGTGTACACCCACTAAGCTATATGCTTAGCGCGTCGTTTTATCGCGCGTAGGTCACAGGGATACTGAGGAGGCCAAAGACCGAAGAGAGAGTTGCTGACAGAGTCCCAGAGTCACTACAGTCGGGTAGATATATTTTCGTATATATATATATATATATATATATATATATATATATATATATATATATATATATATATATTCTGGAAGCATGCATATACAGAAGTCTGTAAATTTCGAAGAGTTCATATTTAACTGTTTTGTAAATAATCTTTTGGTTTCTGTTTTCATTTTTAGATTGTTTGTAAATATTGAATTATGAATTCTTTTATTTTAAACTGCTGAAAAGTCGCACTAAACGGCAGAGTGCGCATTTGAATGAAATGAGATTTGAAGTGTTGTTGTGAAATATATTTGAATTGAGTTGTTTGAAACAGGTTTTGGAAAATCAGAAAAACAGAGGGAACTCTGCCGAAATTTTTGAAAATAACTTTTGATGGGCTCACTAGCCAAACATTTTTAAGTTACAAAGTGATATGATTTGAAATGTTTTGCAATTAATAAAAAGAATTTAGAAAGTTTTGAAAACCTGGTAACGCTCCCTGGGTCGATCTAGTCGGGTCGGGTCAGGGGGTGTTACAAAATTCAATTTTCAAATCATTCAATTTCGATTTCGTAATTTCAATTCCACAATACACATTTACAAATCGTTCTTTTATAAATAAATTCAACTTTTAATTAATCCAAATCGGTATACAAATTTACGAAATCCAAATTTCATCAATATTCATATAAAAGAAATATACAAAATCATGTTCAAATATATTTCAGAAACCAATAATTGCATCAAATCAATTCAAAATCATATATGTGCATATTTCATAAATCAATATTAAATCAAAAGGCCCCAAAATCATTTTTCGATACATTTCATAAAGCAATATATTCCAAATTACTTTCAATTATATTTTATATATCAATAATAATATCATAACATATTAAAATCAATTCATAATATTATTCACAATCAATATTTCTGATATAAATTACATTTTGAGAATACGTAATTCAAATCAATTCAGAATCAGTTTCAAACTATAAATTCTAATAAATATAATTCAAATAATTCAAAATCAATATAATTTGATAATTCGAAATATTCTGAAAAAAATTAAAACTCATGTACACTAAACCTGAATCACCATTTTTTCCTACTCTTCTTCTCTTTCCTTCTTCTTCTTCTTCTCCTTCTTCTTCTTTTTCTTCTTCTTCCTTTCTTCTTGGCCGATCCACTCTTCTCTCTTCCTTTCTTTCTCTCTTTCTTCTTTTTTCTTTTCTTCCCTTCTCTCCTCTCTCTCGGCCACTTGCTTCCTCTTCTTTCTTCTTTTTTCTTCTTCTTCTTCTTTCTCTCTTTGGCCGAGTTTGCTTCTCTGTCTCTGTTTTTGTTTTTGGTTTCTGGTTGCATGTGTAATTGTTTTTTGGTTTTGTGTTTCAAGGTTTGACTTGTATTTTTTTTATGTTAGTTGGTTCTCCACTAACATACATATATATAATATATATATCTTAATTGCCATAGGCCCCCTTTAACATTCCAAAATCCTAAAATGACAACTAATTCACAATTAATTACATGTGATTTACCAATCATTCTTTAATTATCAAACTAATCCACCAATCACATTCCATCTCAATAATTAGTCTAAAAATATTCCACACTTATCCAATCACCAAATTGACTTTACCAATGTTCAATTGGACCCATTATTTTCCAAATGCACCATGAAAATAATATTTCTAATGGGATTTAAATCGGTTAAAATCACTATTCATTTATACACTATATATCGAATATATATACTTTCCACCAATTTAAATCATATACTTAACTTTTGCATGCTTAATAATAATTAATAATAATTGAAGGATATTAGGGGCGTTACAGTTAGGGACCATATGAGTTAAAAACATAAAAGCAGATCAAAAAGTGATATTTCATAATAGGTTAGAGACCAATTAAGAATTATTCGAGGTACTCCATTGTAATTTAAGCAATAGTGCAATTTTATTGCAGTATGACCAAATGTCAGGATATTCCATTGTAATTTGCCTTAATTTATATATGTTGCAATTTTATTATTATATTTTTATTTTTATAAGTATTTAATCTTGAATTTTATTTTATTTTTAATGAATGATTACTTTTAAGATTTTTTTTCGTTTTTTTCATTTTTATGATGTTTTATAATTATTTTTTATTTTTAATGAATTTTATCTTATTTATTTTATTATTTAATTCTTTTTAAGTGTTTTTAAGAAAAAATTAATTTTTATAATATATATTTATTTCTTGTTGGACTATCTAAATAGGTAAAGTGTTAAAAAATTAAAGAATAAAAGCGTCATTCTAATTTAATAATTTAATATAAAAGAGTAAAATGAATAATTTATATTTTATGTCAGGTTTGACTGTCAAAATTTTGGTCATAAGGACTAAATGAATATATTTTATAAAAATTAGGGACCATGTGAGTTAAAAAAGTAAAAACAGGTCAGAAAATGATATTTCTAAATATGTTGGGGATCAAATTGATAATTATCCGAGATACTTAATTGTTGTTTAAGTAAAAGTACGGTTTCATTACAATATGACCATATATTAGGATATTCTAATGCAATTTACCAGATTTATATTAGGAAAAATTTTATTTGGTCCCTTACATTTCGTCATTTGTGATTTTTTTGCTTATCTTTTCATTTTTAGTCGGCATCATCCCTAATTTTCGAAAAAAATATATATTATTTTGGCCCTTCTGTCGATCAAACATTAGTCAAAGATAATAAAACTAGGGTTATTTTGGTCATTTGTATCATGGGCATTTAAAAAGATGGCACTTGGCAAGTAAATAAAAAACAAACAAAAATAAAAACTTAAAAAATAAAAAAAGTATATCCATCCGGTGAAGTTCTATCTCATCCATTTTTTTTTTGTAATGACTTCATATTTTTATTTATTAATGTTATTTCATTTCATTTCTTTATTTTTAATTATTATTTTTTTATCAAACTTTTTTTTTTAAGGTTTTTGATTAATTTTTGTTGTTGTAAGGTATGTTATCTTGATGTTCATATTAAGAGAATGTTTTTTTTTCAATTATTTTACTTTTTATTTTATTTTATGGGTTTGGTTATTTTTCCACTTTATTTTATTTCTTTTAAATTGAATTTGAGGACATATGTTGTATTTTTATTGATTGTCCATGTGAACCATACTATTATCAATTTAAAAGATTGAAGGTAAAATTGGTCCTTTTAATTAATACCAAGGTGAAAATCGTCTTTTTACATTTTATGTTAGCTATGATTGTTAAAAATTTAGTCATTGGAATTAAATAGATTAAATTAATGCATTTTTAAAAATTTAGGAATCGTGAGAACTAAAATAAAAAATTAATAAAAAAAGCGATAAAGTATAAAAAGTCAGGGTCCCAAATAAAAATTTCCTTTTATATTATGTGAAAACATAGGCATGACTAAATATGGAGTTTATTATTCTTTTACAATTATATTTAGTTAGTAAACCTAAAGGCTTTTTTTTTTAACTGTAGATTCACTTTGGGTAATTGGGTTGAAACCCAAAAACAACCCCTAAAGGTTTTGTGATACTAAAAATTAAGGTATCTCAGTGAGATAAGCCCATTACATCTACACGGTAAGGTCATGGATTTAAATTAAACCCTTTTCTAAAATTCCAAAGTTATAATTTAAAAAAAAAAGGGTTTTGTTATCATTTTTTAGTCACAGAACCAATCTCTTCGAGAAAAACTACAAACTTGCAATCAATATTAACCCAAATATGGAAAATTTCTTACATTGTATGAACATTAGAAAAAGAATTCATTCAATTCAATATTTTATATTATGAGTTGAAATGTACACATAACTAAATATGGAGTTTATTATCCTTTTACATGTATTTTTAGTTAATATACCTCAAAACTCCTTTCTACAATCAATGCACTTGGATTAAAAACCCGAATACAACCCCTTTAAGAATTTTGTAATCAAAGTTGACAATATCTATGCTAAATGAGTCGGTTTGTGGTCATAAGTATAGCTTATCTATGTTAAATGAGTCTGTTTGTAGTCACATGTATAGCTTGATGGTAACTATATCACCCAATGAAGTTGAGGTCTTCAGTTTGAATCTCATTTCCTCCAACTAAAAAATAAAATAAAAAATAAGTCTATTGATTTCATTGATATATCGTTTAACCCCTTTTGTTGACAAAAGACAATAACATGAACAAAAACAAGAACAAGAACAACAACAACAACCAAACTCACAATCGATCTCTCGACCGTCAACTCAACCACACAATAGAGTCAACTCAACCACACAATAGAGACGACTACTAACAGAAACTAAGATAACTGAAAAGACCATCAACAAGTTGGAGATACCGAAAGTCTTCGGATCCTCCATCTTCATCTTTTTAATTAATCTAAAGTCAAATCCAAATTGATTGAACCATCACTACTGCTGCTATCATCCTCATAATCAAAGTCTAAATCAATTATATCCGGGACCGAGGCAGCAGGTTGATTTGGCTGACCAAAATGAGCCCTCGGCCTTATAACATTAGGGCGAATCAGATTTTGTCCACGTCCAAGTTGAGCAGCACGTTGTTGCATTTGTTGTTGTATGACTGCATAATCATTCCTGACTGGTGGAGCTTGAGGTGGTGCAACTGGTGCGGGAACCTGAAGAGGTTGGAGAGGGAAACCAAGGTTCCTCTGAGCTTCTTGGAATTGAAGTTGCAAAAGGTTGTTTTGCAAGTTGAGGGCTTGCAGGGATGGAGCGGGTTGGGCATTGAAAGCATAAAACGGCGGCAGTTGGAGAGGATTGTTAATAGGAGGTAAACGACCTTCTCTTGCAGCACGAGAGGCGAGTTCGAATTCACGAGTATGAGCATCATAGTGGTTCAAGAGAGCCTCTATGGTATAGAAGGCACGATTACATATCAAGCAATGGTCAGGGTTTTGATAATTTGGTTGACGATAGTTGAACCCATTAAGGTTGTGGCCATAACCAGACATGGTTTCCAAGGAAATTGTATAGAAACAAAGATAAAAATGGGAAGAATTAAAAGGAAAGTGAAATACAGAAGAAATAATTTAGAACTCTGTGAGTTGGTTGTGAGTAGAAAGGCAAAAGGATGAGGGCTTTTTATAGTGGAGTTCTTGGTCATGTGAGAAAAAGTTCACAATACCATAAATTGTGCCAGATAATACACATTTATGGTAGCAAAGCTAGATTTGAACTGTAATTTTTCAAATATTTATGGCATTTTTGAGCAAGTCATGGTTAGTAACTTACATGTTACACCATAGATAATTTACTGACAACCTCATTTTTTTTTTCCCTAGAAAAAGGTCATTACAAAGTGATTAAGAGCAGCTGACCCTAAACATTTTTTTTTCAAGAGTATATTTTGATTTCGAATTCTTTCCACTCTTTTTGTAATGACAAGAAATTTGATGAATATCTATGGTCAATATAATAAAAGGAAATTTAAGTGGTAGATTTTTCATTAAAAGTTGAAGTTTCAAGTTAACCATAAGTGGAAAAAATTATAAATAAATGACATAATAGTTTGTCTGCTTGTTAATCAATTCTTTTTCTCTTAATGGTTAATTGTGTCTCTTTTATCATAAAATAGACTTTTATACAAAAATAGTTATTTCCTTTTTATTATATACCAATTTGAGTTACGACACGTGCGCCAAACACAAACCCAAAGTAGATAATTGAGTTCGGGTTCGTAATCGGGTCGACTTGTTTAACCCGTTAATAAACAAGTCGTGTCAGATTTAGCTTAAGAGTTGCGCGGAGGTTAACACAATTACAAGTACTTGGGTTAAATTTGAAAATTTTAAATTAAATAAATGTATAGTTGTAATTTGCATCTTATGAAAGTTCAATTATCTTGCTATAATAAGCTTTGGGGTGCATAGGTTTCTCCTAAATTTTTCAGCGAATTTAAATTCTCAACAATAATACGAGCACAAACAAGATAGAAAAGAAGAAGAAGAGCTGGACATGTAATTTTTACGTGAAAAACCTAACTGGGTAAAAATATTACGGGATCAAACACCTTTAACCACTTAATCACAAGATCTACTAGTTTATAGAATATACTAGTGGCATATGCACAACAGTGGGTATGAGCGCCTAGCCTGGCGGTCGGTGCCGCCCCAGTGCTCACACTCGCGTGCGACCATGCCCAAGCCTTGGCTTGTGGCACTTGAGCGCCTATGTGGTGGGCGCTCCAACACTGCAATTTCTACCGACAGTGCGAGAGAGCCCATACTTGGGCGATAGGAGCCGCAAGTACTGCCTGTACCGTTGCAATGCCCAATGCTTGGGCACTAGGGTAGGGTGCCACAGGTACTATCTACGGCACTGGAGCTGTAACACTCCCTGACCCGACCCGACTGGATCGACCCAGGAAGCGTTACCGGGTTTTAAAAACTTTCTAAAGTCAGGTTGTATATTTCAAATCAGTGAAAATCATATCACTTTGTAATTTAAAAATATGTTTCTAGTGAGCCCATCAAATCATTATTTTCAAAAATTTTGGCAGAGTTTCCTCTATTTTTCGGGTTTCCCAAAAACCTGTTTTCAAATAAAACTCAAATCACATACATTTCACATTAACACTTCAAATATCATTTCATTCAAATGCGCACTCTGCCGTTTAGTGCGACTTTCAAATAGTTTATAAAACAATTCATTAAATGACAGTCCTTTGAAAATAAAAACAGAAATCATAAAATAATTACTTACAACACATAATTACGGAACATACTTATATAACTCCATTCCAGGTATTCTGTATATGCATGCATAACTAAGTACTTTAAACAGAAATATATATATATCTACCCAAAATGTGGTGACTGTGACTCTGAAGATCTGCCTGCAACTCCCTCTTCTTCAACCTTTTTGCTTTCCAATATCCTGGTTATCTACGTGCGATAAACATCAACGCGCTAAGCATATAGCTTAGTGGGTGTACACTAAATAAAATTCAATATCATATAAAACACTGGATTGTAAATTCAGAAATTCATAAAGATGTATATATATATAAATAAACAATATAGCTTTATCAAAATTTCAGAAATATAAATATATATAGAAAACACATTATAATATAATTGAAATCACTACATGTTAAACTCAAAAATTCAGATACATATATAACGAAACCATAAAACTTAAATACAGAATGGCAGAAATATATTTATATATACATTCAAAAGTTTCTGAATTTCAGTTTCAATATCATTTCTTTATTATTATTATTATTTGTTTATAACATTTTCTAACTATCAATTCTCAGTTGGGCCCTTGATACATATATCAGGGTTCGCAGGACTGGATTATGGGTTATTCGGCATCGGAACCAACAGGAACTGCCCGCCGAATATATATACAGTCGGGTTTCCCATTTCAGCATCGGAACCAACGGGAACTGCCCGTTGAAATGGTATCCCTATACAGGGGTTATTTCCGACATCGGAACCAACTGGAACTACCCGTCGGAAATGGCTTCACTCAAGGATTGGCCACAACGGTGACTGCTAATAATCCATAGAGTGATATCAATACAGAAATATCGGCGCAGTACTGCTAATATACCCAATTGACATGTCAATCTCCTATATCCATATATCCCTATAAATATATCAGGGCCAAAATCAAAGTTCAGATATTACAAATATTTTATTTAATTTTTTAAACATCTTTCAGATAATTAAAATTTTCTCAATCTATCCAAAATTTAATATTCCTTAACAGTTATAAAACAAAAGATTCATAATATATCAAAGAATATATACGGAAACATAAATACATAAAATAACATAATACAGAAAATCAAAATCATTAAATTCGCTACAATCACAATTTCCGTATTTCAAAATCAGTTTCAAAATGATTCACCAGTTCCTTCTATCAAAATTTAGGAATAACAGACAATCTTTTACAATCAATTTATTTAATTTTGAAAATTAACACAAATAAGTTTCAATCAAACTCAATAATTAGGAAACCAACAATAATCGTAAAACGTTAGTTGTAACTCAGGTTTTGGAAATATACATTTAGATTCAAAATTACATATTCTCAGAATATTGCACAAATAATTTCAACAATATACACAAATGAAATAAGAATATATATATACTCCATACACGTATTTAAAATCCAGAACTATATTTCCAAAATTACTAAATCAAAACACATATAAAAAATAGTTACAGAAACAAGTGTACACCAACCTGGTTTCCGTTTTTCGCACAGTTTCTCTTCTTCTCTCTCTTTTCTTTTTCTTTCTCGGTCTCTCTCTCGGTCTCTTTTCTCTCTGTTTTTCCTCTCTTCTGTTTTTCTAGAGATCTCTTTTCTCTATGTTTTTCCTCTCTTCTGTTTTTCTAGAGACTTCACGTCTCTTATTTTTTTTTATAAAATTTTGATCGTCGCGACCGTCGTCGCGACTTGTGGTCGCGGTGACCTGGTCGCGTTGCTCTCTGGAGCAACTCCACCGCCTTCATCGCGATCACACCTCGCGGTACCCTGGTCGCGATGGTGGTCGCGTTGCTCACTGCCAAGATTGTCACTTTTTCATCGCGAGCCAGTCATCGCGATCTGTGGTCGCGGTGACTGGTCGCAGTGCTCACTGCCAAGAATCAACATTCTTCATCGCGAGCAGCTCATCGCGATCTGTGGTCGCGATGGCCAGGTCACGATGCTCACTGTCTCAGTTTTTCACTCTTTCTTCGTGCATCGTTTTCGACAGTTCAATTTGGTCCACTTGGAAACCATAAAATAAACATACTTTTAATTACATTTACACCCCCCAATTCACAAAATTTATTTTCACATATTCAAAATTAATTACTCGAAATTTGGGATGTTACAGGAGCATTCAAAGTTTGGGCATCATAGCTACAGCTTGCAGCATTGTAGTGCTTAATGCTTGGCCGTTATGACACAATGGGTATTGCCTGCAGAGCTGGAGTGGCCGCAGTTATGACCTATGAAATTAGAGCGTCCAAAGCGGCGCCAGACACAGCTTGCGGGTGCCGCAGCTTCTGCCTTCAGCCCTGTATTACAATGAGATCATACTTTAACTTAAACTACAACTAAGTACATCGGATAATTATCAATTTGGTCCCTAAAGTATTTGAAAATATAAAGTTTGAGCTATTTTTACTTTTTTAAGTCACATGGTCCCTAACTTTTCCAAAATACATCAATTTAGTCCCTATGACCAAAATTTTGATGGTCAAATTTGACATAGAGTATAAATTGATAATTTTACACTTTTTTTTATTAATAATTATTAAATTAGAATGACGCTTTTATCTTTTAACTTTTTAACAACTTTACCTATTTGAATAGTCCAATAAGAAATTAATATATGTTAAAAAAAATTTAAATTTTTTAAAAAACCCTTAAAAAGGAATGAATAATAAAATAAATATGATAAAACTTATTAAAAATTAAAAATAAATATAAAAATTTAAAAGTACTATAATTTATTAAAGTAAAATAAAATTCAAGATTGAATACTCATAAAACTCAAAATATAGTAATTTAATACATACATACATAATAATAATAATAATAATACTAAATTTCACATAAAAAAAGATTTTCGCAAATTACTCAACATACAAATGAAATGCTACGCATGATGTGTTGGGATTTATGCCCTAAAGCTTGTAATTGTAAATGGTTAAAGACTTAATAAGAATTATTCAGATTATCATTCAAGTTTATAAATGTTTTATATTTAGTAATACATTCGTATTGTGCAAGAACATCATAGATTGCAAGATGTAATCTCAAAATGAGTATATGATAGTCATAGACAGAGAAGATTCATTTTGAGATATGCAATCTAAAGAGTCCGTAGAGAACGAACAAAGCTGAGTACTTTGTTTGTGATTGATCTATTGCTGTGGTCCATTCTGTAAAGTACGGTGGTCTTATCCTAGACCGCTCATGTAGTTGACATGAGAATGGAGGCACCTTATATGATAAGATCATATAGGACTGGACCACGATTTATATGAATCTCTCACCAAGATCCGTTAGTAGATGAGAATCATATATAATCGATAAACGATGGCTATTTATAGATGATCTTAATCCTGAGTGCCTTATCGACTCCTTCAAGTTAGATTGTGGCTTTTAATTTACCATGAGTGAGGTTGATGTGAATTTCGACCAATAACTTCGTATCTTGGAGTTGCGGTTTGGCTTGTGACTGGGAAAGTTTGAACACAATAGTGAAATCCACTCCTTCTTGATTAAAGTAGATGAGTAGTTCCCTTAAGGGTTGATTCGGGGCTTGAACGATTATGAGCGCTCTCCTTCTTCCGTGAGGAAGACAGGATTTAATTGTTCATTAGATAATCAATGGTACTTAAAGGAAAATATATTTCTAGAGGGGTATAATGGACTTTATGACCCAGCTCTAGTTATGAACTATTTGCGGAGGATCACACTATATGAAATTAGCTATATCAATGGATGTTGAGACTTCAGATTATATAAACACGTCTACAGTTCTGAGAGTGCAGCCTCGGGTTTTTAGTGGAATAACTCCGAGGTCAATAATCATGAAATATTAATTAAAGAGTTTTAATTAATATTACTAAGTATTATTGGAGCTCAAAACTGTGGGTCCATTAGGTCCCCTTGCTAGCCCTTATGGTTGTTGGTAACGAGGGTCATGGTAGATTAATTGGAGGGTCTAATTAATATTGTTACGAAAGTAATGCGATTTAAATAAAAGAGAATAATTAAATAATGTGATTAGTTAATTAATTAAATATTTAATAAAATAATAGAAATTAATAATTATGAATTATTAATTCTATTTATTAAATATGAGGTCATGTGATTAAATAACGACTAGAACAAAAGAATTAAAATAATTTGATTATTTTAAAAGTCCTAATAGTCAATTATTAAAGTCTTTAGGGAGACTAAAATAAAAAGGGATTAGGAATCCTATTTTGACTTGTCAAAACTAAAACCCTAAAAGACTACTATATAAGTGTTATGTAGCGAGGAAAAATAGACCTAACACATTAGTGAAAAAACAAGAGAATTCGGCCACCACCAAAAGAGAGAAGAAAAAGAAAAGTTTTTTTTTCCTGACCTTTACCTGCAGGGGGCGGCTGGCCATAGGAGAAGAAGTTCTCCATCCGTTTCTCATGTGTCCTCCATCTCTTGCCGTGATGTGTCCACATACACGTTGTCAGACTGCGGGTCATAGTTCGAAAGATCTGGTGGTAGATCGAGGAATAAAAAAAATGAAAATCAAGAAAAAGGTATGTAGTTCATAAAATCTTTTTCTGCGCATATACAGGAACTTGTTTTTGATTGAAAAATAGTTTTTCAATTAAAAGAAAATTTTTAAAACCTAATTCCGCATGTTATACGATAATCAAACGTTCTCTAAAATCCCTTCAATTGGTATCAGAGACAGGTTCTAAGTTTTGTATATACTCAAAAGAAAAAGAAAAAGACTACATATTTCTTATTTATATTTTTATTTTTAATTCTTGATCTTTAATATATTATTGTGTAGGCACAAATCTAGATTGTATGATCTGTTTTATTATTATATGATTTGATAGTATAATTTAAAAAAAAAAACATAATTGGTCGTTAATTATATAGTGAATGGGTTATAGGATTTGTTTTGTTTTTGGGCCAATTGTTTATGACAAAGTTTTTTTTTTTTATTTTGCTATATTTTCTTATTGTTATTCTTATAATCGATCTGTCGTACAAAGAGTCAAAGAAGCGGATAATGTGAAGAAGAAACGATTATAAGAATAGTTAAAATTTGGTAATTTAACATATTATTTCTAGTTTATTTAAATAGTTTATGTAAATTAGAAATTGAATAATAAATTATATTTTAAGAGTTAAAATTGAATAATTTATTAAAACTAGTAAAATTTAGATTTTATATTAGCCGTAGAATCTAAGTAAATACTAGAAACATAGAGTTTTAGAAACTTTTAGTTTATAGAAAACCCTAACTACCAATATTGAGTGGGAGAGGGATATATGACATTATATCCCGCAGTCTCAATTGTTAGTTCAACATCGTGAGACTCGAATTGCGCCTCGTGACGGCTTTACTTTTGTCCTCCCTACGGAGGGTGTCCATAAGAGTCAATACTAAGGTTGACTTCCTAACGGATAGGTTTTCAGAATGTATTTTGGGATTGACCTAGCCTACCTAGGCACTCTCAAGTTAAGTTCATGAATTCTGAAACAGTGGGTCACACTCATAAAGGACTTAATTAAGTTGTTAATTTATTGTCCTGACTAAATCAAAGCGATGGTTGGATAATATAAGAATAAGGAGTTATTCTGATGTATTATCCGATTGAGAATATCTCGATCTAACATGCAAGGATTTGACCTAGCCTACCTAGACACTTACTTGTGGGATGTTGGATTATTGTGGCATAGCAACTAATTTTAGGGATTTTTTAGTTCATTAAAATTATGTTCATGCATTATGTTTAATTTTATGTCGAACATATAGCATGAAATGAATGTATGAATGAATGATATTAATTTAGATTTATTTCTTTAAATATCAACAATGTCTTCTGCTTTATTTTCCTCGCAAACGAAACATTAACTGGGATAACTTTATTAAGTGGAACACAACATGAACGCAATCATGGTCTGCAAAGACCATAAATATGTGATTATTGAGGAATGTCATCTAGAGCCTGTAACCAACACATGACGAGTTACCAATGGTAAGACTGGCGAAGCAAATGTTGCTAAGCTATCTTCTTCTGGTTTCAAGAAGACGAAGAGGTCTACTAGTAAAGTAAAGGCTAAACCCAAGATAAAGAGCACTGCGACTGACAGAGCAAAAGGAAAATGTTTCCATTGCAAAAAGGTTGGTCATCGGAAGAGGAACTGTCTACAGTACCTCGAGCAACTCTCTAATAAAAAGAAAGTAAAAATTAAATCAGATTTATTTATCACTAAAATCTTGTTAGTGGAAGATGATTTCTTAACCTTGAATAGTAGATTCAGGGGCCACTGACTAGATTTGTTCTTCTTTATATTGGAATGATTATTGGCAAAAGCTGAAGGAGGGGTCCTTCACTATGCATGTTGGAACAGTGGAAGTCGTTTCAGCACGAGCAGTGGAAGTAGTTAGACTACAAATAAATATTCATTTTCTTTCTTTGAACAATGTATGTTTCATTCTTGGATTTATAAGGAATTTGATTTCTGTATCCAAATTATATGAAAAAGTTTCATAAGGTTCCTTTTAATGATAAATCAGTAATCATTTCAAGAAAATGAACTTTGTTTTGGAATAAATGAAAATAAATGGTATGTTTTAAGACTGTTAATTCATATAACACTGCTTAACTCTGAATTGTTTAAAGTTGAAAAACCAAAAATAAAATGACAAAAGATTTCTCCACTTGATGACACGTATCTGTGGCATCTAATACTTGGACACATAAACCTTGATAGGATAAACAGACTAGTAAAAAGCAGATCTTTAAGTCAGTTAGAGATCGGTACCTTACCTGTCTATGAATCTTGTCTGGAGGGTAAGATGACCAAGAGACGTTTTACAGGAAAAGGAATTAGAGCCACGCAACCACTTGAGTTTATATATTCAGACGTCTGCGGACCTATGAACATTAGAGCTAGAGGTGGTTATGAGTATTATGTCACATTTATTGACGACTACTCTAGATACGCGTATGTTTACCTAATACAACGTAAGTCAGAAACCTTTGAAAGGTTCAAAGAATTCCAAGCTGAAGTTGAAAATTAATTAGGTAAAACAATCAAATCTCTATGATAGGATTGTGGAGGTGAGTATCTCGACCAAGAGTTTGAAGACTACATGGTTGAACATGAGATCGTATCCCAACTCACAGCCCCAGAAACACCATAACATAATGGTGTTGCGTAGAGGAGAAATAGGACCTTGATGTAAATGGTAAGATCTATGATTAGTTTCTCATCATTACCATATTCCTTTTGAGGATATGTACTACAAATAGCGACTAACATACTGAATGTAGTTCCATCCAAGTCTGTTCCTAAGACTCCCTTAGAGTTGTGGAATAGTCGTAAAGCTAGTTTACGACATTTTTGCATATGGGGATGTCCAGTACATGTACTGAAGAATAGGAGTAGAAGGCTGGAACTTCATTCATATGTATGTTTATTTGTAGGGTATCCAAAGAAAACACGAGGTGGATTCTTTTATAATCCACAAAAAAACAAAGTGTTTGTATCGACAAACGCAATGTTTCCTGTGGAGGATTATATGAGTAATCATAAACCTCGTAGTAAGATTGTGTTAAAGGAGCTAGAATCTGGTACGACCAATGCTCAGTCAATAAGAGTTGTTGACGATGTTATTATTCCACAAACATCTGATAGTCAGATGATTCCTAGTTAAGATACTCTATAGCCTAGACGTAGTAGAAGAGTTGTTCGACAACCTGATCGCTACTTAAGTATTGGAGAGGTACAGTGTGTCGATTCTGATGATAGTGTGGATGATCCATTGACATTTAGACATGCAATGGAAGATTCTGACAAAGAGAAATGTCTTAAAGCCATAACTCTCGAGATGAAGTCTATGTACTCCAACTCAGTCTGAGAACTTGTAAACTTACCAGATGGGATAAAACCCATAGGATGTAAGTGGATCTACAAGCGTAAGAGAGGAGTAGACGGGAAGGTAGAGACCTTCAAGGCAAGGCTAGTGGCTAAGGGTTACACCCAGAAGGAAGGCATTAGTTATGATAAAACCTTCTCGCCAGTAGCTATGTTTAAGTCTATTAGGATACTCTTATCCATAGCTATTTATTTCGATTACAAAATCTGGTAAATGGACATCAAGATTGCATTCTTGAATGACAATCTAGACGAGAACATCTATATGATGCAACCCGAGGGATTCGTATCCCAAGATCTAGAGCAAAAGGTTTGCAAACTGCAAAGGTCCATTTATGGACTTAAACAAGCGTTTAGATCTTAGAACATTAGGTTTGATACTGCGATCAAGACCTATGGTTTTGAGCAGAATATTGATGAGCCTTGTGTATACAAGCGCATCATTGACAAGAAAATAGTTTTCCTAGTTCTTTACGAAGATGATATCTTACTCATTGGGAATGACGTAGGAACATTGTCAGAAGTAAAGAGTTGGCTTGCTAACCAATTCCAAATGAAAGATTTGGGAGAGACAAGTTATGTTCTTGGGATCCAATTAATAAGGGATCGTAAGAACAAACTATTAGCGTTGTCTCAGGCATCGTATATCGACAAGATACTTATGTGATTTTCCATGCAGAACTCCAAGAAAGGTAGTTTACCTTTAAGGCATGAAGTTCACTTGTCTAAGGAACAGTGTCCTAAGACACCTCAAGAAATTGAGGATATGAGACGGATTCCCTATGCGTCCGTAGTAGGCAGTCTTATGTATGCTATGCTATGCACAAGACCGGACATGTAATATACCCTCATAATAGTTTGTACTGTACATGTATAGGTATTGTAATATATTTTTCCAGAATTTATTGTACAGTATATATGCGAATAAATATGCCCTTATTATGAGTAAATTGAATATTAAATGTATTAACAGTGCTATAATAAAATTATTGAACGGATCCGGAGATTTTTGGAAAGGTATTCGGAGACCCGGAAAAGTTACCAAATGTGTCCGGACGGGTATTAAAGGCCCGAAAAATGTTAGGAACAGTTTCGGATGGTTAGTAAGGCTCCGTAAAGTGTATACGAAATTCAATTATAAGTTTCGGAAGACCTAGGAAGGATTTCCATAAATTTGGAGTATTAAGGGTGTTTTTGGAAAGTTAAATAATATATTTTATGATACATGAAATGATGTAATTTGATTGGTTGATGGAAAAGTAATTTAAGTGTTGTAATTTAATTGGTGTTTTAAATGAGATGGTATAATTTGATTGGTTGATGGAAAAGTAATTTGAAATGGATTAAATTGATTGATATTTTAAAAGTAAATGGATTTTTGTGGAAAAAGTAAATGGATTTTCATGGA
Source organism: Xanthoceras sorbifolium (assembly GCA_003430845.1). NCBI lineage: Eukaryota > Viridiplantae > Streptophyta > Magnoliopsida > Sapindales > Sapindaceae > Xanthoceras > Xanthoceras sorbifolium. The sequence goes on along the minus strand of CM010616.1, from coordinate 10,357,345 downwards.
CTTGGTTGAAATCCAACTAACCATTAGAGATTAACCAATCAAATTTCAACATATTTAACCAATGGCACTCTTGTAAATTCTAAGATAGTTTAAGGGCAAATGTTAAAGAAAATCAAAGACTATATAAAGATAAGTCATGAAAGAAATCAAAAGAAAAGTGTAGAGAAAAGAAGAGAAGTGAGAGTCGGCCGAGAGAGGAGAGGAAGAAAGAAGAAAGAAAAAAAAATGGAGAATGAAGAATATATATGTTAGTGTACTAGTTTGCCTATAATTGAGTAATGTTGGTTTAAGTTTTAAGTGGGATTAATTATGGTGTATTTTAATATGAAATATGGCTTGTAGGTGGAGGTAAAGCAAGTGTGGGAGGAGAAGAAAAATATTAGAAAGGAGCTTTGCTATCGAGGAGCACGGAAATGTGAGTGTAAAATTATTTTATGAAATGCGTATTTTATGTTTATACTATGTTTTATGTAAATTCATAGTAAGCTATTATTTTACTCAAGTGAATGTTTAAGCTATTTTATGCAAAACGAATTTTATTTTAGTAAAATGTTTTAAGTGAGTGTTAAACCTATTTTATGCAAAGTGCATTTCATTTTAATAATATATTTTATGTAAGTGTTCAAATTATTTTATGAAACATGCATTTTAATGATATGTATTATGTGAGTGTTAAAACTTTTATGATAAGTGCATTTCAATTTTCATAATATGTTTTATGCAAATTTATAGAAAATTATGATTTTATTCAAGTAAGTGTTGAAATTATTTCATGAAAAGTGCATCTTATTTTCATGATATATGTTTTATGTAAACTCATTGAAAGTTATTTATTTTATTCTCTAAATAGAATCATAATTTTGGAAATGAAAATAAACTAAAGATTTCAAGATTTTTGGCCTATAACGAATCACTAGTATTCAACATTCAGATATCAGTATTCAGAAACCGATTAGAGGTATCTTGAACGTGCATGACAGGGTATATGTCTGGGTATTATGCTAACCATGAATTTGCCAAGTAGGCAATATATATTGAAATCCTGCCAAGTAGGCAATTGGGCTAGTGTGTCAGTTGTCAGTGTGTCGCCCTCTGCACATTTCGGGGTATATATTGAGTTAGCGCGCTGGCTTTTACGTGGCGATGTAGAAATTCCGCTATGTAAATCGGTTTATTCAATAGATGGGCTCACGGGGCAAACCTGAACTGAGGCCAATATAGGCGAATCTCGGACCTCAGTATGGGCTCTCGGGGCAAACCTGGACCAAGGCCAGTATAGGCGAATCCCAGACCCCAGTACGATGTGAACACGAGGTTCCTCGTACCTTATCTAGGGTATTCTAAAAAAAAGGTCATCAGTGGTTGGTGATTTTTAGTAGTGATATTTCCTATGATTTTATAACCACCACTGAGTACAGTTTTTAGCAGTACAGTTTTCAGGAAAACAGATTTTAGCACAGTATTCAGTGAGCAGTAAAAGTTTCATTATTAAAGATTTCAGTACATTGTTTTCAGGATACAGATTTCAGTACATTGTTTTCCAGGAAACAGAATAAGTTTTATTACTATGCATTTCAGTACAGTTTTTCAGGAAACAAGAAAAGGATTATTATTATTCATTTCAGAATTTTCAAGAAAACAGAAAATTTTTTATTATTATTCTATGTATCTCAGTACTGTTTTCAGAAAGCAGAAAAAGTTTTATTTTTATGGATTTTAGTATATTGCTTTCAGGAAAAAGATTTCAGTACAGTTTTCAGTACATATTTTAGTATAGTTTTCATGTAATAGATTTCAGTACAGTTTTCAAGAAATAAATTTCAGTACATTGTTTCAGAAAATAGAAAAAAGGTATTATTATTATTTATTTCAATACATTTCAGGAAACAAGAAAAAAGTCTTATAATTATTCATTTCAGTACATTTTTCATGAAAATAGGAAAGATTTTATTTTTATGCATTTCAGTATAGTTTCTGAAAACAGATTATTATTTATTTCAGTTCAGATTTCAGAAAATAGATTACTATTCTCTGCAGTACAGTTTTCAGGAGGTTTAATTAGAAAGATTAAATTGTTTAGAAACCCATTAATATTCACTGAGCTCGTTTAGCTCACTATATTTTTATGTTTTATAAACCAACCTTCCAGGTACAGGTACAGATGTTGCAGGGACTTCCAGGACTAGCAAGACTAGTCAGACATTGCTGTGACTGTTTTAGAAATATGTATTATGTTTATTTATAACACTCATGTAAAATTATATTTTGAAAAATACCTTAAGTAAATATTGTTTGTTTAGTATCCGAATATTTTATTTAAAATTGGATTTGCCCACTTTCGCTTACTTTGAAATTGTGATTGAGTTGTATTGTATTTTTATGATGGACTTGAAGTCCTATGGGTAGTGGAGAAAGTATTTGATATTTAGAAATACTTTTAAACTATTTTACAGATAATGAGAATTGTCCAAAATGCAGCCATTATGCTGCCAAAATTTTAATAAAGTAGTTTTGTATATAAAAAAAAAAAAATTTTACTCAGATTTATAGGATAAGTAACGGCTTAGCTTCATGGAAGCCTTTCAGCGGGGCAAGCCTCTACTAGGAAGCTACCGTGGGGTTACTGGCAGGCCACATAGCATAAGATAGTCGGTAAAGGGCCTGTCACGACATCTGTGTCGCAGTGGGAGTAGCCAATAGATATCAATCCAACCTAGGATTGGATCATTGGGTTGCTGTTAAGAATATTCTCAAGTATCTTTGGAGAACGATAAAATATATGTTTGTATATTCCCATCCAAATTTGATTCCATTGGGATATATAGATTCTAACTTTCAGTCAGATAAGGATTCAAGAAAATTCACGTCTAGGTTAGTATTCACCTTTGGTGGTGGAGCCATAATTTGGAGGAGAATCAAGCAATCTTGCATTGCTGATTCCACCATGGAAGTCGAGTATGTAGCAGCTTGTGAAGCAGCTAAGGAGGCTGTTTGGCTCCGAAAGTTCGTGAGTGATCTGAAAGTTGTTCCAGATATGGATAGGCCCATGACACTTTATTGTGATAATAGTGGAGCTGTGGCCAATTCCAAAGAACCAAGAAGCCATAAAAGAGGGAAGCATATAGAGAGGAAATATCATCTCATCAGAGAGATAGTGCAGCGAGGAGACGTGGTCGTGACAAAGATTATGTTACAAGATAACTTGGCTGATCCATTTACGAAGACCTTGACTGGCTAAAGTGTTTGAAGGCCACCTAGAGGGTCTAGGATTATGAGACATGTCTCATCTGCTTTAGTACAAGTGGGAGATTGTTGAGATTTATGCATTAAAACTTGTAATTGTAAATGGTTAAGGACTTAATAAGAATTATTCAGATTATCATTCAAGTTTATAAACGTTTTATATTCAGTAATACATTCGTATTGTGCAAGAACATCCTAGATTGCAAGATGCAATCTCAAAATGAGTATATGATGGTCATTTACAGAGAAAATTCATTTTCAGACATGCAATCTAAAGAGTCCGTAGAGAACGAACAAAGCTGGGTACTTTGTTTGTGATCGATCTACTGCTGCGGTTCATTCTGTAAAGTACGATGGTCTTATCCTAGACCGCTCATGTAGTTGATATGAGAATGGAGGCACCTTATATGATGAGATTATATAGGATTGAGCCACGATTTATATAAATCTCTCACCAAGATCCGTTAGTAGATGAGATTCATATATAATCGATAAATGATGGCTATTTTTATAGGTGATCTTAATCCTGAGTGTCTTATCGACTCCTTCAGGTTGGATCGTGGCTTTTGATTTACCATGAGTGAGGTTGATGTGAATCTCGACCAATACCTCCGTATCTTAGAGTTGCGGTTTGGCTTGTAGCTGGGAAGGTTTGAACACAATAGTGAAATCCACTCCTTCTTGATTGAAGTAGATAAGTAGTTCCCTTAAGGGTTGATTCGGGGCTTGAACGATTATGAGCGCTCTCCTTCTTCCGTGAGGAAGACATGATTTAATTGTTCGTTAGAGAATCAATGGTACTTAAAGGAAAAGATATTTCTAGAGGGGTATAATGGACTTTATGACCCAGCTCTAGTTATGAACTATTTGTGGAGGATCACACTATATGAAATTAGCTATATCAATAGACGTTAAGACTTCAGATTTTATAAACACGTCTACAGTTCTAAGAGTGCAGCCTCAGGTTTTTAGTGGAATAACTGCGAGGTTAATAATCATGAAATATTAATTAAAGAGTTTCAATTAATATTACTAAGTATTATTGGAGCTCAAAACTGTAGGTCCATTAGGTCCCCTTACTAGCCCTTATGGTTGTTGGTAACGATGGTCATGGTAGATTAATTGGAGGGTCCAATTAATAGTGCTACGAAAGTAATGCGATTTAAATAAAAGAGAATAATTAAATAATGTGATTATTTAATGAATTAAATATTTAATAAAATAATAGAAATTAATAATTAATAATTATTAATTCTATTTATTAAATATAAGGTCATGTGATTAAATAATGACTAGGACAAAAGAATTAAAAGAATTTGATTATTTTAAAAGTCCTAATAGTCAATTATTAAAGTCTTTAGGGAGACTAAAATAAAAAGGGATTAGGAATCCTATTTTGACTTGTCAAAACTAAAACCCTAAAGGACTACTATACAAGTGTTATATAGCGAAGAAAAATAGACCTAACACATTAGTGAAGAAATAAGAGAATTCGGCCACCACCAAAAGAGAGAAGAAAAAGAAAAGTTTTGTTTTTTCGTTTTTTTTTTTTTCTGATCTTTACCTGCAGGGGGCGGCCGGCCATAGGAGAAGAAGTTCTCCATCCGTTTCTCATGTGTCCTCCATATCTTACCGTGACGTAACCACACACACGTTGTCAGACCACGGGTCATAGTTTGAAAGATCTGATGGTAGATCGAGGAATCAGAAAAAAGAAAATCAAGAAAAAGGTATGTAGTTCATGAAATCTTTTTCTGCGTATATACAGGAACTCGTTCCTGATGGAAAAATAGTTTTTCAATTAAAAGAAAATTTTTGAAACCTAATTCCGCATGTTATACAATAATCAAATGTTTTCTAAAATCCCTTTATGATGTGTGTGTGTGTGTGTGTGTTTTTTTTTTCCAGGAATCTCTCAAGAGTTGAAAAACTTGTGTTTAAGGAACAATTACCTCTTTCAGCATGATCATCCTATAAAGATCTTTATCACTTGTAATATTGTTTGAATTCCAGATATGATCGAGATCAACCATTCCTAAGCAATCTAAGTAAACTAATAAGTAAAAAGCGCTTTGTTATGGAATCTAGCCAAGACAAATACTTGTTCTTACACATTAGTATATAAGGGTCATTTTGGGTTAAACAATTCATGACCTGAAACCACTTGACACGGCTTGTATAATAAATAATTTAGGTGAGTCATGTCGTGTATAATAAATGAGTTAGACTTGACACCAGGAGTTGAATTGGTGGTAAAGAACAACTAGGGGTGGGCAAAGATCAGTTCAGTTCGGTTTTGCCTAAAAGCGAACCAAACCGAGAATGATTCGGTTTTGAAAGTTCAAAACTGAACATGCTGGTTTTGAGGTCCAAAATCTACCTCGACACTAAATGTTTAGTTTGATTCGGTCGGTTTTGGGACTTCCCTAGTGCCATGCGAAATCGAGCGATAGAGAGAGATTGTGGGAAGGTTTTGGGCTTGGTAGAATTGTTCTCTTTTTCCAAATCACAGGCACTTATAAATCTTCTTAGCATCAAATCATCAACTTCTTGCACCCCAAAGTCATGCACAACCTTCCCATAATTTCAATAATTAAAATCAAATGACGTTTTTGTCACAATTTACTAAGTAGTTAATTAAGAAATCGAGAGAATCTAACCAGTAACTTGAAATCGAGGGAAATGGACGACAAAGAAATAGATGGCTGGGTGAGGCGACAGGGAGATGATGGTAACTAGGCGGAGAGAGAGGAAGATAGATGACCGGCAAGCACGATATCGCCTAGGAACGCGACTCGCTGGTGGTCGGTTATGTGAGGCGGTAGAGAGACGGTGGTGACTCGTGACTAGACGGAGAGAGATGGAGATGGGTGAGGGCCTTATAGAGGAGAGGCGATAGTAGATTAGGGTTAAGAGAAAATGAGAGAGTTTGATTGTATGAGAGGAGAAAAATCTGGAAAAATGAGTAGGTTTTTTTTTTTTTTTTTAAATGTAGTTCGAGTTCGGTTCGGTTTGGTTTCGGGTTTGGGTACACAAAACTGAAAAAATATCGAAAAAAATTCTATTTTGAATGTCATAAATCGAACAGGACCCGACTTACACCCAAAACCGACCAAAACACCCTCAGTACGGGTCGGGTCAGTTTGGGTCGGTCGGTTCCTGTTTTTCTACACACCAATAGGAACAACCATGGGAAATTTTTTTGATTTTAGGTTTTTCTTTTTTATAAGATTTTTGTATCCATTATAAGAGAATTAAATCTTCAAAATTTTTGAAAATTTTTCATAAGTGTATTTCATTCTTTGTATTATTAGGGCACATAAAATATCACATCATAATTCAATAAATTCCATTAAATTTTACTCTAGGTATATATATGTATGTATATATATATATATATATATAAATGTATTTTAAAAAATATAGTTAAATGACGGCTCTTAGGGCACTTATAAAGGATAAAGTTGAATAAAATATTATATTTATTTTCTTAAGACACATGAAGTTGTGCATTAATGTATTGGAAGAATAAATATAATTGTTTATTTAAGTTTTCTTACCTTAATGAAATTTAATATGAGATATCGAAATTTAATGGAAGAATAAATATGAGATTTAAAAAAAATTTATCTCGGAAACTATTTTCTTAATTTTTAAGCCAAAGTATTAAAAAAAAAAAATGGAGGACACAAAAGAAAATTTTGAAAAAAAAAAAAATAGTTTTAGTATCCGTAAAATTTAAGTTGGGCTAGGCTATGAGAAGTGATTTTACCTGAATCAAAACCTGGGCTGGTTTGGAAAAGAGAAATTGGTTTTTAGGGTTCGGTGGGTTGAGTTACTATAACCAAAATCCATGTTTTAAGGGTCTATTTGTTAACATTTTACAAATGCGTTTTTTATTTTTCGAAAATGAAAAACAATGAAAATACGTTTATCAACTATGTTTTGAAAGAAAATGAGAGAAATATAAAACACGTTTTTAACTTTTATTGACAAAAGCTGGAAATATCATTTTGAAGTTTACACTGTTTTGCACTTTTATTATGTTTTTTTTTTTCAGTTAGGTAAATAAAATGTGAAATAAATATGTTTCTTTATTAAAAGAATAAAATAATTAAAATTTCTTTAAAGTTATATATTATATAAATGGGGTTATATTTATTTATTTATTAAAAATATACATTTATTGAGATTATTAAAATATTTATTATTTTTATCATATTAAACAAATTAAAAAACACCATTCAATTTTTAATTAAAATATAAATATATATTTTTATATTTTCTAATTAAAGAAATCAACTTAAATTAATTTAACTAACCACAATTGACAGGCCCTTAACCTGCTATCTCTCATTAGGTAGCCTGCCAGTACTCCACAGTAGCTTCCCAGTCGAGGCTTGCCTCGCTGAAAGGCTCCCGTGAAGTTAAGCCATTTCTTAAATCTGAAAATCTGAGTAGGAAAATATTTTTTTTTATATATAAAACTATTTTATAAAAATTTTGGCAGAGTCTCCTCTATTTTTCTAAAATTACCAAATCTTGGAAACCTGCATAAAAACTTGAACACTTCTATAATTTTTCAAATCTCAACTACTGTGGACCTCTGGTCCATCTCCACAAACCACAACTCAAACAGTTTAAATATTAAAATTAATAATTATCAAAAATAAATAAATTCAAATCTTTAAATAAAATACTTATACACTTAAAGCAATATTAAAATATAAACTTAACAATTTAAAAAATCATATATGCTTGTAAAACAGTCACATCATCCTCTGACTGGTCCCACTGGTCTTCGGCGTCCCTGCAATGACTGCACCTATACCTGTACCTGTACCTATACCTGGGGAGGTTGGTTTATAAAACATAAAAAACTATAATGAGCTAAAGGAGCTCAGTGAGTGTTAAAATTTTCTAAATAAACTTTGATCATTTTTCTAATAACCTCCCTGAAATTTGAAAAGAATATAAATCTGTTTTCTAATAAACAAATTTGAAAGATACTAAAATCTGTTTTCTGAACGTAATATACTGGAATTCAAAATATTAATTCTTTTACTAATTCTAAAAATTGTACTAACGATTTATATAATAATAAGTCTTTTTGTTTCCTTGAAAACTAAACTGAAATCTAATTCATAAAAACTATCTTGAAAGCTATATTGAAATTTCTTTTATAAAAACTATTATGAAATCTAATTTCTGAAAACTGGAAATCTAAGAATATATATACATATATTTTCACTTTACTAAAAACTGAATAGCTGAAACTATATCTTTTCTGAAAACTGATAAGTTGAAATAGTATTCCTTTATATTTATGAAAACTTAAAACTAACCTGATATTTTCTTGTGAAAACTGAAATACTGAGATAATATGTTTTCTGAAAAATTAAAATATTAAGATAATGTACTTTTCTGAAAATTGAAAAGCTAAAAGAATAAACTTTACTGAAAATATTTTTCTAATAAAACTTCTCTGATAAAACTTTCTAATAATATAGTTCTCTAATAATACTCTTCTGATAAATTGCTTTTCTGATAAAATACTTTTCTGATGATAAACTTTTCTGAAAATGTATTCTGTATGTTTTCTAAATACTGTATTGAAATCTGTTTTTCTGAAAATCTAGTCAAGCCTAACGTACAAAAGCTCTTAATTTATTATTATGTACTGAAAATCTGAAAATCATATCTGGTTTGGCTTCTGTATCTGAAAACTCCCAATGGACCCCTAAGCTAAGCTGAACTCATAGGTCGACTAACTGTGCCGTACCATATGAGTGGGCCATAGGGCGACTAACTGCGCCGTCCACTGTGACATCTGATATAAGTCACGAGGCGACTAACTGATACGCTCAACGTGACATCTGATAAAAGACATCTCACTGTTTATGCGCGGAATATTGCGTCGCAACATATAGCGAGACAACACCCCAATGTGTGGGCGACTGACAGACTCGACAGACTTATCCCCCCTGGAGTTAGCGAATTGTCCCTCCTTAACTTGCCACACACAAATGGGGCGTACCGGCTGGGTTTAACTGCTGATAGCTGATAATCTGATAATCTATAGGAAATCCATGGGTTTGAAAACTGTTTTCTTTACTTTGAAAACTAACTTTTAATCAAAAGCATGAGATATACATAAAACTTATTTCTTTAAATAAATATAATTTCTAAATTTCTGAAATATAAAATACTTTAATTAAAACATACTTAAACATAAATTCTATTTAACTCACAAAATTCATATAAGTAAATAAACATATATAATATCACAAATACTTCAATCAACTTAAAAACATATTAAAGAACATTTCAATCAAAACGAAATCTTACTTTCGCTTAAATAAAATCATAACTTGTCATAAACTACTTTAAAACTTACTTAAAACATACTATGGAAATAAAATGTACTTTGCTTGAAAATAATTTACACTCACTGGTTTCTGGTTTTCTCTAAGCTTGGCACTCTGATTCCTTCTCATTGCATTCCTTAACTCTCCATAACGTTTCTTTTTCTCCCATACTACGGAGATTTCTCCTTAAAGTAATATATTTTCAAATAAATCATTAATATAAATACAACAACTAATATAAAAACTCAATTAACACATTTAACACTTTATTTTTCAATTTCTTCTATTCTTATAAAATCGATTACATTTAATTTGCTGAAAATTATGCCTCCAAAATTATATATTCCTTAAATCAATCAATTTCTCTTAAATTGAATCTAATTCAACACAATCTAACATACTTTCTTAAATTTCTAAGTACCAATTTATATCAAAATCATATAATTACTATTTCTAATATCTTAATTATACATAAATTGAAATCTCTATACTATCAACTTCGATTTCTACACGATTTCTACACAATTTCTCATACTAATCTTCATTAATTTAACATAAATGATCTTCTTTCACTTAACAACGTCAAATTCTACTTCATTAAACTCGATTTAACTACTTAGAACTTAAATTTCGAATTTAATTTCAAAAATCCTCAAAATTAATGATTCCATTTCATTCCAAATACAACATCATACAAATTCCATACTACAAATTCACTAATTTGATAATCGTTTTGATTTTTTACTTAACGATTCCAAATTCATGCCACCAATTAACTCAAAAATACTCAAATTACTCAATTAATATATCAATTTAACAATTCAAACTCAAAATCATCAAATCCCAAATTCTTTACTTACTAATTTTCTTGATTTTCATTTTAATCAACTCCAATTAAATTAATTTCAAATAAAACACTACCAAATACTCAAATCAAACACTAAAATCACAAAACCCATCAATCAATTTCACTTTATATTCAACAATAAAATTTCAAACGAAATTCAAACTCAATCAATTTCTAAATCAACAAAATCCATCATCAACGTCATCACCCAAACCTCCAAAACAAATTAATTTCATCAATTTCAACTACCAAATCAATTTCATCAACACTTACCCAACTCCTCTTGGTTTTCCTCTTGCTGGACCAAGACTTTCTTCCTCTTCTTTCTCTTTTTCTTTTTCTTTGCTCTTCTTCTTCCCTTCCTTCTTCCTCCCGATTCTGCTCTGTTTTCTTCTCCCTTTGGACTACTTTGTTTTTTCTGAACAATTTCTGCTCTCCCTCTTTTCCATGGCCGGCTGCTCTCTCTCTCTCCTTCTCTCTCTCTCTCTCTCTCTCTCTCTCTCTCTCTTTTCCTCTTCTTCTCTCCGGCCGAGCCTTCTCTTCTTCTTCTTCTTTTTCTTTTCTTTTTCTCTCGGCCTCTCTCGAAATTTCTGGTCTTTCTTGTCTCTGTTCTGTTTTTGTTTTTTTGATTTGTGTATTTGCTTTTGGTTTGACTTTCAATTTGGTTTTGCAAATGTTTGTGTTTTCTGGTGACTTATATTATATACTCTCTTTTTTTTTTTCCTCTTTTGTTCCACCGACTTTGCAATTGTTTTCTTTGTTTTGTTTGCTTTTGATTTCATTTGTTGACTTTGAAATATTGAGTGGATTCTCCACTACTTGTATATATAAATATATATTATATCATTCAATTGCAATTTGTTCCCTTGACCTTTTACAAATCATAACATGATAATAACTTTACAATTTAATCATATAAACTTGATCCAAAATCTTATAACTTACAAATTAATCCATAACAATCAACTAACTCTTTTCCATAAAAATTCATTTCAATTTACTTTTCCATCAATTAATTAAATCACAACCTCATATCGTAAAAATATATTTTAACTTCCAATAATATTCGTAATATTCCAATTTATGAGACTCCTTACTATATTCTCCAAAACTTATAATTAAATTTCTTATATACTTTACGAAACCTTAATAACTATCTGGAACTAATCCAGACATTTTTTGAGTCTCTGATACATTTAATACTTTAAATATTCGATTTACTCATACTAAAGGCTCATTTATTTACTTGTGTACTGTACAATAAATTCTAAAAGAATATATTACAATATATGTACATGTACAATACATATTATTGGGAGGGTATATTACAACAATATTTTTTACTCATACGGTATCTTACAAATATATTTTCAAAATACTTTAACATAATGTATATTATAATATTATTATTTAATTTTTTTTTCTTTCAAAATATTGTTTTCAGTTATTCTACCAGTCGCGTTTTCAAATCTTGAAAATATGAAAATTAATTTCTCATTTTTAAATAAAAATCGATAAAAGGACAAACTGCAATGAAGTACCCTAATATTTGACCATATTATAACGAAATTGTGAGTTTAGCCTTAATTACATATTAGTACCCTTAACTAACTAACTAATTGACCGTTAGAACTTATAGTCAATCAATAGGTGGAAGGGTAATATGATCATGTTCCTTTATGTTTTTTAAAAATAATAAAATTAAAAATAAAATAAAAATGGATCTCCACCATCTATTTATCAAGATGGACGGTGGAGATCATATTGAAAAAAAATTAAAAGAAAAGATTTTTTATAAAAAGACCAATTTAAAAATAAAATAAAATAATTTTTTTTTATCCATATTGGATCTCCATTATCCATTGATGGATATGAATCTCCACCACCAAGAACACAAAAACACAAAATTTAACATAAAAATATATTTTTTTCTTTTTTTAAATTGTACAATTTTTAAAAAAAATTATTTTTTTAATTCTTTTTGTCAAATGGATATTCACCTTCCATCAATCTTGATGGACGTGGAGATCCACTTTAAAAAAATAATTTTTTTTCATTTTTATTTAATTTTATTTTTTAACTAGGGACAGTTATATCATTTCACACATAAGTTATGGTCAAACCGTTATTTTTGACTGGTTCAACTGACGGTAGGGTAGTAACGTGTAATTGAGGCTAAATTCACGATTTCGTTACAATATGACCAAACGTCAAGGTGCTTCATTATAATTTTTCCTTGATAAAACGAAAAACAAAAATAAAAAATGTTATCAAATGTACCCACTTTTCATGACTCATCAACTGAGAAAATGAAAATGGGTACAGATGGTGAAAAACGATTGACCAGCCAACCCACCTTGGTATTCAATTAGCATTAATCTTAATTAGGGGTGGGCACAAAAACCACATTTGAATGGATTCGAACCGTATTCGAATTGTAATTTGTAGTTTGAGTTGGTTTTGGACTTGAATTTGGTTCGCTTCGGTTTTGATTTTTTAAAAAACTGGATTGAAAACAATTTGGTTCGATTTTGGCAGTCCAAAACCGGTTTGAACAATCATATAAATAGAAAAAAAAAACCTAACCTAATTTCTCACTAACTCTTACAAGTCACCACTCACCAGACCTCATCGTGCCGCTCTCACAAATAAGAATCCATTCACTTTGGTTTTAGTAAAACAAGTGAAAAAAATTAAGAATCCATTCACTTACTGTAGTCCTCAAAAATCGCTCGGGGACACGGGGCACTACAACTTGCAAAGACAGAACGCACGTGACCCGCAGGACGTCTGGGACACCGGGGTAGTGCCGGCCAAAGTCACTCCGACGGTCAAGTTAGCGAGTGCTAGTAAAAGTGTAATGTTTGTAAATGGAGATGAGTAAGGAATACTTCCTGCTATCTTCACAGTTGGGGTTTTTCTGATCAAAGGAGGTGTAAGGTCGGAGGGTGATCGGAGAAGTTCAACAATGGCCGTAGGGTGTGGCTTTTTCTTAGTAATCTCTTGATCTCAGTTTTTCGGCCCCCCTCCTTATGAGGGATTATCTTACTCTTTATAGGAGACTGATGCTTCTTCTTTTTGAGGGATCTCATCATTCTCTCTTCTCTGTCTTCCACCAAGAAAGCATCTGGGTGCTCCTTTTGATCGGGCTGCCATCAAGTGTCATTATGACTTTGTAGGACCTGTTTCAAAGTAGATCACAATCTGGTCTCCCTCGGAGCGACGGAGATGTTATGTCGTACGACATGTAGGTTTCTTGTCAATCTGGACCATGATTGGGTGATGTAGCACGGTCGTACTACATGAGGGTACATGTCGTGCGACAAGGTCTTCAAACTGGTACGTCGTCGTACCACACGAGTGCTTCGTGTCGTGCGACATAGTTTTCCAACTGGTATGTCGTCGTACTACACGAGTGCTTCGTGTCGTGCGACATAGTTTTCCAACTGGTATGTCGTCGTACTACACGAGTGCTTCGTGTCGTGCGACATATTCTTCCAACTGGTACGTCTACATGAGGATGCTCCATGTCGTGCGGCTCGGTCTTCATGCTAAGCCTTTGTCGTACTACATGGGAATGTACCCTTCTTTTAGCTATGGGCTTTGTCTTTGGGCCATGTTTTGGGCCATACATATTTTGGCTACTACAGTTTGCCCCCAAACACATTGGTTTTCAGAAGAGCCAAGGGGTTTGCGTCGTACGACATGTAGTCATGGATATGTATGTGAATTTTAGAGGTTGGCTCGATATTGTCGCACGACTCAGTCCTTCTTAAGGGAATGTTTCAGTGTTGGTGAATGGATGATAATGCATAAGTTTTGCCATTGTCGTACGACAATGTTCGTTTAGAGAAGGAACGATTGACCTTCAAATGACTCTTCGATATCTGTGCCGAAGTAAATGGGGTCATAATGGGCAGTGTGCATGCGTGGCTAATGATAGGTTGTGGGAGTATGTGTCCAATGAGAGGTTGACACGTCAGCATAGGCATCTTTTTAGTTGCCGCCCTTCCTCTTTCTTCTTCATTTTCAATTTTTGCGTTCTCTTCGTTTTCCTTTCTCTCTCTAGAAACCAGACGCCTGAGCAAATATTTTCCGACGTCTATTGCTCGTTTTTCTGCCTTTCTTGCATTTATTCCGGCGAAGCAGTGGTCATTTTGTTCTATTTGGTAAGTTTTTCTTGCTCTTGCAATATTCGATTTCTTGTTCTTGCTTTTTTTTGCTTTTCTGGGTATTTTTGTGTTCTTCAAATAGTTCTTGAGAAGAACTTGAAAAAAGTGTTTTAGATCGAAAAATTAGACTTAGGTTTATACACAACTTGTTTGTAGAGTCTAGGTCGCACGACGGTAGCCAAGACATATAGGTCGCACGACCTTTTTAACAGTCTTGGGAGCTGATACTAGGTCGTGCAAGGTCTTTGGTTTAGGTTATAAATTACTAACCGTGGCTACTGTCGTTCGACTTGTAGGTCTTGATGTCGAGTCGAGGTGACGAGAGTCCTCCCAGTACCTCTGGGCGCGGATACGACGATCCCATAGATCTGTCGTACGACTCGTGGGGAGAGTCAGAGGTAGCGAGTGCTGAGGTGACAGTGGCGTCGTACGACACTGTGACTGTCTCTTTCGCGGGTACATCACGCGTGGCGGACGACATTCCCATGGGGATTCCATTAGTCGAACTACCGGGCGACGCAGCTGGCCCATGTCCAATGGGACCTAGTAGGCCGCTGGGTTTGCTATTAAATAACCCAGCAAGCGTGCTAACTGAGGACGACATCATGCGCCTTCGGTTTAGCTACGGCATACCTGATGGTGTCGCACTGAGGGCGCCGTATAAGGAGGAGAGGCCAGATTGGGACGTCCCAGGATGGACCTGCCTGTACGAGTTTCCGTTCCAGCGGGTAGGATTCAGGTTGCCCATAGTTGGGCTACTGAGGAAGGTGCTCGATCACTTCGAGCTTGCCCCAGGGCAGCTGATGCCCAACAGCTGGAGGATCCTGCTGGCGCTGGATCTGTTGTGTACGAGGGAAGGGATAGTCTTCGAGCTCCCTGACCTTTTCTACTCGTACACCGTGCGGGAGCACGACACAGAAAAGGGTCGTTACAACTTGAACCTGCGACCCAACAGAACACACCTGATCACGGAGCTGACAACGAATGACAGGCTGTGGAAGGATAGGTATTTCTTTGCGAGGGGCCTGCTTGTCGATTGGCCTCTCGGGGATACCGTCGTTCGTGCGACCTGGTCTAAGGCCGGTGGGTATTTATTTTAGTAGCGTCGTGCGACTGTATTTACTATTGTTTTCATTAACTCCTTTTATTTGTCTTTGTAGTGAACACAGGAGCGCATCAAGCTGTTGTTGGGTTGACGTGCGTGACGCGTACAGAGAAGTTGCTGTCGTACGACGTCAAGGAGAGGAGTTGGAGGAGTATTTTGGCGGAGGAAAATCTGAAAATCATATCTGGTTTGGCTTCTGTATCTGAAAACTCCCAATGGACCCCTAAGCTAAGCTGAACTCATAGGTCGACTAACTGTGCCGTACCATATGAGTGGGTCATAGGGCGACTAACTGCGCCGTCCACTGTGACATCTGATATAAGTCACGAGGCGACTAACTGATACGCTCAACGTGACATCTGATAAAAGACATCTCACTGTTTATGCGCGGAATATTGCGTCGCAACATATAGCGAGACAACACCCCAATGTGTGGGCGACTGACAGACTCGACAGACTTATCCCCCCTGGAGTTAGCGAATTGTCCCTCCTTAACTTGCCACACACAAATGGGGCGTACCGGCTGGGTTTAACTGCTGATAGCTGATAATCTGATAATCTATAGGAAATTCATGGGTTTGAAAACTGTTTTCTTTACTTTGAAAACTAACTTTTAATCAAAAGCATGAGATATACATAAAACTTATTTCTTTAAATAAATATAATTTCTAAATTTCTGAAATATAAAATACTTTAATTAAAACATATTTAAACATAAATTCTATTTAACTCACAAAATTCATATAAGTAAATAAACATATATAATATCACAAATACTTCAATCAACTTAAAAACATATTAAAGAACATTTCAATCAAAACGAAATCTTACTTTCGCTTAAATAAAATCATAACTTGTCATAAACTACTTTAAAACTTACTTAAAACATACTATGGAAATAAAATGTACTTTGCTTGAAAATAATTTACACTCACTGGTTTCTGGTTTTCTCTAAGCTTGGCACTCTGATTCCTTCTCATTGCATTCCTTAACTCTCCATAACGTTTCTTTTTCTCCCATACTACGGAGATTTCTCCTTAAAGTAATATATTTTCAAATAAATCATTAATATAAATACAACAACTAATATAAAAACTCAATTAACACATTTAACACTTTATTTTTCAATTTCTTCTATTCTTATAAAATCGATTACATTTAATTTGCTGAAAATTATGTCTCCAAAATTATATATTCCTTAAATCAATCAATTTCTCTTAAATTGAATCTAATTCAACACAATCTAACATACTTTCTTAAATTTCTAAGTACCAATTTATATCAAAATCATATAATTACTATTTCTAATATCTTAATTATACATAAATTGAAATCTCTATACTATCAACTTCGATTTCTACACGATTTCTACACAATTTCTCATACTAATCTTCATTAATTTAACATAAATGATCTTCTTTCACTTAACAACGTCAAATTCTACTTCATTAAACTCGATTTAACTACTTAGAACTTAAATTTCGAATTTAATTTCAAAAATCCTCAAAATTAATGATTCCATTTCATTCCAAATACAACATCATACAAATTCCATACTACAAATTCACTAATTTGAGAATCGTTTTGATTTTTTACTTAACGATTCCAAATTCATGCCACCAATTAACTCAAAAATACTCAAATTACTCAATTAATATATCAATTTAACAATTCAAACTCAAAATTATCAAATCCCAAATTCTTTACTTACTAATTTTCTTAATTTTCATTTTAATCAACTCCAATTAAATTAATTTCAAATAAAACACTACCAAATACTCAAATCAAACACTAAAATCACAAAACCCATCAATCAATTTCACTTTATATTCAACAATAAAATTTCAAACGAAATTCAAACTCAATCAATTTCTAAATCAACAAAATCCATCATCACCCAAACCTCCAAAACAAATTAATTTCATCAATTTCAACTACCAAATCAATTTCATCAACACTTACCCAACTCCTCTTGGTTTTCCTCTTGCTGGACCAAGACTTTCTTCCTCTTCTTTCTCTTTTTCTTTTTCTTTGCTCTTCTTCTTCCCTTCCTTCTTCCTCCCGATTCTGCTCTGTTTTCTTCTCCCTTTGGACTACTTTGTTTTTTCTGAACAATTTCTGCTCTCCCTCTTTTCCATGGCCGGCTGCTCTCTCTCTCTCCTTCTCTCTCTCTCTCTCTCTCTCTCTCTCTCTCTCTCTTTTCCTCTTCTTCTCTCCGGCCGAGCCTTCTCTTCTTCTTCTTCTTTTTCTTTTCTTTTTCTCTCGGCCTCTCTCGAAATTTCTGGTCTTTCTTGTCTCTGTTCTGTTTTTGTTTTTTTGATTTGTGTATTTGCTTTTGGTTTGACTTTCAATTTGGTTTTGCAAATGTTTGTGTTTTCTGGTGACTTATATTATATACTCTTTTTTTTTTTCCTCTTTTGTTCCACCGACTTTGCAATTGTTTTCTTTGTTTTGTTTGCTTTTGATTTCATTTGTTGACTTTGAAATATTGAGTGGATTCTCCACTACTTGTATATATAAATATATATTATATCATTCAATTGCAATTTGTTCCCTTGACCTTTTACAAATCATAACATGATAATAACTTTACAATTTAATCATATAAACTTGATCCAAAATCTTATAACTTACAAATTAATCCATAACAATCAACTAACTCTTTTCCACAAAAATTCATTTCAATTTACTTTTCCATCAATTAATTAAATCACAACCTCATATCGTAAAAATATATTTTAACTTCCAATAATATTCGTAATATTCCAATTTATGAGACTCCTTACTATATTCTCCAAAACTTATAATTAAATTTCTTATATACTTTACGAAACCTTAATAACTATCTGGAACTAATCCAGACATTTTTTGAGTCTCTGATACATTTAATACTTTAAATATTCGATTTACTCATACTAAAGGCTCATTTATTTACTTGTGTACTGTACAATAAATTCTAAAAGAATATATTACAATATATGTACATGTACAATACATATTATTGGGAGGGTATATTACAACAATATTTTTTACTCATACGGTATCTTACAAATATATTTTCAAAATACTTTAACATAATGTATATTATAATATTATTATTTAATTTTTTTTTCTTTCAAAATATTGTTTTCAGTTATTCTACCAGTCGCGTTTTCAAATCTTGAAAATATGAAAATTAATTTCTCATTTTTAAATAAAAATCGATAAAAGGACAAACTGCAATGAAGTACCCTAATATTTGACCATATTATAACGAAATTGTGAGTTTAGCCTTAATTACATATTAGTACCCTTAACTAACTAACTAATTGACCGTTAGAACTTATAGTCAATCAATAGGTGGAAGGGTAATATGATCATGTTCCTTTATGTTTTTTAAAAATAATAAAATTAAAAATAAAATAAAAATGGATCTCCACCATCTATTTATCAAGATGGACGGTGGAGATCATATTGAAAAAAAATAAAAAGAAAAGATTTTTTATAAAAAGACCAATTTAAAAATAAAATAAAATAATTTTTTTTATCCATATTGGATCTCCATTATCCATTGATGGATATGAATCTCCACCACCAAGAACACAAAAACACAAAATTTAACATAAAAATATATTTTTTTCTTTTTTTAAATTGTACAATTTTAAAAAAAAATTCTTTTTTTTAATTCTTTTTGTCAAATGGATCTTCACCTTCCATCAATCTTGATGGACGTGGAGATCCACTTTAAAAAAATAATTTTTTTTCATTTTTATTTAATTTTATTTTTTAACTAGGGACAGTTATATCATTTCACACATAAGTCATGGTCAAACCGTTATTTTTGACTGGTTCAACTGACGGTAGGGTAGTAACGTGTAATTGAGGCTAAATTCACGATTTCGTTACAATATGACCAAACGTCAAGGTGCTTCATTATAATTTTTCCTTGATAAAACGAAAAACAAAAATAAAAAATGTTATCAAACGTACCCACTTTTCATGACTCATCAACTGAGAAAATGAAAATGGGTACAGATGGTGAAAAACGATTGACCAGCCAACCCACCTTGGTATTCAATTAGCATTAATCTTAATTAGGGGTGGGCACAAAAACCACATTTGAATGGATTCGAACCGTATTCGAATTGTAATTTGTAGTTTGAGTTGGTTTTGGACTTGAATTTGGTTCGCTTCGGTTTTGATTTTTTAAAAAACTGGATTGAAAACAATTTGGTTCGATTTTGGCAGTCCAAAACCGGTTTGAACAATCATATAAATAGAAAAAAAAAACCTAACCTAATTTCTCACTAACTCTTACAAGTCACCACTCACCAGACCTCATCGTGCCGCTCTCACAAATAAGAATCCATTCACTTTGGTTTTAGTAAAACAAGTGAAAAAAATTAAGAATCCATTCACTTACTGTAGTCCTCAAAAATCGCTCGGGGACACGGGGCACTACAACTTGCAAAGACAGAACGCACGTGACCCGCAGGACGTCTGGGACACCGGGGTAGTGCCGGCCAAAGTCACTCCGACGGTCAAGTTAGCGAGTGCTAGTAAAAGTGTAATGTTTGTAAATGGAGATGAGTAAGGAATACTTCCTGCTATCTTCACAGTTGGGGTTTTTCTGATCAAAGGAGGTGTAAGGTCGGAGGGTGATCGGAGAAGTTCAACAATGGCCGTAGGGTGTGGCTTTTTCTTAGTAATCTCTTGATCTCAGTTTTTCGGCCCCCCTCCTTATGAGGGATTATCTTACTCTTTATAGGAGACTGATGCTTCTTCTTTTTGAGGGATCTCATCATTCTCTCTTCTCTGTCTTCCACCAAGAAAGCATCTGGGTGCTCCTTTTGATCGGGCTGCCATCAAGTGTCATTATGACTTTGTAGGACCTGTTTCAAAGTAGATCACAATCTGGTCTCCCTCGGAGCGACGGAGATGTTATGTCGTACGACATGTAGGTTTCTTGTCAATCTGGACCATGATTGGGTGATGTAGCACGGTCGTACTACATGAGGGTACATGTCGTGCGACAAGGTCTTCAAACTGGTACGTCGTCGTACCACACGAGTGCTTCGTGTCGTGCGACATAGTTTTCCAACTGGTATGTCGTCGTACTACACGAGTGCTTCGTGTCGTGCGACATAGTTTTCCAACTGGTATGTCGTCGTACTACACGAGTGCTTCGTGTCGTGCGACATATTCTTCCAACTGGTACGTCTACATGAGGATGCTCCATGTCGTGCGGCTCGGTCTTCATGCTAAGCCTTTGTCGTACTACATGGGAATGTACCCTTCTTTTAGCTATGGGCTTTGTCTTTGGGCCATGTTTTGGGCCATACATATTTTGGCTACTACAGTTTGCCCCCAAACACATTGGTTTTCAGAAGAGCCAAGGGGTTTGCGTCGTACGACATGTAGTCATGGATATGTATGTGAATTTTAGAGGTTGGCTCGATATTGTCGCACGACTCAGTCCTTCTTAAGGGAATGTTTCAGTGTTGGTGAATGGATGATAATGCATAAGTTTTGCCATTGTCGTACGACAATGTTCGTTTAGAGAAGGAACGATTGACCTTCAAATGACTCTTCGATATCTGTGCCGAAGTAAATGGGGTCATAATGGGCAGTGTGCATGCGTGGCTAATGATAGGTTGTGGG
This sequence comes from Xanthoceras sorbifolium, assembly GCA_003430845.1. Taxonomy (NCBI): domain Eukaryota; kingdom Viridiplantae; phylum Streptophyta; class Magnoliopsida; order Sapindales; family Sapindaceae; genus Xanthoceras; species Xanthoceras sorbifolium. The sequence goes on along the minus strand of CM010616.1, from coordinate 10,335,970 downwards.
AGTATGTGTCCAATGAGAGGTTGACACGTCAGCATAGGCATCTTTTTAGTTGCCGCCCTTCCTCTTTCTTCTTCATTTTCAATTTTTGCGTTCTCTTCGTTTTCCTTTCTCTCTCTAGAAACCAGACGCCTGAGCAAATATTTTCCGACGTCTATTGCTCGTTTTTCTGCCTTTCTTGCATTTATTCCGGCGAAGCAGTGGTCATTTTGTTCTATTTGGTAAGTTTTTCTTGCTCTTGCAATATTCGATTTCTTGTTCTTGCTTTTTTTTGCTTTTCTGGGTATTTTTGTGTTCTTCAAATAGTTCTTGAGAAGAACTTGAAAAAAGTGTTTTAGATCGAAAAATTAGACTTAGGTTTATACACAACTTGTTTGTAGAGTCTAGGTCGCACGACGGTAGCCAAGACATATAGGTCGCACGACCTTCTTAACAGTCTTGGGAGCTGATACTAGGTCGTGCAAGGTCTTTGGTTTAGGTTATAAATTACTAACCGTGGCTACTGTCGTTCGACTTGTAGGTCTTGATGTCGAGTCGAGGTGACGAGAGTCCTCCCAGTACCTCTGGGCGCGGATACGACGATCCCATAGATCTGTCGTACGACTCGTGGGGAGAGTCAGAGGCAGCGAGTGCTGAGGTGACAGTGGCGTCGTACGACACTGTGACTGTCTCTTTCGCGGGTACATCACGCGTGGCGGACGACATTCCCATGGGGATTCCATTAGTCGAACTACCGGGCGACGCAGCTGGCCCATGTCCAATGGGACCTAGTAGGCCGCTGGGTTTGCTATTAAATAACCCAGCAAGCGTGCTAACTGAGGACGACATCATGCGCCTTTGGTTTAGCTACGGCATACCTGATGGTGTCGCACTGAGGGCGCCGTATAAGGAGGAGAGGCCAGATTGGGACGTCCCAGGATGCACCTGCCTGTACGAGTTTCCGTTCCAGCGGGTAGGATTCAGGTTGCCCATAGTTGGGCTACTGAGGAAGGTGCTCTATCACTTCGAGCTTGCCCCAGGGCAGCTGATGCCCAACAGCTGGAGGATCCTGCTGGCGCTGGATCTGTTGTGTACGAGGGAAGGGATAGTCTTCGAGCTCCCTGACCTTTTCTACTTGTACACCGTGCGGGAGCACGACACAGAAAAGGGTCGTTACAACTTGAACCTGCGACCCAACAGAACACACCTGATCACGGAGCTGACAACGAATGACAGGCTGTGGAAGGATAGGTATTTCTTTGCGAGGGGCCTGCTTGTCGATTGGCCTCTCGGGGATACCGTCATTCGTGCGACCTGGTCTAAGGCCGGTGGGTATTTATTTTAGTAGCGTCGTGCGACTGTATTTACTATTGTTTTCATTAACTCCTTTTATTTGTCTTTGTAGTGAACACAGGAGCGCATCAAGCTGTTGTTGGGTTGACGTGCGTGACGCGTACAGAGAAGTTGCTGCCGTACGATGTCAAGGAGAGGAGTTGGAGGAGTATTTTGGCGGAGGAAAATCTGCGGCCGAGTCACCTCTGGAAGTTTAGTGTAATAAACGAGCCAGGTACCCCCTACCCCGCCTTCAAAAATTTAGTGGAGTTTGTCAGAGTCAGGCATTGTGTCGAGCGACTGTACGACACACGATTTCTGACTCCCATTTCATACGTCGAGCGACGATTTGCAGTTGACATCATGGCTGGAGAGATTGCCGCACCTGCTGCTGACGACGCCATGAGGAGACTGAGGGAGAAGAGGAAGGGGAAGAAAAAGGCTGAGTTGAGCGACCAAGCGGCCTCCACTCCTCCACCTCCTCCATCTAGTCGAGCCAAGGCCTCCCAAGATGCTTCTTCTGCTGGGAAGAAAAGGAGGAGGGAGGATTCGACATCGGCTGTCGATGCGTCGGTTGACCTGGTCTTCCCGCAGGATGCCTCTGCGTATTCTGATGTTGGGTCGATCCTTCCACTGGTCGAACGGCTGTTGCTGCCTGAGGATAAGAGTCGTCTCAGGGAGATGGGTCTTTCCCAAGCAGCCGACTGGGGCCTAGGCCACCTCTTTCAGGTATGGTCGTACGACTGATGCCTCTTGTATTTTTGCATTTTTTAGATTTGTTCTAACTTGTTTTACTTATTTTTTGTAGGCTCTCCAGTCGCACGTGCATTTAAAAGAAGAACTTGGCTCTGCCCTCAAGAAGGTAAAAGAGCTGAAGTTGAGCAACCAAAGTTTGAAGCAGGAGAATGACAATTTAAAAGCTTCAAACTTGGAAGCAAAAAAGACAGCTCTTGAGGCGTCGGGTCGTGCAGTTGAGGCCACACTTGAGCTGAATAAATTGAAGTCCACTGTCGACTCGCTACAAGCCAAGCTGAAGGCCAAGGAGGCTGACTACGACGCTTTGTACGACAAGGCGGAGGACAATGTTCTTAATGCCGTCATCAAGACCCGTGCAGACCTGATGAGGGAGTATCGAGACGGTCGTGCGACGGAGTGGAAGGTTGAGAACTGGATCGCCGATCACGAAGAGCTAACGCGTTCTGATGATGAAGCTGACGCGAAAGATGCGGGAGATACAGCTGTCCTTCCTCCTCCAGAAGGCTTAGCAGTCGTGGCTTTGGCTGCTCAGCCTGCTGGAGAGTCTGATGGTTTTGCCCCATAAGGGGTTGTAACTTTTGTACTTTTTAATTTTTATATTTTGTTAAATGATTTCGTTTTAATATATATTTTAATTTTGGAATTTGTCTTCGTGTATGACTATATTCTTTTAAAATTATACGATGGTGGTGTGACTATATTTTGCCTTTGCGTCTACGTCCTTGAGTGTTGGTCGTACGGCCATGGGAGATGGTGACCTTTTTGAGAGTATGTCATGGTTCGTGACCCTGAATGTGGGTCGTGTGACCGTTGTGGAGATGGAGAGTCCATGACCTTGAATGCGGGTCATGTGATCGTGTGGAGATGGAGAGTCCATGACCTTGAATGCGGGTCATGTGATCGTGTGGAGATGGAGAGTCCATGACCTTGAATGCGGGTCGTGGTTGAGTCTTGTCGTAGACTTTGTTGTTTATGGTATTGAATTGTCCTAGTTGGAGTGTGTAACTGCTCAGTTGCACACTACGACTTTCGATTTAAGATAGACTGCGCAATGCTGACCTGCGTAAAAAATATTGTAGAGTAACAAAATTCGGAATATATAGATAGATATAGATATATATATTTCTAAAACTGATATTGTTTTAGATGACAAGCGTTCCAGCTATTGCCGATTTCCATGCCATCTGTACATTGTAGTTTATAGGCTCCATGTCCAAATGCACTGGTGATTTGATATGGTCCCTCCCATGTAGGGCCGAGTTTGCCTGCTCCTTTTTCTTTCGTATTTTGGAAGACACGGCGAAGGACCCAATCTCCAATACGGAATGACTTAAGTCGAATGTTTCTGTTATAATGGCGGGCGACTCTTTGTTGGTATACGGCCAATCTGATTACGGCCTTGTCGCGACGCTCGTCAATTGTGTCAAGTTCGCTCAGCAACTCTCTGTTGTTCGTTTCTTCTGTTGCGTGTCGTATCCTATAAGAAGGGTAGTCAGCCTCTGTTGCTATGACGGCCTCTGAGCCGTAAGATAGAGAGAATGGTGTTTCGCCCGTGGACGTCCTGACCGTCGTGCGGTAAGACCATAGCACACCTTGTAACTCGTCGGCCCACTTCCCTTTGTATTGGTCAAGTCGCTTCTTAAGGGTGGACATGATTATTTTGTTAGTGGATTCTGCTTGTCTGTTAGCTTGAGGGTATCTTGGGCTTGAATAACTTAGTTTGATGCTCCATTTGTCGCAGAAGTCTTGGAAATCGTACGAAATGAATTGTGAGCCATTGTCGGTGACTATTTCCTTTGGAACCCCGTAGCGGCATATGACATTCTTCCAAATGAAGCTTTTGACCTCAGAGTCTTTGATTCTCACGTATGACTCGGCTTCAACCCACTTTGTAAAGTAGTCGGTCACGGCTAACATGTAGACCTTGCCCCCTGTAGCGATGGGCAACTTCCCTACTATGTCCATGCCCCACTTCATGAAGGGCCATGGTGCTGAAATGGGGTGGAGTTTTTCCGGGTGTTGATGTGAAATGTGGGCGAAGTGTTGGCATGGGTCGCACCTTTTGACGAGGTCGTGCGACTCGGACCGCATTGTGGGCCAGTAGTACCCGGCTGTGATTGCTCTATTGGCCAGGCTTCTCCCGGCCGAGTGATTCCCGCATTGCCCCTCGTGTAAGTCCTTGAGTACTTGCTGAGCTTCGACTGGGTCGAGACATTTGAGGTAGGGCCCGGAGTAGGATCGCTTGTAGAGTTGACCCTCTATTATAGAAAATCGGGCGGCCTTGATCTTAATTCTTCGTGCTTCTACTTTGTCAGATGGGAGGGCGTCGTCTCTCAAGTAGTCGTAAATCGGGGTGACCCAAGTTGGCTCGTCCGAAATTGGATTGACTTCGAGCTTTGTTGGTTTCCACACAGCTGGCCATTGGACAAACACCATGGGAATGGTTCGCTCAATTGTGGTATCCAGTGAGGACCCAAGATTGGCGAGTGCGTCGGCATGCGCGTTTTCGGATCTGGGTATTTGCTCGATGTCGAATGACTCGAATGAAGCTTGTAACTCTTTTACCAAGGTCAAGTAGGCCGACATCTTCAAGTCCCGAGCTTGATAGGACCCTTGTAATTGTCTCACAATTAATTGGGAGTCACTGCGTACCTTGATTCGCTCGACGTGTAAGTCCTTTGCCAAGGTGAGCCCGGCTATGAGGGCTTCGTACTCGGCTTCGTTGTTGGTGGTCTTGAATCCACATCTGATGGACCTCTCGATGATGTGCTCCGTAGGGGAGGTAAGTACTATTCCCAGCCCGCTGCCTCTAGCGTTACTTGATCCGTCAACTGCTAAACTCCACTCCTCCCTTGGTGTGTCGCACGACATGGTGCAAAGTTCTTCCTCCGCTTGTTGTAGAATCCCGGGTGTGAAGTCTGCTATGAAATCCGCCAGTACTTGCGACTTGATCGACGTGCGAGGTTGGTAGTTGACGTCGTACTCGCTCAGCTCCACGGCCCATTTCACTAGACGGCCGGATAGTTCAGGTTTATGTAGGACACTCTTCAAGGGGAATTCAGTGAGTACACTAATAGTGTGGCATTGGAAGTACGGCCGTAATTTCCTTGCGGCTGTGACTAGTGCGAGAGCTAATTTCTCAAGTTGGGTGTACCTTGTCTCTGCGTCAAGTAGGGTCTTGCTGATGTAGTATACGGGGAGTTGTTTGCCATCCTCCTCTCTTATCAGTACCGCGCTAACAGCCGTCTCGGATATAGCGAGGTAGAGCAGGAGGGTCTCTCCTTCCTTAGGTTTGGACATGAGAGGTGGGTTCGCTAGATACCTTTTTATATTTTGGAAGGCGTCCTCGCTTGTTTGATTCCAATCGAATGACTTGCTCTTTCTTAGAGCATCGAAGAAAGGTTTACATTTTTCGGACGACTTCGAAATGAATCGGTTGAGGGCCGCGAGTCGTCCGGTTAGCTTTTGTACGTCTTTGATGCTTTTGGGGGACCTTAGATCCATGACGGATCGGAGTTGATCCGGGTTGGCCTCGACACCTCTCTTGGTTACTAAGTAGCCAAGGAACTTCCCTGATGAAACTCCGAAGGAACATTTGGTTAGATTAAGCTTCATCCCATACTTGTCGATGATGTCGAACGATTGCCGGAGGTGGTCGAGGTGTTGGTCTGCTACTAATGACTTTACCAGCATGTCGTCTATATAGACCTCCATAGTCTGTCCAAGCATGGTTGCAAACATTTTGTTGACTAATCTTTGGTAAGTTGCCCCAGCGTTCTTGAGGCCGAATGGCATTACCTTGTAGCAGAAAATGCCGCGCTCCGTGATGAAAGAAGTTTTCTCTTGGTCGTCCGGATGCATAAAGATTTGGTTGTAACCGGAGAATGCATCCATGAAGCTCAATAGTTCGCGGCCTGCCGTAGCGTCCACCATCATGTCGATGTGTGGGAGAGGGAAGGAATCTTTCGGACAAGCCTTGTTGAGGTCTGTGAAGTCGATGCAAACTCGCCACTTCCCATTCTTTTTCTTCACTACCACTACGTTTGCGAGCCAGTCTGGGTAATTTACTTCTCTCACCGAACCAATGTCAATTAGCTTTTGGATTTCTTCATTTATAACCTTGTTGCGCTCGGGCGCGAACTTCCTTCTTTTTTGCTTCACAGGTGGACGATTCGGGTCGACTTGCAACCTATGTACTAGGACTTCTGGGCTAATTCCGATCATATCTGCGTGCGACCATGCGAAGCTGTCGTGTCGCACTGTCAAGAAGCTGAGTAGTCTTGCTCGGATATTTTGTGGAAGGCGGGACCCGATACTAACTTTGTGGTCCGGAAAATCTGGATGTATGGATACTTCGTCGAGTTCTTCCATATCGGGTTTGTCTTTGTTGGTGGGGGTGCTTTCACTCTGTAATTGCTATAAGTCGGACGACCTGCTTTTAAGAGTGTTCTGGTAGCAGTCACGCGAGATCTTTTGCTGCCCTCGGATCTCGTGAACTCCCCACCTAGTAGGGAAACGGATGACCTGATGATACGTTGAGGGAACTGCCCTAATCTCATGAATCCACGGGCGACCCATGATTATGTTGTAGGACGACGGACAGTCCAGGATGAGGAAATGTGTGTTCAAGTTGACGCCTTCCGCGTAGACTGGAAGGGTGATCTCTCCCAGAGTGTTCTTGTGTTCTCCACTAAATCCCACAAGGATTGTGGAGCGACGTGCGATGTTGCACTCATCAATATGCATCTCTTTTAGTGCGTCGAGAAAGAGTACATTTGTTGAGCTTCCATTGTCCACTAGGATCCGTCTGATCAAACAATTGGCCACCGTCAGTGAGATGACTAGTGCGTCGTGGTGGGGATTGAATAAGTCCATATGCTCATCGCTGCTGAAACTGATTGGATAGTTATACGTAGGATCTGCCGTACGAGTTCGTTGGACGTCCGTACGACCGGCTTGCCGCGAGTGGCGCTTTGCCTCCGAGTAGGTTACTCCATTCACTTCTGATCCGCCAGAGATGACATTCACGGTTCTCTCATGTTTGGGAGGCTCCGGTGGAGGGACTGAAACAATATCGCGCGACCTATCTTTGTTCACCAAAGTCTGCTTACCCCTGTTAGTCAGGAATTCTTTAAGGTGACCCTTCTTGAGTAGTTCGGCCACCTCCAATCGTAGTGCCACACAATACTCAGTTCGATGGCCGTGGTCGCCGTGAAATTCGCACCATTTGGAGTTGTCTCTTTGATCAGGCGGGCTCATCATCTTATCTGGCCACCGAACTGATCTACCCAATCCTTTAAGTATGGCGACTACCTCTGCCGGCCTGATGTTCAAATTATATTCTGGCGTTATATTCTTTGGTCGGATGAACGGCCTTGGTGGTCTGTCGTCGCGTCGTCGCTCGTACCTCATATGGCCGTCCCTTCGGGGTATTGTTGGGTATGGGCCGCTACGTCGGTTGATGATTCGTGGTTCGACCATCCTCTCCGACTTATCTTCCTTGTAGTTCGCTCTATTAGGTTTGTAGTTTACTTCGTCTTCTTCCCATTTTATCTGTGCCCATGCCTTGGCTAGGACGTCTTCCATAGTTTTACAAGGGTACTTGGTGAGCTCCTTGTATAGGTCGGAATCATAGAGCAGACCCTTGCGGAAGGCTGATACGGCTGTCGCCTGGTTGCAATGAGGGATGGACACTTTTTCATGGTTGAAACGGCCAACAAAGTCACGTAGGCGTTCATTCCTCCTTTGGCTGACTGTGTAAAGGTCATCGGATTGTTTTTCTAACTTCCGACTACTAGCGACCTGCTCTACGAAGGTGTCAGTGAGTTGAGCAAAAGAGTTGATGGAAACATTGGGAAGGTTGGTGTACCATTGTAGGGCAGGTCCTACGAGGCTTGAACCGAAACCTTTGCACATACATGCTTCCCTAAGGTCACGCGGGATGGCGGCTGTGAACATCCGTTGTCGATACTGCGCAATGTGGTCGTCGGGATCCGTCGTACCGTCGTACTGCTTCATACCTGGAAAGTTGAACTTCCTTGGCATCTCCACCAATGCTATTGTGTCGACGAAAGGGGAGTCGGCAAAACTATTGGCCGCACTTTTCTTTATAGGAGTGGGCATTCCCGGAATGCGTTGGATGAGTGCTTCCATCTCTGTGAACCTTCGTGCCAAGTCTCGGTTGGCCAAGGTCGGCTCGGCGCTCACTCGGTTTGGGTCTGACGGCGCTGAATGCGAAGGGCCGGATGACGTTCCTTGTAGCGGGATGGTTGGTTGGGTTGAGCCGACGTTGCCATTGGGAGTGGATATAGGTGGCACTCCTTGTGTTGCTCTTGCCACGTCGTCTGATCGATGTCCTCCCATCCCATTTGGTATATTCTCTGCCGTATGTCGTGCGACGATATGGGGTCCACTCGCAACTCGAATGTTGGGCTCTGAGCCTATGTGGGTTGGATCGAGGTCTCTAACGGTAGTACCATGTTCGTCCGGGCGGACTGGCGCGTAATAAGTAGCGTGAGCGGCTTGCTCGAATGGCACTGGTTGGGACGTCGAAGCGTCTCCAAATGGTCGTACGGCAGTGAGCGAACTGATCCTATTCTGCAATTCTTGGTTCTCTGCCAACACTCGTTGATTCTCTTGTTCGAGTGTTTGGAGCCTTTGGGTATTCTCTTGCATTTGGGATATGAGGAGTTGTACCCTAACTTCCATCGCATCGTGATGAAAATCGTCAGATGACATAGTCGGAGTTGCCGCGTTCTACCTTAGCTTGCTTATAGATTGTCGGGCCCCACGGTGGGCGCCAAATTGTAGTCCTCAAAAATCGCTCGGGGACACGGGGCACTACAACCTGCAAAGACAGAACGTACGTGACCCGCAGGACGTCTGGGACACCGGGGTGGTGCCGGCCAAAGTCACTCCGACGGTCAAGTTAGCGAGTGCTAGTAAAAGTGTAATGTTTGTAAATGGAGATGAGTAAGGAATACTTCCTGCTATCTTCACAGTTGGGGTTTTTCTGATCAAAGGAGGTGTAAGGTCGGAGGGTGATCGGAGAAGTTCAACAATGGCCGTAGGGTGTGGCTTTTTCTTAGTAATCTCTTGATCTTAGTTTTTCGGCCCCCCTCCTTATGAGGGATTATCTTCCTCTTTATAGGAGACTGATGCTTCTTCTTTTTGAGGGATCTCATCATTCTCTCTTCTCTGTCTTCCACCAAGAAAGCATCTGGGTGCTCCTTTTGATCGGGCTGCCATCAAGTGTCATTATGACTTTGTAGGACCTGTTTCAAAGTAGATCACAATCTGGTCTCCCTCGGAGCGACGGAGATGTTATGTCGTACGACATGTAGGTTTCTTGTCAATCTGAACCATGATTGGGTGATGTAGCACGGTCGTACTACATGAGGGTACATGTCGTGCGACAAGGTCTTCAAACTGGTACGTCGTCGTACCACACGAGTGCTTCGTGTCGTGCGACATAGTTTTCCAACTGGTATGTCGTCGTACTACACGAGTGCTTCGTGTCGTGCGACATAGTTTTCCAACTGGTATGTCGTCGTACTACACGAGTGCTTCGTGTCGTGCGACATATTCTTCCAACTGGTACGTCTACATGAGGATGCTCCATGTCGTGCGGCTCGGTCTTCATGCTAAGCCTTTGTCGTACTACATGGGAATGTACCCTTCTTTTAGCTATGGGCTTTGTCTTTGGGCCATGTTTTGGGCCATACATATTTTGGCTACTACACTTACTGGTTTGCATTTTGATATGGTCTGCTTGCATTTTGATTTTTTTTTTTAGAAGGAATTCTGTTTAATTACTCATAAAAAGCATGTCTTTTACCCTGTGTTATTAGCATTCAACTTTAGTATGATTTCTGGTTGCTTTCATATCTAAGCTATACTTAAGATTAAATTCATTGTTCTTTCTACTGTATTGGTTTCGGTACATTATGTACATACAACCGTTTCTTTTACATTTATTTCTTCACTTTTATTGTCAAAATATGAAAAAGGCCTATTAGACCCAATAGTCCCAAAACCGTATTGAACCGAATCGTATTAATTCAGTTCTGTTCAATTCGGTTACACCTTCAATTCAGTTCGAGTCAGTTTCAATTTTTAAAAACTGTATAAATTTCAATCCGATTCGATTTCACCAAAAACCGTGCTGAATCGAGCCGTGCCCGCCCCTAAGCGCTGCTACATATAAATCTCATTGATATATGTAGGGGAAATTACATAAACAACCCTAACATTTAGTGCAATTACACGAATAGACAAAGTTTATCTATATCAACACAAACTCACCCGATGTTGAAAAATGTTGTACGAACATCCTCTGCCATCAACTTAAAACCATTAGTGTTAGTTTGACAAGGGTAACTTAGGGGTAAAATGGTATATTTATCCCTTTGTCAAAATCAATCACATCCAATAAATTTTTAATAATTAAATAAATATTTTAATATAAGCAATAATATACAATTAATTTTTAATTAAAAAATATAAAATAAAATTTCTACATCCATTCACTCATCATCAAATTCATTCCATTCATCTTCAATCATTCATTCCATTCATCTTCAATCATTCCAACTACAAAAATAAATTTTCATTCCAAATTTATTTACCATCTCTTCATCAAACATACTCATCTTCTTCAACCATCCAAAAAGAAATCAAAATCAACATAAAAAAAAAAAAAAACTCCATCTTCTAATCAAACCTTACATCTTCATCAATCTCCAGAAAAGAAACAAAAAAAAAAAAAATACAAAATCAATAATTCTCACCATCATCTTCAACAACATCTCCAAGAAAAAAAAGAAGAAAAAAAGGTTGGGTGGGGGGGATGGGAGGAATGGATGAAGCAATATGCTCCATCTTGAAGTAGATGAGCTCCATTGGAGTAGATGAAGCCCAGTAATTTATGGAGCGTCGGGCTCCATCTCATGAATCCTCGGTACAATCCGGTGGTATCCATGAGAGATGAAGCCAAACTCTATCTCCAGATTTTTGAAAATTTAGAGATATAACTTTTGGCTCCATCTCCATGTGGAGATAAATCTGAATATGGAGTCTTTTGGCTCCACCTCCATCTAATGGACCAGATGTGGCGATGGTGATGGCCAAATGGCCATCACTGAATATATCCAGCGATGGCCGCCATCGGTCCTGTTGGGGTTTTATGCCCTAAAAACTTGTAATTGTAAATGAGATTAAGCAATAATAAAAGTAATTGTTATTCCTTCAAATAAAAGTGTGTTTATTCAAGTTCAAATATTTATATAATGTGCGTGTAACATCCAAGATTGCAAAATATAATCTCAATCTGAGTATATGAAAGTCATATAAAAGAGAATTCATTTTGAGACTTTCAATCTAAAGAGTTCGTAGAAAGCAAACAAAGCTAGATACTTTATTTGTGGTTGATCTACTGCTGCGGTCCATTCTGTAATGCATAGTAGTCTTATCCTAGACCACTCGTGTAGTTGACATGAGAATGAAGGCACCTTATATGATGAGATCATATAGGACTGAGCCATGATTTATATGAATCTCTCACCAAGATCCGTTAGCAGATGCGATTCATATATATCGACAAATGATGACTATTTATGGGTGATCTTAATCATTAGTGTCTTATTGAGTACTTCAGGTTAGATCGTAACTTTTGATTTACCATAAGTGAGGTCGAATGTAGTTTTCTCGATCAGTACCTCTGTATCTTGGAGTTGCGGTTTGACTTGTGACTGGGAAGGTTTGAATACAATATTGGAATCTACTCCTTCTTAATCGAAGTAGATGAGTAGTTCCCTTAAGGGTTGATTCGAGGCTTGAACGATTATGAGATCTCTTCTTCTTTCGTGAGGAAGACAAGATTTAATTGTTCATTAGAGAATCATGCTTAAAGGAAAACATATAATTAGAGGGGTATAACGGGCTTTATGACCAAGCTCTAATTATGAACTACTTGTGGAGGGTCACACCATATGTAAATAGTTATATTGATGGACTCTGAGATTTCAGACTGTGTAAAACATCTGCAGATTCGAGAGTTTAGTCTCGGAGTTTTAGCGGAGTTAACCCCGAGATTAATAATTGTGAAATATTAATTAAAGAGTTTTAATTAATATTTCTAAGTATAATTGGAACTCAAAACTGTAGGTCTATTAGGTCCCCTTACTAGCCCTTATGGTTGTTGGTAACGAGGTTCATGGTAAATTAATTGGACAATCCAATTAATAGTGTTACGAAAGTGACACAATTTATTAAAGAGATTTAATTAAATAATATGATTGTTTAATTAATAATTTAATAATTAAGTAAAAGTAACAATTTAGAATTATTAATTAAATTATTAAATATGAGGTTATGATATCGAACCTTGACAAATACAAAGGGAGAACTAAATAATTAAATTATTTAAAAAGTCCCTACAGGTCAAGAGTTCGAATATCTCTAGGTGATCAAATAAAATAGAATTGAGAATTCTATTTTGACTTGGTCGTAACACAAGTGATCAAGCAAGGAAAAAAAAAAAAACACAAACCCAAGGTATGAATTAGGGTTCGACCAAGGCATGCAAGAAAAGAAAAAAAAAAAGAAAAAAGTTATTTTGCTCCTTCTCTTGCAAGGTGTGGCCGACCAAGGAAGACAAAGTGGTTGTCTTCTCTTTCGCTTGTGATCCTCCTCCATCTATACATCCTTGAAGTGCCCACACATATGTTGTTAGACCGCAGGTCATAACTCGGAAGATTTGGTGGTGACAAAAGGAATCAAATAGTCAAGAAAGTCTACAAAGGTAACTTCGCATGTGTACAAAAAGGCTCTTTTTTTTTAAAAGAGTTTCAAAACAAAGGAAAAAAATTTTAAAACCCAAAAACTTTTACTGTGCCTTTAATTGATTATGTTTTTCCCTACAGGTCCAACGGTAATTGCGGGAGATCCAACAACGCCGATGGCCACCATCACTAGAGATTTAAGCGATCTCCAATGATGGTGGCTGGGATAAATTTTATTTTTTTATTTTTTATTTTTTATTTTAGGGTAAATTACAATAGAGTACCCTGACGTTTGGTCATATTGCAATAAAATTGCACTTTTTCTTAAACTACAACTAAGTACCTCGAAAAATTATCAATTTGATCCCTAATGTATTTAAAATTTCACTTTTTGATCTAGTTTTACTTTTTTAACTCACATGGTCCCTACCTTTTCCAAAATATATAAATTTAGTCCCTATAACTAAAATTTTGATAGTCAAACCCGACATAAAGTATAAATTGATCATCTTACCCTTTTTTTTATTAAATTAGAGACGATTTTACTATCCAACTTTTTACATTTTAACTATTTTGCTTATTTGGATAGTCCAATAAAAAATTGATATGTGTCATAAAAGCTCAAATTATTTTTTAAAACACACTTAAAAATAATTAAATAAAAAATAAATATTATAAATTCAAGGTTGAATACTTACTCAAAATTTAGTTAATAAAAAATAAAATATTAAAATATTATATATATATATATATATATACACACACACACACATATTTTAGAGTATATTATATAGTATATATACATTATATATAAAATATAATATAATAATAAAATTACAATATATATATATATACATTTATTATTATTATTATATTATAAAAATAAAAATATAATAACAAAACTGCAATATGTATAAATTTATTATATATATTTGTATTAAATTACTAAATTTAGAGTTTTATAAGTATTCAATCTTGAATTTATTTTATTTAAAATAAATGATATTACTTTTAATATTTTCTAATTTTTATAATATTTTTATATTTATTTTTTATTTTTAATAATTTTATTATATTTATTTTATTATTTAATCCTTTTTAAGTATTTTTAAATTTTTATAACATATATCAATTTCTTATTGGACTATCTAAATAAGTAAAGTTGTTAAAAAATTAAAGGGTAAAAGCGTCATTCTTTATTTCATAAAAAAGAGTAAGATGGTTAATTTATACTTTTTGTTAGGTTTGATAGTCAAAATTTTAGTCACAGGGACTAAATTGATATATTTTAAAAAAGGTAGGGACCATGTGAGTTAAAAAAGTAAAATAGATCAAAAAGTGATTTTTTAAAAATATATTAGGGACTCAAATGATAATTATCTGAGATACTTGGTATTAGTTTAAGAAAAAGTACAATTTTATTGCCATATGACTAAACGTCAGGGCATTCCATTGTAATTTGCCCTTTATTTTAATATTTGATATTATTTTTTATTTTCTAAGTAGAGATAATTTTTTGATTTCACCCATAAAGCAAGGTTAAACAGTTAATTTTGATTGGGTCAACTGACATTAGAGTACTAACATGTAATTAAGACTAAACTCACAATTTTATTGTAATATGACCAAATATTAGGGATTTTCATTACAATTTGCCTAAATTATTTAATTATCTAATGTAATAGAAATTAATTTTTAATTTTTTAAAGAACGAATTGTAATAGAGTCTCCTGACGTTTGGTCATATTGTATTAAAATCGTGAGTTTAGTCTTAATTATATATTAATACCCTACCGTTAGTTGATTCCGTCAAAAGTAACGGTTTGACAAATTTTTTTACCTAAAATGATAAAAATACCCCCGGTTAAAAAATAATATTAATTATTAAAATAAAAAAATAATTTTTTTAAATGGAAGGATCCATTTAAATTATTTTTAAAATTTTTTAAATTTTAATAATTAGTATTATTTTTTTATTTTTTAATCAGGGGTATTTTTATCATTTTAGGTAAAATTTTTGTGTCAAACCTTTGATTTTGACGGAGTCAACTAACGATAGGGTACTAATGTGTAATTAAAGCTAAACTCACGATTTTATTATAATATGGCCAAACGTTAGGGTATTCTATTATAATTCGCTTTTTTTAAAAATAAATAAGGGTATTTTAGACTTTTCATACCGTTGAGTATTGATCTTTAGTGTCTAACAGTCTCAAGTTGATGACAGGGGATGCCGTGTAATATTTTTCAAACGTCAAATGAAGTTTGTGTTGATATAGACAAACCTTATCTATTTTTGTAATTTCACCAAACGTTAGGGGTCTTTGTATATATATATATATTGTTGTATTCCTTGCCCATAAGGGTTCGGGAGTTATGAGACTATATTTTGAGGGAGCCAGGCAGAGGGCATGCATTTGTTGCCCATTAGGTTCGGGAGTGATGCTTAATAATTTAGTACCTTTCTTTATTAAAATTGTACATTCAATACTTTCTGTTAAACTAGCTGCATTCAGGTTGAATAAAAAGTAAACAAAGTGTGTTCTGAGTTAATATAAACGCGGTTAGGAGAAGCAAATCTTGACTAAGCACACCAACACGGGGTGAATTTAATGGGTTAATTGAGTTGTAGATTTTAATATGAATGCTTCGTTGGTTGTGTTCGTATTAATATAAAATTAAATTGTTTCAAGTTTTTAATTTGGGTGGACAAAACACAATACGAATGACATGAATTACAATATATATACATATATATGTAAAATGTAAGGTGGAGTATCACAAGTCTCGTATCATTTTTGAATAAGTCATAGGACAAAATATTAATTATTAGAAACTCACATAGTTTAATTAGAAAAGATCCTAATTGCTTTAATATACCCAAATTTAATAGAAAGGGATTATCTTTAAATGTGATTTAAAAGTACAAGTAAAAAAAGTTGTACAATTTTCACTATGGGGTAAGCCACAACAAAATTTTTATAATACATAAGAATTTTTATAATTTTATTTTTAACCAAATTTACAAACATACAAATCCTCCTAATAATGTCTTATTATAAAAAAAATTTTTAGTGGATGGAGCAGATCACACGCACTCCCATATATTGAACTTTCATTAGATAATATTTTTATCTGGTTTTTCCAAATTAACGAGTCCGATGTCAATTTGCAATTATCTTCCAAAATTTTAAATTTGTATTTTACCATAAAGTAGAAAAACCATTTCTCATATTTCTTCTATTGAATTTAGTAAAGAATCTGTGTACTCGTATAGAAAAAGAAATGCTAGCTTTGACATTTAATGCAGTGATCTTTTACATTTTATTGATTCAGAATTATAATAAAAACTGATTTCGAGTGCAAAATTCATTTTTTTTTTAAAAAAAAAATTATCGTTCTGTTTATATATACTTCATTGTAACACGCATGCATGCATGCATCACCTTTTCCGATATCTTCTTATGTTAATTACATCAATTCAATTCTTTAGTTGCAACTTGACTAGATCAGTGGAGAATCAAAATATTAATGTTTTTTTGTTGTTCTTTAACATCATTTATGCGAAGATTACTGATGGAAATCCTGAGAGAAATATAATGAATTTAATTGGTAAAGTATTTTTAACCTTTAGAAATTAATTTTGACAAAGGTTCAATAAAATTTGAAATCACTCGAATATAACTAAATTCAGTCTTAATTCATGAGTAGTATGTTTTAATTTGTGTTAGTGACAGAAGAACCTAATACTCGCTGTAGATATCGCAATCTCTCTCCAAATTGCTGGGATTATTTTATGCATTTAACAATTTTTCAGGTTTAATTAGTTATGCTGATGCTGGATATTTATCTGATCCCCATAAAACTCGTTCGCAAACGGGTCTTTACCTATAATGACACATCAATCTCATGATGATCCACAAAGCAGAGTTTTGTTGCTATATCCTTCAATCATTCTGGATCCTTACACTTCATGAAACAAGTCGAGAATGTGTCTGGCTAAATTATGTTATTCATCATATTCGAAGTACATGCAGATTTTCATCATCCACAGAAATGCAAACACTAATATTTGAAGATAATGCGACTTGTATTACTCAGGTCAGAGGAGGATATATCAAAGGAGATAGAACTAAATATATTTCTCCAAAATTCTTTTCTACTCATGAGCTTCAACAAAGTCGAGAAATTAATATCAAACAGATACGGCCTACAGATAATCTTGCAGATCTGTTTACTAAAATATTGTCAACATCAACGTTTGAGAAATTAGTATATGGCATTGGCATGCATCGGTTTTGCAAACTACAAAATTAATTTTTATTAGGGGGAGCATACAATCAGGGGGAGCAAATTTTTGAAGAAAACAATATATGTGCACCGTACTCTTTTTCTCTTCGACCAGATTTTGTCCCACTGGGTTTTACCGGCGAGGTTTTTGAAGAGGCAAGTTTGAGCACATCAAATACCATTTATGATCCAGAAGATCATTGTATTTATTTTGTACGAGTTTTAGATTATTTTCTAACCTATTAAAATAATTACTTTAAAATGGTGTACATCCAAGACGGAGTGTTGTAAAATGGTGGGTGGACTTTCACCATTTAAATAATTATTTTTTATGTCGGTTGGTTAATAGGATGACAAATTTAATTGACTAGTATGATGACAATTTTAATTGGTTAATGAGGTGACTTGCTTTGTTTTGATTGGTTAATGTGGGAGATCGTATGGCCTATATATAGCATGTCTTGCTTGTAAAAGAAACTCACTTGTACCTTTCCAAAAATAGGAAAGAGTTGGTTTGGTAACTTGGTGAGTTATTCTTCTTTCACTTTCTCTCACACGATTCTCTCATTAATTTTTATTTATTCTATTTATATTATATTATAACATTTTATTTATTCTATTCTTATTATATTATATTATAACAAACTATACTTGAGTTGAAGTATAAACTTGTTTTAGGCCCAAACTATGTAAAGGCCTGAACCATTATGGGAGCCCAAACCCAAACACAAATAAATTAGAGTCCAAGTTCATAAATAAGGTCCAAGCCCTTTATCTAGAATTCTCTAGGGTTTGGTAATTAGACATAAAAATCATGTGGTCAATTGGAAGGGTGTGGAAAGATGTAGAATGATGAGGTGTATGGTTATTATAATTTTGGATTAGTTTATTTGTGTGGTCTAAAATTGTTTGTAAGTAGTATAAATACCCCTTCCCCATTTGGTTTAGACATCAAGAAGAAGCAAAGCTTCTAAGTGAGTGAAGAAGAAGCAAAAGAGTGAGTTAGTTCTTGAGTGAGAGTTTTCTTGTAATATTTGTTTTGAGTTTAAATAAAAGTTGTTTGAGTGTTTTATTTCCAACAAAGTGGTATCAGAGCCGAGTTGGAAGGTGTGCACTGTAGCATATCCAAATTGAAGTTCTCGACGAGACGAAGCCGACATCGCAAAAATCGCCCTGATCGGAGTTCAAACGAGTCGCCACGAGCCGCCGGAAGTTTGCTGCCACGGAGTGAGTTAACTCACCGAGTTCAAGCCGAGTTGGAAGTGAGTCCAGCCGAGTTGGAGCCGAGTTGACCGAGCCGCTGACCGAGCCGTCAAAAAATGTTGACTATTGACCAGGTTAGGTTGACCGTTGACTTTGACTTTGACAAAAAAAATCGATTTTTTGTCTAAGTTCATCTTAAGGTTTTTCGACGTTCTAAGTTCATCCGTGTAGTCAGAATTTCGAAATTCTCACCATATTGAGAGTTATGGGTAATGGTATGGCGTCGTTTTAAGTTCCAACACTCAAGAACGAAAACTATGATAATTGGAGTATCAAGATGAAGGCTCTCCTTGGAGCACACGATGTCTGGGAGGTCGTAGAGAAAGGTTACTCCGAACCAGAAGATGAGTCTACTCTATCCTAAACTCAAAAGGATAGCTTAAAAGACTCAAGGAAGAGAGACAAGAAGGCTTCCTATCTCATCTATCAAGCCTTAGATGATGATGGTTTTGAGAAGATTTCGAGTGCAAGCTCCGCTAAGCAAGCGTGAGAGAAGTTGCAAATCTTTTACAAAGGAGTCGAAAAGGTAAAGAAGGCCCGTCTCCAAACATTAAGAGGTGAATTCGAATCCTTACACATGAAAGCATCTGAATCTATTTCAGATTATTTCTCAAGAGTAGCAGCCGTTTCTAATCAATTAAAAAGAAACGGTGAAAAGTTAGAAAATGTAAGAATAATAGAGAAGATACTCCGATCATTGGATCCCAAATTTGAGCACATTGTTGTGACGATAGAAGAAACTAAAGACCTGAAAGAAATGACGATCGAGCAATTCCAAGGATCATTGCAAGCATATGAAGAAAAACATAAGAGGAAGTAAGGGATTAACAAGCAACTCCTCAAGATGCAACTGAAGGAGAAGGAAGAAAGTCAAGGCCACGAGAGAAGCCAGCGTGGTCGAGGTAGAGGCCGAGGTAGAGGCCGTGGCCATGGACGAGGTTGGAATTCCAACAACAGCAACCTCAACAACTACGAGAAAGGAGAAAGCTCAACAAGAGGCCGTGGGAGAGGCAATTCAAACTCGAGGTACGATAAATCTCAAGTTCAATGTTATAATTGTCAGAAATTTGGGCATTATGCTTCAGAATGTAGAGCTCCCAGCAGTAAGGTTGACGAAAGGTCCAATTATGTGGAAGTAAAAACCGAAGAGAAGGAGACAGTGCTACTAACTTGTAGAAACAATGTGGAGACCAAGAGAATGCTTGGTACCTCGACACTGGTGCAAGCAACCACATGTGTGGAAGAAGAAGTATGTTCGTAGAGCTAGATGAATCAGTGGCTGGCAATGTCTCATTTGGAGATGATTCAAAAATATCAGTGAAAGGAAAAGGTAACATCCTTATCCGCACTAAAAATGGTAGATATCAATTAATCTCTAATGTCTACTATGTACCCAACATGACATGCAACATCCTGAGTATGGGTCAACTCTTAGAAAAAGGCTATGATATTCATATGAAGACTCGTAGTCTTTCTATAAGAGATGGTAAAGGGAATCTAATAGCCATAGTAAAAATGTCAAAGAATAGATTATTTTCTTTGAACATTCAAAACGATGTTGCAAAGTGTCTGAAAGCCTGCTACAAAGATGCATCTTGGTTATGGCACCTTCGATTTGGGCATCTTAATTTTGGAAGCTTGGAGCTACTATCTAAGAAGGAAATGGTGAGAGGACTACCATGCATCAATTATCCTGACCAACTTTGTAAAGGATGTTTACTCGGGAAGCAATTTAGAAATAGCTTTCCAAAAGAGTCAGACTCAAGAGCCAAGAAGCCACTTGAGCTAGTCCATACCGATGTGTGTGGTCCGATCAAGCCAAGCTCTCTCGGTAACAGTAATTATTTCATTCTCTTCATTGATGATTTTTCAAGAAAAATATGGGTTTATTTCTTGAAGCAGAAATCAGAAGTCTTTAGAGTATTCAAGAAGTTCAAAGCCGCTGTGGAAAAAGAGAGTGGTCATAAGATCAAGGCATTGAGATCCGATAGAGGAGGAGAATTCACATCCAAGGAATTCTTGGAGTTTTGTGAAGCAAATGGAATTAGACGTCCTCTAACTGTTCCCAGATCCTCCCAACAAAATGGAGTTGCAGAAAGGAAGAACAGAACAATCCTGGATTTGGCGCGAAGCATGCTCAAAAGCAAGAGATTGCCCAATGAGTTTTGGGCGGAAGCAGTGGCGTGTGCAGTGTATTTGTCCAATCGTTCTCCAACAATAAGTGTGTGGGGAAAGACACCTCAAGAAGCATGGAATGGTAGAAAGTCCGGCATCTCCCACCTAAGAGTTTTTGGAAGCATAGCACATGTTCATGTACCAGATGAGAGAAGAACCAAGCTTGACGATAGAAGTGAGAGTTTCATCTTTATCGGCTATCCCGCTTATTCGAAAGGTTACAAGCTATACAACCCGAATAACAAAAAGTTTATGATCAGCCGAGATGTGATATATTTGATGAAGAAGGAGAATGGGATTTTGGATTGCATGTGGACAACTTTAACTTCACTCCACAATTTGAAAAAATAGAGCAGACGCCAGTGGAGCAAGCAGAACAAGAACCCACTACACCACCAGCATCACCAGCTTCAACAAATAACGAAAATTCACTACCATCATTTTTACAAGAAAGAACAGTGGAGCGAACAAGAGATCTTCAAGATTTATATGAGGTAACTGAGAGATCTAATAATCTTACTCTTTTTTGCCTCTTTGCTGATTGTGAACCAGTGAGTTTTGAAGACGCTGCTCAAGAAAAGAAGTGGAGAGATGCGATGGATGAGGAAATCAAGGCCATTAAGAAGAACAACACTTGGGAACTTGTTCCTCTTCCAAAGGGGCACAAGGCAATTGGTGTCAAATGGGTGTACAAAACAAAGCGAAATTATAAGGGAGAGATTGAAAGACACAAGGCAAGGCTAGTTGCGAAAGGCTACAGTCAAAGAGCTGGAATAAATTATGATGAGGTATTTGCTCCAGTTGCTAGATTAGAAACTATTAGACTAATCATTTCTATGGCAGCGCAAAATAAATGGAAGATCCATCAAATGGATATAAAGTCTACCTTCCTAAATGGAGTTCTTGAAGAAGAAGTCTACATTCAGCAACCACTGGGTTACGAAGTCAAAGGCCAAGAAGATAAAGTTCTGAAGCTGAGAAGAGCTCTTTATGGGTTAAAGCAAGCACCAAGGGCATGGAATAGCAGAATTGACAAGTACTTCAAACAGAATGGCTTCACCAAATGTCCTTACGAGCACACCCTATATATCAAGATCATGAATGGAGATATTCTGGTAGTATGCTTGTACGTGGATGATTTGATTTTCACCGGCAATAACCTAAGCCTGATTGAAGAGTTCAAGAAAGCAATGGCCAAGGAATTTGAGATGACTGACATCGGATTAATGGCGTACTATCTTGGTATTGAGTCAAGCAAAAGGAAGAAGGCATTTTTATCTCCCAAGAAAATTATGCAAAGGAGATACTCAAGAAGTTCAAGATGAATGATTGTAAGTCGATAAACACGCCAGCAGAATGCGGAATCAAACTATCGAAGCATGGTGAAGGTGAAAGCATAGATCCAACATTTATTTAAGAGTTTAGTTGGAAGCTTACGCTATTTGACGTGCACAAGGCCAGATATTCTTTATGCTATTGGACTTGTGAGTCGATACATGGAGAATCCAACAACCACCCATTTCAAAGCCGCTAAGTGAATCCTCCGTTATATCAAAGGTACAATTGATTTTGGTTTGTTTTATTCAATTTCTAATGATTACAAGCTTGTGGGATATAGCGATAGCGATTGGGGTGGAGATATAGATGACAGGAAGAGCACCAGTGGGTTCGTGTTCTTCATGGGAAATACGGCTTTCACATGGATGTCAAAGAAGCAACCGATTGTCACTTTATCTACTTGTGAAGCTGAATATGTAGCTGCTACTTCGAGCGTCTGTCATGTAATATGGCTAAGAAATTTGCTGAAGGAATTGGGTTTGCCACAAGAAAAGCCAACTGAGATTTGTGTCGACAACAAGTCAGCCATTGCCTTAGTAAAGAATCCAGTGTTCCATGATCGAAGCAAGCATATTGATACTCGTTACCACTACATAAGGGAGTGCATAGCGAAAAGGGATGTGCAAATGGAGTACGTGAAGTCCAAAGATCAAATTGCAGATATTTTCACCAAGCCACTCAGGTTTGAAGATTTTTCGAGATTAAGAAGTTTGCTTAGCATGGTAAAACAAGTTTAAAGGGGGGTGTTGAAGTATAAACTTGTTTTAGGCTCAAACTATGTGAAGGCCTGAACCATTATGGGAGCCTAAACCCAAGCACAAATAAATTAGAGTCCAAATCCATAAATAAGGTCCAAGCCCTTTATCTAGAATTCTCTAGGGTTTGGTAATTAGATATAAAAATCATGTGGTCAATTGGAAGGGTGTGGAAGGATGTAGAATGATGAGGTGTATGGTTATTATAATTTTGGATTAGTTTATTTGTGTGGTCTAAAATTGTTTGTAAGTAGTATAAATATCCCTTCCCCATTTGGTTTAGACATCAAGAAGAAGCAAAACTTCTAAGTGAGTGAAGAAGAAGCCAAAGAGTGAGTTAGTTCTTGAGTGAGAGTTTTCTTGTAATATTTGTTTTGAGTTTAAATAAAAGTTGTTTGAGTGTTTTATTTCCAACAATATGGCCTATATATAGCATGTCTTGCTTGTAAAAGAAACTCACTTGTACCTTTCCAAAAATAGGAAAGAGTTGGTTTGGTAACTTGGTGAGTTATTCTTCTTTCACTTTCTCTCACACGATTCTCTCATTAATTTTTATTTATTCTATTTATATTATATTATAACATTTTATTTATTCTATTCTTATTATATTATATTATAACAAACTATACTTGATTATTGTTATTATTTAAAAGTTCTCATAATAATAGTTATTAATTTTCTTTTTAGTGGAGTATATATTTGGTATAATATATAATATTTTTAAGTTTTGAAATTAGTGGCAACTTTATAGATATTGAAGCCTATTAATTTGAAGTAGAGGTCTTGATCATGTGTTCGACAACTGATCATAAACCTCTTTTCTTTCACTAACATACAGTATAGAGCAACAAAATAGACCAATCTATGGATCAATGCATGTCACAAGTTAATTTGTTTGCTAATTATCTCTCTCCTTAAGTTGAGAGAGTGTATTATTATTATTATTAATTATCTACTTTATTCCTCTACCTAATATTCTGATTAATAGCTTCAGGATTTCTTTTTTTTTTTTTTTGATTTCAACAAAACTTCTATTACAGAAGACCAACAAGAAAACTAGGTTCAGGATTGAACCAACAAAATTCCTCCTTAGAGGAAAAGGCGAGGGAAGCAAGAGAATGTGCCATTCCATTTCTTGAACGAGGAATGGCATGACAGTTGGAAACTCCCACAGCCCTGAAAAGAGCCTTGATATCAGAAACAATAGGGTCCATAAAGGACCTAGGACAAGAGTTAAAAACCCTAGCCACAACATTAGCAGCATCTAACTCAACCCACTCAACAATCAGGCTCAACTCCTTAGCCACCAGTAACCCCTCTCGCAACGCCAGCAGCTCGCCAAGCTCAGCAGGAAAGAACCCCAAGAGGGGTTTAGCAGAAGCTGCAACAACCTTGCCCTGAGAATCACGCACCACAGCACCAGAACCCATCACAGAAAAGCCAGACTTCACTGCAGCATCGGTATTCAACTTCAGGGAGCCTGCAGGAGGAGGCGACCACGAAGAAGAACAAAGCTTCCTGGGGGCCGGGGGAGGAGAGCCAAAGGCCTTCTGGGTGCCCTGAAATTCACGAAGCAAAGAAAGAGACCAAGAAACCAAATCAGCACTAACCCTGGGGGATTTAGAGTGAAACACGGCATTCCTTTCAGACCAAACCCTCCACAGGATCATACAGAACTCCTCGAACTCTGCTCTCTTGGCCCTAACAAAAACCCACAAAATCAAGTCAAAGCAAGAAATATGGCGTTGCAAATCAAGGACATCCCAGAAAACAGTGGACTCCCAAATAGGGCGCACGGAGCTACACCAAAAAAGGGCATGGGCTGAGCTCTCGGGAGCATCACCACATCTAGAACAACATGGGTCAACCACAATCTTCCTAGAACAAAGATTACAGAGGGACGGGATGGCATTGTGACAAACTCTCCAAATGAAGATTTTGATTTTAGGGGGAATGTTGAGATTCCAAAGTGCAAGCCACCATTTCGAATCCGGACTCGAGGAGGAACCTGTAAGGGAGAGTTTTTCCTGCGCTGCAACTCTATAACCGCTCTTCACAGAATACTCCCCATTCTTATCAAAATGCCATATTAAGGAATCAACACAATCACCTAAACTCAGAGAAATTTTCAGAATAGAATCCCTATCCGCTGCCACAAAGACCTGATCAAGCTTAGCCAAATCCCAAGAATGGGAAGAAGAGGAAATGAAAGAGGCAACCTTAAGATCTTCCACAGGAGAAATCGAGAAGGGTCTGAAGGTGGACACCCTTGGAATCCAGGGGTCCTGAAAAGCCCTGATATCCTTACCATTACCAACCCTCCAACGAAGGCCCTTAAGAAGGAGACTCCTACCCCAAACCAAACTCCTCCAGAGATGAGAGCTCCCCTGCTTCAGCGAGACAGATAAGAAATCCTCCTGCCTGAAATATTTTTCCTTAAGAATTCTAGATACCAACGAGTCGTTATTCATAACAATTCTCCACTCCTGCTTGCCAAGAAGAGCTTGGTTAAAAAGAGATAAATCTTTAAAACCAAGCCCCCCGTATATTTTCGGAGAGCACAACTTGTCTCTAGAGACCCAGGAAATTTTCTTATTACCATCCGAGGCACCCCACCAAAAGCCCATAATCATGGAGTATAGCTCATTACATAGAACAGAAGGCAACTGGAAGATACTCATAGTGAAGGTAGGAATAGCTTGCGCCACTGCTTTGATAAGAACTTCTTTCCCGCCCATCGAGAAGAGATTGCCTTTCCACCCTCTGATCTTACGCCAGACCCTCTCCTTAATATCACAAAAGGTTTTCCGTTTATTTTTCCCCACCATGGTTGGAAGACCAAGATATTTATCATGGGCTTGGGCATTAACTAAACCCAGGCAATTCAAGATACTAGCGCTGCAGTCATCTTCTACATTTGGGCTAAAAGTGATGTTAGACTTTTGCAGATTAATCCGTTGGCCAGAGGCTTTCTCATAGACATTTAGGATTTGTTTCAACTTCTCACAATTCTGAACTGAAGCCCTGCAAAAAACGATATTGTCATCTGCAAAAAACAAATGACTCACTAGAGGGCTCCTGCGGCAACATCTCATACCCAAAGATTGACCATTAGATTCGTTGCCTTTGATAAGAGTAGAAAGAGTTTCTGCACAGAGAAGGAAGAGATAAGGAGACAAAGGGCACCCCTGCCTTAGCCCTCTTTGCGGAGTAACTTCCCCCACAGACTTCCCATTTACTAGGAAGGAAAGCTTGGAGGTCGACACATAGTCCATAACAAGTGCTCTAAATTGGTTAGGAAACCCTAACTTCTCCATAATGAACTCCAGGAATCCCCACTTTACTTGGTCGTAAGCCTTACTCATATCCAGTTTAATAGCTGCATACCCTCTTTTACCCTTTTTCTGTTTCTTGATAGAATGGAGGAGCTCAAAAGCAACCATAATGTTATCAAAAATCAACCGCCCTGGTACAAAAGCACTCTGCTCCGAAGATATAATGTTGGGCAGAATTTCTTTCAATCTGTTTGCCATAACCTTTGAGACAGTCTTATAAATAACACTACAAAGGCTAATGGGTCTGAAATCGGTCATACGCTCCGGGTTTTTAACCTTTGGAATCAGGACAACATTAGTGGCATTGAACTCCTCGATTGAGCATCCACTATTAAGAACTTTAAGGCATACACTAGAGACATCATCGCCAACCACATTCCAAAATTTCTGAAAGAAGAGAGCATGGAAGCCATCGGGGCCAGGGGCCTTATTTGGACCCATTTCGAAAACTGCAGAACGAACCTCAGCTCGAGTGAAGGCCTCGCCAAGTCTGCCTACCATTTGGGCATCAACTTTACGTTCAAGAAAAGAGGAGGCAGCAGAGAAATCGGAGGATGATGGCTGGATAGACCTAAACAAGTCGGAGAAGTAATCAAAAACCACACTGGACATGCCCTGCTCTGACTCCCTACGGACCCCTCTACTATCCAGCAATGAGCTAATCTGATTCTTCTTCTTTCTGGCCGTCGCTCTTCTGTGAAAAAATTTAGAGTTCTTATCCCCTGCGAGTAGCCAATCGACCCTCGACTGCTGTTTCCAGTATAATTCCTCCTTAGAGAGGAGGCTTTCTAAATCACGTTCCCTAGACTTAATAACATTAAGAACCTGTTCAGATTGCTTCCGATCGTAGAGAAGATTGATCTCACATCTTTTTCTATCAATGGCTTTCTTCAGAGATCCAAACTTGACTTTACTCCATTTTTCCAACCGATCAGCACACATAACCAGCTTATCTCTTAAACCTCTACCAGAAGTTTCACTATCAAACCCTCCCCAGGCCGTGCATATCACAGAATAGCACTCTTCGTCTTTAAGCCAAAACGGCTCAAATCTGAACTTCCGATCTCCCCCGCCACTACCACTAGGACCACCACGCACAAACTTAGCCGAAATCTGCCTATGATCAGAAAACATAAACCCTAAATGCTCAACTTTAATACCCGAAAACAAATTAACCCATTGATTGGTAGCAAAAAAATGATCTAATCTTTCTTGAACATTTCTAGAACCCCCCCTTTTATCGTTCCAGGTAAACAAAGGCCCTGAAAAACCCAAATCAACAAAATCACACAACTCAACAATACTACGAAAATTAAACATACCCGGACCAATTCGTTCATTCCCGCCAAGCTTCTCCTCAATATGAAGGAGTTCGTTGAAGTCTCCGCCACACAGCCAAGGAAGTCGGTTGACTGCCTTCAGTCGTCGAAGAAGCTCCCACGAATCGGTTCTATGGTTAGGGACAGGACAACCATAGAACCCTGTGAACCTCCATTTGAGGTTGTTCTCCATTTTTATCACCACATCAATATGGCCCCTGGAAAAGGACAATACTGAGACATCCCACATATCATTCCACAATAACATCAAACCTCCACTTTTTCCCACATAATCCACATGCAGACCCCCAGAAAAGCCCAACTGCACCTTAACTTTCGCCGCCCAATCGCCTTTTAATCTAGTTTCAGAAAGAAAAACTAGATTAGGGGATTGTTTCCGGATAACCTTCCGGAGAGCTAAGAATGCTCGGGGACTCCCCAATCCTCGAACATTCCAACGTAAGATACTCATGGCTCCCGGCGGGCCTGCTCCGCAGACTCCGCCGACAAATCAAATTTCAGAAATTTCTGTTTCTTCCCAGACTGGTGAACCCCTATGGTTTCCACCACTTTTCGTTTCCCACCAGGATCTATAGCAAACACTTTAGAGAAAGATGTTCCAGCATTAGTACCCGCAAACTTGTGACTCAGAGATCTCTTAACTGGTTTTCGATCCCTCCTGGCATAATGCCTAATAGCTTCAGGATTTCGAACCAAGGTTTTGGAAGTAAACTTAGGACATGAAATAAGGCAGAATAATTACATACGTAGTGTGTGTAATGTATGTGTACGTACGTATCTGTGCTGCTTCTTATAACTTCATGCGAGTGATCGATTACGTACAACAAAACCAAACTTATTTTAATTTGTTTAGAGGTTATATATAAAATGAAACACCAGAAACACTTCGTTCGAATCATTCCTTGAGTTCATAAGAGAGCCTCAAAGGTAATCAAGTCCACATTATCAAAACCATTTCATTGTTGCAATCATCACTAATGCTGCTACATATATAAACAGGGGTGGAACGAGAAGAGGAAAATTGGGAGGACCGGGGTCCAAGATCCCAAGTCTATTATTATATATAATTTATTTTTTATATTTAAATCAAATATATAATTTTTTTTATATGTTAAATTTTTTTTTTCAAAAATTATTGGGGGGCCGAGGTCCCCTTGGCCTCCATTGCGGTCCGCCCCTGTATATAAATCTCATTGATATATATATATATATATATATATATATAGGGGGAATAACATAAACAACCCTAATATTTAGTAAAATTACACGAATAGACAAAGTTTGCCTATATCAATACAAACCTCACCCGACGTTGAAAATTAATATTGTACAAACATCCTCTGCTATTAACTGGAGACCATTTGTGTTAGTCTGACAGGGGTAAGTTAGGGGTAAAATGATATATTTATCCTTTTGTCAGAATCAATCACATCCAATAAATATTTAATAATTAAATAAATATGTTAATATAAGTAATAATATATAATTAATTTTTAATTAAAAATATAAAATAAAATTTCTTCATCCATTCACTCATCATCAAATTCATTCCATTCATCTCCATTCATTCATCTTCAATCATTCCAACTACAAAAATAATTTTTCATTCCAAATTTATCTACCATCTCCTCATCAAATGTACTCATCTTCTTCAACCATCCAAAAAAGAAGTCAAAATCAACATAAAAGTAAAAATTATCATCTCCTAATCAAACCTTACATCTTCGTCAATCTTCAGAAAAGAAACAAAAAGAAAAAAAAAATACAAAAATGGTTGATATTGCTGCGGTCAATTCTGTAATGCACAGTGACCTTATCTTAGACCACTCGCCATTCCCAATGCATTCTCTTCCTTCCAAAGCTATCCTTTGATAGCTGGGAGGAAAAAGCAATGCTTTTTTTTAGCGCCCGTTCTAACGAGTTAGCCAATCCACTTCTTTTCTTCACTTTGGTAGGCCAAGGTGTAAGCGAACATAGATGAGAATGGATGCACCTTATATAATGAGATCATATAAGACTGTGTCACGATTTATATGAATCTCTCACCAAAATCCGTTAGAAGATGAGATTCATATATATCGACAAATGATGGCTATTTATGGGTTATTTTAATCCTGAGTGTCTTATCGACTCTTTCAGGTTAGATCGTGGCTTTTGATTTACCATGAGTAAGGTTGAATGTAGTTTTCTCGATCATACCTCCATATCTTGGAGTTGCAGTTTGACTTGTGGTTGGGAAGGTCTGAACACAATATTGGAATCCAGTCCTTCTTAATCGAAGTATATGAGTAGTTCTTTTAAGGGTTGATTCGGTGCTTGAACGATTATGAGATCTCTCATTCTTCTGTAAGGAAGACAAGATTTAATTGTTCATTAGAGAATCAACGGCGCTTAAAGAAAAAGATATAATTAGAGGGGTATAACAGGTTTTATGACCCAACTCTAATATGAATTACTTGTGGAGGGTCACACTATATGTAAATAGCTATATCGATGGACGCTGAGATTTCAGACTCTGTAAAACATCTGCAGATTCGAGAGTTCAGCCTCGAATTTTTAGTGGAGTAACTCCGAGGTTAATAATCGTGGAATATTAATTAAAGAGTTTTAATTAATATTTCTAAGTATTATTGGAGCTCAAAACTGTAAGTCCATTAGGTCCCCTTACTAGCCCTTATGGTTGTTGGTAATGAAGTTCACGGTAAATTAATTGGATAGTCCAATTAACAGTATTACGAAAGTGACACAATTTATTAAAGAGATTTAATTAAATAATATTATTGTTTAATTAATAATTTAATAATTAAGTAAAAGTAATAATTTGAAATTATTAATTTAATTATTAAATAGGAAGTTATGATATCGAACCTTGACAAATACAAAGAGAGAATTAAATAATTAGATTATTTAAAAAGTCATTATAGGTTAAGAGTTCGAATCTCCCTAGGTGATCAAATAAAATAGAATTGAGAATTCTATTTTGACTTGGTCAAATCCTAGAGAGATAGGATATATAATTGCTATTATATCATAACACAAGTGATCAAGCAAGAAAAAAGAAAACACAAACCCTAGGTAAGAATTAGGGTTCGGCCAAGGCATGCAAGAAAAGAAAAAAAAAAGAAAAAAGTTTTTTTGCTCCCTCTCTTGCAAGGTGCAGCCGACCAAGGAAGACAAAATGGTTGTCTTCTCTTTCGCTTGTGATCCTCCTCCATCTCTACATTTGTGAAGTGCTCATACATACGTTGTCAGATCGCGGGTCATAGTTCGAAAGATTTGGTGGTAACAAAAGGAATCAAATAGTTAAGAAAGTCTATAAAATGTAACTTACTAGTTTTCTATTCGCATGTATACAAAAAGATTCTTTTTTTTAAAAGAGTTTCAAAACAAAAGAAAAAATTTTAAAACTCAAAAACTTCCGTTGTGCATTTTAATCGATTACGTTTTTCCCTACAGGTCCAGCGGTCATCACTGGAGATCTGAGCGATCTCCAGTGATAGTGGTTGGGATATGGATCGCTTTCTTTGTTTTTTTTTTTTCCTTCATTTGGTGGAGATCCAATCATCTCCACTTAAAGTTTTTTTTTTTTAGTATTCTTTTTTAAAAATGTTCTTTTTAATGTTTTTAATATGATTTCTACCGTCCATCAATCTTGATGCACGGTAGAGATCCATTTTAAAATAATTTTATTTTTTAGTTAGGAATAATTTTTTCATTTTACCCATAAACCAAGGTTAAACAGTTAATTTTGATTGCGTCAACTGATAGTAGGGTACAACATATAATTAAGGATAAAATCACGATTTTATTTTAATATAACCAAATATCAGGGGTTTTTTTTTTTATTGTAATTTGCCTAAATTATTAAATTATCTAATGTAATAAAATTAATTTTTAATTTTTTAAAGGGCGAATTGCAATAGAGTACCTTAACGTTTGATCATATTGTAATAAAATCGTGAGTTTAGCCTTAATTATACATTAGTACCCTACCGTTAGTTGACTCAGTCAAAAGTAACAGTTTGACTAATTTTTTTTATCTAAAATGATAAAAATACCCCTAGTTAAAAAAAATATTAATTATTAAAATTAAAAAAATTATTTTTTTAAGTGGAAAGATTCATTTAAATTATTTTTTAAATTTTCAAAATTTTAATAATTAGTATTATTTTTTATTTTTTAATCATGGGTATTTTTGTTATTTCAAGTAAAATTTTTGTGTCAAACCTTTGATTTTGACGGAGTCAACTAACATTAGGGTACTAATGTGTAATTAAGACTAAATTCACGATTTTATTATAATATGGCCAAACGTTAGGGTATTCTATAATAATTCTAATAAAAAATAACTTAATTTGAATTTTTTTAATAGGTTTTATATGTTTAAGTTTTTATAATTTAGTTTAATATAATTTTATATAATATGTTTATATTATTTTATTATATTTTAATTATAAGGTAAAATTGTAATTCTATTAATTAAATTCTTTAGGAGTAAAACTGCCATTTAGATAATTTTGTGATGGATGACCATAAAAAAGTTGGTCAAAAGGATCAACTTGATCTATTTAGGAAACGTCAGATACTACACGAATAAAAAAAGGAAACGTAAGTCAAAAAGTGATGTTTCATAAAAAAATAAGGACTAAATTAAAGTTTTCCCTATATATTAGAAATTCGTTGGTTTGTGTTCGTATTAATCTAAAATCGAATTGTTCATGAATTACAATGTGTGTATATATATAAATAAAATGTAAGGTGGAGTATCACAAGTCTAGTATCATTTTTGAATAAGTCATAGGACAAAATATTAATTATTAGAAACTTACATAGTTTAATTAGAAAATATTCTAATTGCTTTACTATATCCATGGACCCAAATTTAATAGAAAGGGATTATCTTTAAATGTGATTTAAAAGTACAAGTAAAAAAAAACTTGTACAATAAATATAGATGTAAGCGACAACAAGATTTTTATAATACATAAGAATTTTTATAATTTTATTTTTAACCAAATTTACACGCATACAAATCCTCCTAATAATGTCTTACTGTAAAATATTTTTTGTGGATGGGGCAGATCACACGCACTCCCATATATTGAACTTTCCTTAGATAATATTTTTATCTGGTTTTTCCAAATTAACGAGTCCGACGTCAATTTGCAATTATCTTCCAAAATTTTAAATTTGTATTTTACCATAAAGTAGAAAAACCATTTCTCATATTTCTTCTATTGAATTTAGTAAAGAATCTGTGTACTCGTATGGAAAAAGAAATGCTAGCTTTGACATTTAATGCAGTGATCTTCTACATTTTATTGATTCAGAATTATAATAAAAACTGATTTTATATATATATATACACTCTTCAATTGTAACACGCACGCATGCATGCATCACCTTTTCCGATATCTCCTTATGTTAATTACATCAATTCAATTCTTTAGTTGCAAGGCTTAAGTGCTTATAAATTTAAAATTTTAAACAAAATATTATAACAACCACAATTGTGTTAGTGACAGAAGAACCTAATACTAAAAATTTTATTGAAAGCAAAACAAAGATCAAATAGTACAAGGAAATTTTTTTGTAATTCGTGAGCTAGCGCGGATAAGATTAAAGTCCCTTAATTTACAAACTAGATGACTAAATTCTGCATTAATTTTGTTATCAATATCACCATTGTAGAATTCAACCTCATAAGTTATCATATAATTTTATATTTAATAGATTACGTATTAGAATTCTACATCCTTTAATAATCACTATCTTAGATTAAATTTTCAACTTGACGCGTGATATATAATGTTCAACTTCACTCGCGGTAGATATCGCAATCTCTCTCCAAACTGAAGCGCCGTCCTTTATACCAATACCAAGAAATTATTTATATATAGTAGAGTGATTAATTTTAGTCCTCTATTAGACATGTAAATACATGGTAGCATAAAGTGAATAGAGATGTAGCTTCCAAAATTGCATAATTTTATTTAATTTGTCATATTCTGTATCATTTTTGAAACGATCGATGAGTAAGGGAGCGTGTGGGGGAATGATCCGCGTAGATTTCAATATTTTCCAAAACAGGATGGAAACGAAATCACTTGAAATTCCTATTACAAATCCCAGGAATTTATTGCACTAAAAATTTATGCAAAAGAAGATATAATCCACTTAATAAAATAAAATTCTTCATTTCATATAATAAACAGAAACATGGACACAATAAAATTAAACAAACTAATTAAAATAAATAACGCATAAACTTCACAGTGTACAACACACACCATGAAGGTTGAAACTAGAAGGAGACCAAAGAAATTGAAACTAGCTAGCTAGACTTTGTAACTTTTTTTTTTTTTTTGATAATAATAATAATAAAGCTATTGAAAGGAAAAACCCTAGACCAGACTAAGATGAGGTTTGACAAATAACAAGAACGATGGTTATGGTCCTCTTAAGATTTCAAAGCCTGAGAGTCAGATCCAACGTCTCTGTGTCTTCAGGCGTCGACTTCTTGTTGTTGTCTTCATTCTTTCTCCCAAGTTGAGGCCTAGGCAAATAAGGGACATTGGTTGGTGGATTTGGAGCCAGAGGCTTCCATTCAGCAGCAGCCCCCATGGTGGTCAAATAGGGCGGCAACTGGGACATATCGGTGTAACCAAGGGGCAGCTGAGGCCCATGGAAAGGGATTTTCCTTGCCCGTGACGGTGGTGGGATCGGGCACGGCCTGAAAATCCTAGAGGAGGGTGTGGGTGGTGCGGTTGTCGTAGGGACAGGAAATGGTAATCTTTGTAACGCCTGTGGATTGACGAAAGAAGATGGGAATGGTGGACGGAGAGGGGTCGGAGTAGAGAAAATATTGGGCTGGTAAGGGTTAGGATGGGCCATGAAATGGCGATCTCTTTGGGACAACATGAGGTTGATCTCATGTTGCCTCCTGAAGACAGACTCGTCCTCCATCATGTGAGTTTCAATGTGGTTTATGAGGGCTTCTGTGCTCATAAACACTTGATCACAGATTCGACAAGCGATTTGTGGGGAGAGGTAAGGCCTTTTTCGGCTATGGTTGAGGTTGTGATGCATGTTCCAACCATATCCAGCCATAGATCAAAGTTGACAAGAATAAGAAGTTGAAGAAAAGAATAGGATTATGATGCTATATATGATTAGCAACCAAAAAACCTCTAGAGAGAGAAAAGCAAGAGAAAGAAGATGTGCACGAAAAAGTGTGAAGAGAGGTGGTGAATTTATAGTGTGGTTTGGTGAGTTATCTTAGGTTGTTTGTAATATGATGCGTTGGCTGGCATGCAGAGAGCATTAAATGGCTGGTGGTGTAAAATATTTTTTAGGATGATATAGTGCTTAGGATATTGTTTTTAAAAATAGGTTTGACTCATTTAATTTTGATTAATATTAACTAGAAGCAAAATAGCCAACTTGGGAAAGTAAATGTAATGAAAGTGAGCATATTTAGAATGAATGATGGTGTTTTTGTTGAAGAATCTAAGTGCATTGCAAGAGATTGGATTGGTATCAACAACATTAAAGAAAGCACATAAATGATTTTGTAAAATGACAGTTATTTTGTCCGAGAACCAAGAGAGAGCTAGCTAGCTAGCTAGCTAGCATACCTTGTTTTAAACAATACAATTATCATTAACATATTTAACAATGGCCTCTTTATTTCTCCTCATTATTTTTTTGGTAAGTTATTCCTTGTGTGGTTGATTTATTTAGGCAAACTCTTTTAAATAGGTAATGTCTTTTTTCAATTTATGGTAATCATATTTCCTTCCTCTTCTGTTCTTTTTACACTATTTGTTGAGGCAATGACACATAAAATCATTAATGTTTTTATATCTAGTCCCTACTGCACAAGATATCTTTCCATGAATGATTAGAAGATTCATATTTTACAACTTTGATAAGATTTATGACACCAAGCAATTAATAATAACAAATATTACAGCTTTTTTGGTTATCACCTATAATAAACATTGTCTTAAGTTAAATTAATTAGCAGCAAAAATTTCACACTAATCATCACTCAATAAACTATAAAAATATATGTTTTCCATCACCCATTTAGGCAGGTACCTTTAGCAATTCTATTTCAGATAAATAAGTTTAAGCGTGTATGATCACGCGCTCGTAAATAACTTTTTTAAAACAGTATACGTTATATACGTTTTTTTTACACTTTAATTTTGTTTTTTATCAAAAAATAGTTAATATGCCTTATAAGGGATACACTATAAGTGCATGCAATATTAAGCATTTCTTGCTTGTTAAGTAATATAAAAAAATTATTTCATCTGTCCATTTTCATCCTACTATTTCAAATCTAAAATCTTTAATTACCAGTCCTTATTTAGTTAATTTTCTTTTCCTTTTTTAGAGTCACGTGTTCTTTGTGTGGAATATGTGGAATATTCATTCCACAACGGCAGTGTAGGCCTGCCTTGGTTTTGATAGCAGTTGTGAGACAGACAGTAGATTTGAAATAAAATAGGGTGATTTTCATTTTGGTCCCTAATTTTTAGAAAATTATCAATTTTTTAAACCAGTTTCGTTTATTAGTATTATTGGACCCTAACTTTCTGGAAACGTATCAATTAGGTCTCTCTGACCAAATTTATGCCAGTCAAACTTAACAGAATTGGTAAAAAGACTGTTTTGCTCTTGACTCTATTTGAATGAGTTAAAATTACAATTTTAACCTCAAATTTTTAAAAAGATTGTTAATAATTAAAAAGGTAATATGATCATTTTATTTTAATATTTTACAAATAAAATATTTAAAATATATTTTTTAATGAATCTCCACAGTTACGGTGAAAATTATATTGAAATTTTTTTAAAAAATAAAAGTAAAAATTAAATTTTTTTAATTTTTTTTTAAAAATAAAATTCGAAATGGTGGAGATCCAGACTGGATCTCCACAAGAAAAGCAAAAAAAAAAAAACATTTATAAGGTTGAAGATCTGGCTTCGTTGAAGACGAACCTAGATGGGTTCGTTCTTCAACGAGATGGGTTCGTCTTCAACGAACCCAGATCTGGTTTCGTTCTTCAACGAACTTAGAAATTGGGTTCGTTGAAAAACGAACAACGAACCCAGAATACCTCAAATTTTTTTTGGTTGTTCTTGGTGAAGATCCAGCAAGAACATTAAGTTTTAAATTTTTTTTATGACGAACAAAAAAAAAATTAATTGAAAAAAAATTTAATTTTATAATTTTCAGTTTTTTAAAAGTATTTCAATATAATCTCCATTGTCCATCAATTTTGATGGATGGTGGAAATTTTCATTTAATTTTTTTAATTTTTAAATTTATTTAAATTTTTAATTATGGGTAGGTTAAGAGATAAAAATACCTTAAGAACAGTTAAGTTTGACTAACGGTTGACTCACAGAAGGACTATATTGATACGTTTCCAAAAAATTAGAGCCTAAGGATACTAATAATGAAAGGGATCAAAATGAAAATTACCCAATAAAAATAAGATGGAATTAATAATGCCAATTTTATTTAGAAAACTTTTATTTGGGTTCCTAACTTTTTA
Source organism: Xanthoceras sorbifolium (assembly GCA_003430845.1). Lineage (NCBI taxonomy): Eukaryota > Viridiplantae > Streptophyta > Magnoliopsida > Sapindales > Sapindaceae > Xanthoceras > Xanthoceras sorbifolium. Next base: position 10,299,057 of record CM010616.1, on the reverse strand, counting down.
TCTTCTATCACTTTTTTACTTATCTTTTTATTTTGTTTCTTATGATCCCCAAATGGTTGAAAATATATCAATTTAGCTCCTCGTACCAAAATTTTTATTTAAAGGTGAAGATCCATTCAGATGGATATTTTTATTTTTTATATTTAAAGCCTTTTATTTACTTGCCACGTGTCCTCTTTTAAAATGCTCATAAGGTAAATGACGAAAATAACCATGGTTCTATTAACTTTAACGTTTAACTGATGGAGGAACCAAATTGATGTATTTTTAAAAATTTAGGAACCACGCGAATTAAAAATGAAAAAGAAAAAAATCAATAAGAAGAGTAATAAAACACAAAAAGTTAGAGACCCAAATGAAATTTCTCGTTTTATATAGTCTCTGTCTCGTACTCCTTTAAACTACAAATGACATGATTGTTAAAGGAGGAAGTAAAAAGGGGGCGTATTTAATTTAAACTTTTGAATGACTATTTTTAAGTGAATGATTTTTTTTATAGAGTTCATGGATTTCTAATGATTTTTATAGACTTTGCAGGATTATGAATGACTTTTATAGATTTTTATACACTTTTATTTCAAATGACTTTTGCAGACTTTTACATACTTTACATAATTATAAAGGGGTAACTTCAATTTAGTCCATATTTTTTTAATGAAACATCACATTTTTACTTTGGGTTTCCTTTTTTAGTTCGCATGGTCCCTGACATTTTCTAAATAGATCAAATTGGCCATTCTGACCAACTTTTCGGCAGTCAACCATAAAAAATTAAGAAAATAATATTAAATTAAATTATAAAAATATAAAAATATAATACAAATATAAAACCTATTTAAAAATATTCAAATTAAGTTAACTTTTAGGAAAAATTAACATTTAAGAAATTAAAGGATAAATTAAAAATGGAGAATTGAAAAATAAAAAATATTCAAATTAAATTAATTTTTTAGGAAAAATTAACATTTAAAAAATTAAAAAATAAATTAAAAATAAAAAATAATTAAATTAAGTTATTTTATTAGAAAATTAGAGATTTAAAAAAAATTAGAGAATAAAATTTAATTCTCAATTTTAGTTTTTAGCATTTTTAACCTTTTATATTCTCTATTTTTTAAATGTTAAATTTTCTAATAACATAATTTAATTTGATTATTTTTTAATATGTTTTAAAGTTTTAAATTTTTACAATTTAGTTTAATAATACTTTATTATTTTTTCTATTTATTTATTTTTATTATATTTTAATTGGAATATCACATTCCAATTCTATTAATTCTTCAAGAGTAAAACTGTCAACTAGTAATAGTTGACCGTTAAATAATTAGTCAAATGACCAATTTAATATATTTATGAAACATTAGGGACCACGCGAACCAAAAACATAAGTAAAAAAATGTCGTTTATCAAAAAGTAGGGATTAAATTGAAGTTCCCCCAATTATAAAAGGCTTTTATGGACTTATATAGAGTTTTATAGACTTTGATGTCAAATGACTTTCATAGACTTTCGTAAACCCATTTTTTTTTGTAAAGAAGACGTGATATCTTTCAGTGACTTTCAAAAATATTAATACACTATATCAACCCGTTCAAATTTTATATGTACAATGATATAATTAAATTATTAAAGTTGTTTATAGGACGAATAATTATATATAATATTTGACCTAATCTTTTACTTGTATATTACTAATGCATATTATATTTAAAAAAATATATTTTTAACTTATTCTTCTAATGGTATAAAATGACTAAAATTGGACGTAGGCCTACAATTGGCCCAAAGCCTTTAAAAAGATTGAAAAAACAACCCATAAACATTTAAGAGCCAGCAATCATTTAAAGCACTAACGTTTAAAGGCTAAGTCAAATAAAGACTTGGTCAAAATAGCAGCCTCGATGGACTGACTGTCCCGAAATAACAGGGATTTCTAATATCTCGGAGTACAATTCTCTCAACTAACTTTAATAGACAATACTCCACCCCTATAAATATGAACCCAGGCTTCAGAAACAAGGATTGCGCGGATTATATTTTGGAGTTAGAAAATCATCATTCAATACTAGAGTAGTCCAGCGTTCACTTAACCAAGTCGACACTAAGCTCTGACGCAGCCCTTGACTATAGTTAAATCCAATTACATAGTGATACGCAATACTCGTATACTTGACATATTGTCTATTATGCTACAATCGACAGTACACAATTCCAGGTTTAATCTATTTTATTTTCTTTTCTCTACTGGAATTCGTTAGCTAACTTGAGTATCGGAGACTATTTGGCTGACACGATCCTAATGTCCCAAGAGTTCGACCATATTCTTTCCTTTTGCAGGTTGTTGGCTCTACAATCATCTGACCGTAGATCCCCTGGATCCACTTCATAGATTTCAGCTTCTATAATTTTGCACCCACCATAAGGCCGACAACGTCTAACTAGCACAATTGCTATCAACATACAAATGATATGGCAGACAAATTGAACACACATCTCTCGAGGCCCAGCTCGCATTGCTCGTTGCATAGATGAACAAAAACTCTAAACGACTCCAAACACTAGGGGAAGAGAATAAAGTCGTGCGCTTTGAGAACAAAGAGCTGCAAACCAAAGTCGAATAGTTAAAGATGTTGATAAGAACATTGCCAGTGTTTGGACACGTTCGATATGAAATCGACACTAACCTATCATCTACTTCAGGACAAACGATCTCGGCGATATTGACCTCTAATGCTCAACACCCCATTTTCGAACTTAGGTCGGTTGCAGGCGCTCTAAACCCAGCAACAACTGAAGGTGATCAAGCACCAGAACCAGCTGCAACGACCCAACTAGACAAGTATAAACAATGTCGACCTTGGTGCCAGATGCAGTTCAACCAACTCGTGCACCACCACCGTACATATGGCAAATCCACATCCAACCCAAGTAGTGGTATATCTAAATGATGCGCTATCGACTATTCATTCGATGAACCCGGTAAGTTCGCCTTCTGTCTTATTTGACCCTGATCTGGTTTGCAGAGATGAAAGCCCTGATTCAACACATTCCTGAAATGCTGGTCCCAATCAAGAAGTGCACTACAATAACTTCGTCGACTCCCCATTTATTAATGCCATCGCGCTCGTGGAGATGCCGAGAAAGTTTAGCTTCCCTAGTATAAAGCATCACAATGGCATAATACATCCCGACGACCACATTGCACAATACAGGTAACGAATGTTTTGGCAGCAATACCAAGAGATCCACGAGAGCCCTGCATGCTATAAAGGATTCAGATCCAGCCTCGTAGGATTCACTCTATAATGGTATGCAATCCTACCTAATAATTCCATTACTTCCTTCACTCAACTCAACGTTACCTTTGTCAAGCAATTCGCCAGCAGTCGAAAGTTAGAGAAACAATTAGATGATCTCTACACGATCAGTTAATATTGAGGCGAGTTGCTGCGTGACTTTGTTAGTTGCTTCAATAGAGAAAAGGTGTCGATCTCACACTTCAACTAGGCTACAACAATCTCGACCCTCAGAAAATGAATTCTGCATGACTTCGACCTTTATAAAGAGCTGACCAAGTATCCCTGCAAGATGATGAAAGATGTCATTGCCAAAGCATGAGCTCAGATCAAGTAGGAGGAATATGAAGTGAATTATACCCCTTCAAGGTATGGCAAAAATGAAGATCGATGCAACCGGCGTGTCGAGCGTAGATCAATCGAACACAGATCAGAACCATATCCCACTGGTGATTGCAGAAATAACAGACCGCACGACAACCAATATCCACGTGACAGACAAGATTGACAACCAGAAAATCCTAGGTTGAGAGTGTCGGAATATAACCTTAGCATTACACCAGGTGAAGTCGTTGCTGTTATGAAGAATTTAGGCAATCCAGTGAAATGGCTAAGTAAAATGTCAAGCCCAATTGATAAATGAGACTCGATTAAATGGTGTGACTTCTACTAAGATCATGGATACCAAACAGAAGATTGTATCGCTCTCCAATTCGAAGTAATCGAGCTCCTAAAAAGAGGACACCTCAAAGAATATCTCACAGATAAATGTAAGAGTACCTTGGTTTGACGTCATGAGCGACAACATGAATGCAACTCTTAACCCCCAAAACCCGTCGACACAAGAGAACTGTGAACGTCATCAGTGGAGGTTTAAAAATCAGCAGTGTTTCCTACGCAGTAGCAAAACATCACACTCAACAAGTAAGGAATCCTAGAGTCTATCTGAATAGACCAGTCGACTCTTTCTTCGATTAGACAATCGGCTTCAATAACGACAAGCATACAGATATGCTTAACCCATATCACGATACTCTCGTCATCTCTCTACACGTGGAGAACTGTCTGATAGAGCGAATCTTGATAGACAACGGGAGCTCTACAAATATTATATTTTTAGAGACCTTGAGAGAAATGCAGATCGACGAATCAAACATTATACGGTGCTCGACCATACTTGTCGGTTTCAGTGGTGAACACAAGAGCATCATAGGGGAGATCTCACTCCAAGTTTACGCGAAAAGAATAAACCTTAACACAAAATTTATGATGCTCGACTGTCCTTCAGCCTACAACGTCATCATGGCCTGACCAAGGATACATGACATGAGGTCGATACCATGGACATATCATCAAATTATTTGCTTTCTAACCAGGAGGGGAGTTTGAGAAATTCGAGGGCAATAAAGAGTCTCAAGGGGATATTATACAAACACCTTGAAAAGCAAGCCATCAATCAATACAAACCATAAATTGAAGAGCTCGATGAGGTACAAACCTACCCTGAGCATAAAGTCCAAATTGGGTATCTACTCAAATAAGATATCAAAGCTGGACTGATCGATTTCTTACTCGACACTATGATTTCTCCGTATGGACACACGCCGACATGACAGCATTGCTCCAAATGTTTCATGAGCTCCAGGTCGACCCAGACTTGAAACTAGTTAGACAAAAGTGAAGGAAGTTCGCTCCCGAGCGAAATAAAGTAATTAACGAAAAATATAGAAGTTGATCGACATCGGCTCAGTTAGAGAAGTTCACTATTCTTACGGGCTAGCGAATTTCATTAGTTAAGAAAAAGAACGGTAAATGGAGGATTTGCATTGACTTCACGGACGTTCTTGTCCAAAAGACTCATTCCAGCTACCTCATATCGATTTGTTGGTAGACGCTACGAGCGAACATGAGCTCCTCAGTATCATGAATGCCTTCTCAGGATAAAATCAGATCTTGATGCACCCTAACGACTAAGAGAAGACCACATTCATTATCTAACGAAGCATCTTCTATAACAAAGTAATGTCGTTTGAATTGGAAAACGCAGGGGAAACTTACCAACGACTCATCAACAAGATGCTCTAAGATATGCTAGGCTCGAAAATGGGGGTCTATATTGGCGATATCTTTGTCAAATCACTCCAAGCCGAACAACATCTCAAGCATCTACATCATTCGTTCGACATATTTCAAAAATATAGTATGAAATTTAACCTTTCTAAGTGTTCATTCGGAGTATCCTCAGGGAAATTCTTGGGTTAGCTCGTCATACACCGAGGTAACAATGTTAATCCAGGCCAAATCCAGTCAATTATGGGAATTCCTTCACCTCGATCGGTAAAAAGCGGTTGAGAATAACTACACTTAACCGCTTTATCTCGAAGTCTTCAGAGAGATGTCACCCCTTCTTTGACACACTATGAAACTGAAGATGTTACCCCTTCTTTGACACTCTATGAAAGAATAAGAATTTTAAGTGGATAAGAGGTGTGAAGCCGCTTTATAACAGCCAAAATCCTATTTTTTGAGCCTACCATTATTGTCTAAACCTGTTAGGATTATGCTCAATAGCAAGAGTGTAATAGTGTATTTGACAATCGATCTCATATAAATAAAAATGATTTCTGTTTTAACAAATCTTATAGCAATTATATCAATTGTCAAAAGTAAATAATCATAAGGTTGATCGGTCATTTATTTTCATATATTTACAACCCTTAAACCGTGTCTTTTAATTGTATTCTTGAGTATTTTTGGTGCTTTTGACGTGTTTTCCTTGAGTGTGCAGGTTTAGGGACCTAAGTGACTATTTTGTATATTTTTAGAAAAAATGTGTAATTTCAGTAACTTTGTGGAAAGGCATCAATGAAAGCAAGTTAAAGTTCTGGGGCAAAAATGTAATTTTAGAAAGTTTCACCAAACTTAAGTGAAACGGTGCGCTTTGCACCTAAGGCTTTGGGGTTAAGTGGAACGGCGCCGTTTTGGCACCAAAGAATTGGTCCAAAACGACGCCGTTTTGGTTAAAGAAGAAAACAAAAAAAATTAAAAAAACAGCAGCGCCATGCAGACTGCGACCAACCCTCCTTCGCGTGACCAGCTCCCTCGCGATGAAGACGATCCAGCAGCAGCGTCCAGCGCGAGCACGACAGCGAGCAGCCCCAGCTCGCGGTGCAGCTTGCGGTGCAGAAGAAGAAGCGTCCAGTGAGCAGCGCGAGGAACCGAACGTGACTTGTGCTCGCGTGAGGAGCTCGCGGTGCAGAAACCTCATGCAATCCAGTGAGCGTGGCAAGCTCGAGCGTGACATTCCCTCCTCGCGATGCAGCTCGCGGTGCAGCATCTCCAAGCAAACCAGTGAAGGCCGCGACCAAGCCACCGCGACCACAGGTCGCGGTGGTGGTTGCGTTGAGTGAAAAACGCAGCCCTAAGATGCTGCTATAAGAAGAAAAGTGCAGTAGCTGGGCAGAGGAAGAGAGAGCTCGTGGCAGTGCAGTCCAAGCAGCCTTCAAGCTGCCCCAAGGGTGACTCTCATCCTTCTTGCTCCTCCCAAACACATCCCAAGCATCACAAATCATCACAACAAACTCTAGAACGTGAGTGTTCATCGAAGAAGATGAAGATCCAAAGTGGAGAAGTTCAAGCCGGACCAAAGCGGGACTTCGAGTCTTGAGAGCTTCGATGGGTTGTATTTCATCTCATTAATCTTCCTTGATTGTTCGTTTATGATTATGAGTTGCTAGAACTATTGTTAGGTGATTTTCGGAACCGTGAACGGATTTGAATTTTATTGTTTATGAATATATTATGTGATTTATTTCATGATATTATGTGCTTAATAATAATCAATATGTTTTCCATTTTCGTGATTGGAACCGTGTGACCACCTCGCATTATCCTCCATTGAATCCGTCTCGCTTTATATTAATTGTTTTAGTTAATTTAATTTAGTTTAATTAATTGTAAATGTTGATTATGAGCTAAACTTGTAAGTTGGGGTTTTGATGAATCTTATTCTATGATGATTGAATGAATTGATTGTTTAATTTGTTGAGGTTGATTATTGTATTGTTGAGTGGTATTATTGTGCTTAATGCTTTTGGATGTGAAGGCCTACGTTTAGATGATAAATTGGTTGTGTGTTATGTACCGAGAGGAGACGCCCACAACGTGCTTGATGTAATGTCCACCACAAGTAGAATTGGATAGAGATATACTAATTTGCTTATGTGATCACATAGGGTGTTTATTGTGACTAATGCATTTCCATGCACTTGGATATACCATCGAGAGATAGGATATTAGTGTGTGTGGAATAAGTCCGATTTACCTCGAGATGAGACTTTGGATAATTTAGATGAACACGGTTATCATCATGTATAGTTAAACCTCAACAATGTGCTTTCATGGAACTCAATTTGATGGATTAGGTGAATTCAAATACCCTAACTAATCTCTCATATTGGTTGTTTGCCTTATTTTTATGTCTTTATATTTTTATCTTTTAATATCTTTCGATTATCCAAATAGAAATAGGCTTGGTTAAGTTTAGTACTCAACGCCTAAATATCCCTGTGGAGACGATAATTTACTCATCATTTTATTACTTGTGCCGACCCCGTATACTTGCGGGTAACAAAAAGGCGTGTCAAGTTTTTGGCGCCGTTGCCGGGGATATTTTAGTTGTGTTGATATTAATACTGATTAGGTCTATAGCTACTTTGGATTTGTATATATTTTATTTTTATTAGTTTTGTTTTTCTTTTTCTGTGCAGAAAATGTATTCTTGGTATGAGGCGCCTGAGCTTACCGAGGAAGTGGCAACTAGAGACTATGAAGCACCTTTGGGTTGTTTCTTATGTGGGGGGCCGCATATAAGTACTGATTGTCAGGTGGGCAATCCGTTTGTTGAGAGCCGTTCTGAGCAAATGCAGTACGAGGGCTATGTACATTATCAACATAACAACCCCTATTCGAGCTCGTACAATCCTGGATGGAGCAATCATTTCGAATCTCATTAGAGCAACCAGCAGGAACATCAGAAAATTGATTCAGCATTGGAGGACATGATTATTAATTTCATGATAAAGCTGGATGAAAGAATGGATTCTCAAGATGAGGCCCTGAAGAAGCTGGAAGCTAAACTTAATCAAGTTGCTCAACATACTCAAGTAGCTACCCAACGCTTGGAGATTCAAATCGGCCAATTAGCTACAGAGATCCAATGGCAAGAGCACGAACCATATCCTATGGTGCAATGCAATGAAACGGCCGTGAAAATCGAAGAGCAAATTGAGCACCAGATTTGGGTTGATCAAGTAGAGACGGAAGGGAGCAAGAACTTGTTTTATGGAGATGAGGCATCTACCCTTCCAGATCCACTTGAGTTATGTCTAGTCCACAGCGCCACTGCGAAAGAAGAAAGCCACCAAGATACATATGTTTCTGTAGACCTCGAAGAATGGAAGCCCAAACTGCCTCCGCCTTTTAAGAAGCCACCGCACTTGGGCCGTAAAAATATACCTTCGCATTTGAGGTATGCAGTGCTAGGAGAGTCGTCTTCTCTTCCAGTCATTTGGTTAGGATGGTGCGGTAAGCTAATGAGGAGATACCAATCATGGGGCATGTGGGCGAAAGCTCAAGTGATGAGGTAAATCTGTATAGTATTTTCTTTTTATTTTATTTTAAATTTTTTTCTAGTTAAATTTTTTTTAGTGTTTCGTAATTATTTCCCATGAACCTTTTGAAGTGTTGTGCCTTGTGTTGAAAATTTTGAAGTTCGGGGGAAGTTTGGTTGGATGTACATATTTTTGAAGTGTTTGATTCCTTTGATTTTGTTTTTGTTTGTTAGTTATGGATATTTAGGGTTGTTAGTTGTGGATATTAGGACTGTTGTTTTGTGTTCATTTGTTTTGTACGTTTTTGTTTGTGTCTAGTTGATTGTTTTTAGTTTTTATTTCTTTATAAGTGACACGTCCAGAAAATGGATTTCTACTCCCAAGTGCAGGAGTGTCGAAGTAATAAATTAACCCGGTGAGACCGGGGTCGATCCACGAGGAAGAATATTTAGATCCTGCAAAAACCAACAAAAATCTATAAGGAAAATATAATAGGAAATAAAATATTATGAAATGAGGGTAGGTATAATGGTGAAACAAATTAAATTAAAACATGCTAAGGTTAGAGGTTCCACTCTTGGTATATGGTTTAAGTTATATTTAACTCATTTTTATCACTCAATTGGAATCCACACATAAAGGAGGTTCCAATCGGAAGTTAGACCATTTAAGTTCTTTACACATCTATTAAGTTATATTTCTTTTCTTTTAATTATATTACAATGGGTACTCTACACTCCTTATGTTAAATGGGTTCAAGTACTTATTGTGCCAATCAACTATCATAAATCAAGATTCCTTTGCCAGATGCAGGTATAACCATGCGGTTCTAGACGGATTCAAGTATTTATGGTATTGTTTGTCTACAATGAATCAAGAATCCTTGGTCAGAGGTGTAGGTACAACCATGCGGTTCTAGACGGATTCAAGTATTCATTGTGCCAAGAATTGTCTACAATAAGTCAAGATCCCCACTTCACATAAGAGTAAGAGATGAAAATTCAATTCAATAAGAAAAGTAATATAAAATATGTAGATAAATTTACACAAATGAATATAAACTTTAAGACCATGTTAAGAGTTAAATAAATCTTTATTCACATACCAAGAGCTTCACCCTTCACCTTAGCAAAAAGAGAATTTAGCTACTCATGATAAAAGAAAGAAAACAAGTAAAAGAAATAAAATGAGCAAGAGAGAAATTAGATTATCACAAAAGTTCAACAATACAACAATGTAAGGTGAACTTGGCAAGGAACCCAAGCTACCTTCAAGCTTATACAAGGCCTCTATTTATAGACACAATGAGAGGCAAACAAGTCAAAAATGGTAGAAATAAATTAATGCAAGTTGATTGAATTTGGTAAGGTAAAGTTGTCAACTTTATTGTTTTCCACACATGCACCGACTTGTCCACCGAATTAGGCACCGTTCCTTTGACAATTTTATCTCGTGATAAACATCAAAGTTGTAGATAATTCTCTTATCTTTCTAGAAAGATAAGACTCATAATATTTGGAATTTGCTGGAGAGAGTTATGGCCCAAATAGTGAAGACTGCCCAATTGAAGCGGCCATGCAAACCAGCCCAAGATAATCCAATATTTGTCTTCAAAGGAGTCCAAATCTGATAAGAGTTTACAAACCAAACTTATAGGGCTATGAGTTATCTTTCCAACACTATCAAGAACGTAGTGATTGGATATTTGAGTGCAAAGTTATGCCCATTACACTGAACCTGCATCAAAATAGAAAGTTTAACAATTAAGTGTAGTTATAAATAAGTTAGGTAATTTGATGACACTAATAGTATAAAATAATGGTTTTAACCTTTATTATTATACAAATTTAAGTGTTCATCAATAAGACCCTTTTCCTCGTACGTAAGGTGTTAAAACATTGAGGACAATGTTTATCTTAAGTTTGGGGGTATTGTGTTTTGGTATTTGTGTGTTATTGTGTCTTGTTGGTGTATATAGGCTGGAAATCTAAACTTTCCTCATACGCACTGTGTTTGGAAGACTTAGTCATAACAATGCTACGTACACCAGTTTTCAAGTCTTTTATTGTATTTTCGTGTTTTGTTGTGTTTGTGTTAGGATAGCGAAACCATATGCCACGTATGAGGGGACGACGATCTGCAAAAAGAGAAAGAGAGTGTCGAGCACTTTGGACACCGAGGTGGTGCCAGCTAAATAGTCTCCGACGTCCAAGTTAGTTAGTGAATCTAAAAAGGAAAGATGCAAATGAAAGGAGTAATACCTGTCGTAGGAATACATCGTGTGGTATGTATTAAGTCGTGTTATCGAAAGGTAAATGGTATGCGTCGAATGGTGTATGATATTACGTTGGTAATAATAGTGTAACCAGATACTATGTCGCATGTAGCTGGCTTTTAAGATAGCTAGTCGTGTGCTTGTGGAATTGTTCAGAGTGATAGCTTTTTGATAGAAAATTGCTTGACCCCTCAAAATGAAGCTGTAAGGCTGTATTTATAAAGGTTTTGGGAGTATCCAATGCATTCATTTCTTTAGGAACATCGTGCTCCGAGATATTCGGGAGTCCTGATATCTCGGAGAGTTTTGATCAAGTTTGCTTAGACCTAGTCAACCGACTTAGTCAGGGGTTAACTGAGTCAGTTGCCTAGAGGCAGTTGTGAGGTCAAGTGGACCCGTCGACCTATCATAGGTTTATTGTCGACTGCTGTTTTGTATGTTGAGCAGTTGCTCGATGGTTCTTGCGCTTGATTTGTAGTCTTTCGTTTCGAGTTTTTGTTGGAGTTTTTGCCCTAAAGATGTAATTTGTAAATGGTTAGGTGAGCTGATGTCATATGCACAAATTGTTAGGTGCGCTGATGTCATGTGCGCAAAGTTTGCTGCGCTTGCGCCACGTGCGCTTTTTGCATCGCTGCTCCGCTCCATTTTTCGTCCCGATTTTCGTTGGTAATTGTTGTTCAGTGGATTCCGAGCGAAAAATTCTATTATGAATTCATAAGATAAATCGGAGAGTGCTGAGGAGATTGGAAGATTATGAAGTTATAAGAAGACCAAGGAATGCCTTGGGTTTATTTTTGTAATTTAGTTTTCAATTTTTTTAGGTTAAATATCTACAACACTCGGTCAACTCATGTATGCTTTATTATGTGATAATTTAACATTATCATGCATATACATATCATTTAGATTCAAGTGTGCCTATACAAATATATGTTGATATTGTCATACATGCATCATAGCATTTATATGTTATTTTTTTTAATGAGATTAAAATGGTAAATAATATATTTATAGTTTGCTATAAAAAGGATTAGTTTTTAATAGTTAAAAACTTGGTAATTCTCTTAATATTAATCTAGTTATTAAAATGTTTAATAAATTTAGATTAATAGGGTCATTTATTAAAATTAAGTTTAATTTGATTAATCACCTAATAAATAAATGAACCATTATGTGTTAAAGTTTTAAATAGTTAAAACTTGGTAAACACCAAATTAATAATCTGACTTTAGTAAAACGTTTATCTAAATTTAGATTATTCACTTATATATTTGTAAGTGTTAAAAATCATTAATTATTTAGAATATAATTCTAATAATAAATTAGTTAATGCCCTAGATAACTTAATTAAAATTAGTTGTCTGATCCTGTATAGTCTAGGTGCATTAACGAATAGAAAACCCTAAATTTTAAAATAATAAGTGGGAAAGGTATATACGACATATATATCCCGCAGTCTCCATCGTTAGTTTACTACCGTGAGATCCGAGTGGGGCCTTAGAACGACTTTACTTTCGTCCTCTCTAAGGAGGGTTTCCATGAACATCAATAACAAGGTTGACTTCCTAACATATAAGATTTCTGGAGGTATTTCAGGTTTGACTAACCCTAAGGCGGCACTCTCAAGTTAAGCCCATGAGATCTGAAATGATGGGTTATACTCACAAGGTTTAGATTAAATGTGGTTAATCGAAAACCTGACTAAATAAACGATGGTTAAATAATATGGAATAAGAGTTATTCTAAAATATTATTTGATTGAGAATGTCTCGATCCAACATGCAAGGACTTGACCGACCTTAAGGCGACATTTTTTTGTGGTATGTTGGATTATCGTGCCATGGTAACTGTTTTTTTTTTTTTTGGGTAGTTCTAGTTCATTAAATATGTACATGCATCATGTTTAAATTTATGCCAAAGCATTAACACTTGTTTTTAATATACGACTAAATGGATGTTTGTTTATTTTTGCAGCAATAATGTCTTATGCCTTATTACCAATAGTTGCACACGACAAACTAACTGGTGATAACTATACAAAGCGAAAACTTAACATAAACGCGATTTTAGTCACCAAAGACCTTAAGCTTGTGCTTACGGAGAAATGTCCTTCACAGCCTACTGCTAACGCCCTACAAAGAGTTCGTGAGGCATACCAATAATGGGTATCATCTGATGAGAAAGCCTGTACATACCTGTTAGCTTCTATGATAGAAGGGCATGTCACAAAGCACGAAGCAATGACTACAACATTCGAATAATGGAGTCATTGCAAGATATGTTCAGGTAACCTTTTAAGCAAAAGCATCACGAAGGGGTGTGTGTGTGTATGTGTGTGATATACATTAATTTTAATTGTTCCGAAAATATAGTTCCAAAGTTTTACTGTTCACAGATCGCTTTTTCAATTTGTATAATATTTTTTTTAAACCTTAATTCTGCTGTGTGACCAGTAGAACGGAAAAAACGGTTCCTACAGTTATATCGAGTGCTGGATTTGTCAAACGCTTGGCTTTGAATTTTGGGCCTTTCAATAGTTTTTGGGTCGTCTTTTGGGCCTAAACCTTTTTGGGCTATTTTTGACCATTACAGTTTGCCCCCTACTCTTTTAGTTTTTTCTAAAAACTGTGTGAATAGTGTGTCGAGCCGAGTTTGAAGCCTGAGAAATTCGTACGGTAATAAGTGTTGACCGCAGCTTGTGAAGTTAGGTGATGTGGAGTTAGTTTTGGAGGGGTTGTGTGGTGAAGAGTCATGAGCGCACTTTTCATAGGAGGTGAAGCGTTGATTGTCGACCACAAGGGTCTTTAGTGGTGCCTCATTGACTGCTTGAAGCGAGGGTGGGAAACGACGGCTGCGACTGCAATGATGAGGCGTCTTATCAACAGTCGCATGGGGCAGTATGCGTCCAATCATCTGTTGTTACGTTTCGCCCATGCAGTTACATTTTTTAGGCCTATTTATATCAATTTTCTCCCCCATTTCCAATTTTCTATTTCTGTTCTTCATTTTTCTCTATCACGCGTTTTCGTTTCCCAGCAGTTTCAATCTCAGGCGTTCTTGTGCAATTTTTGATTGGTTTTTCTTTATGAATCTTCAAGGTATGTGGTCTAAAATCCTTTTGTACAAGTTTTCTTTGTTTTCTGCTTTGACTGAAGGTGTTCTTTTGCTTTTTTCGTATACTGCCATGTTTGTGTTTCTTGTTCTTGATTTCTTGCATTCGACTCTTCTTCCATTTTTGTTAGGAAACTGCCTCTAGATCTTTGTCTAGGCTAGTTTTTTGCGAAAAAAAAATGTGTTTGCAGGCGGTCCTAGGTTACTTAACATTTGATGTCGTGCGCTGTTTTATGTATTGATGTCGAGCGTAGAAACCTATGTGACTTCAAACATTGCAGATATGTCTAATGAATTTAGAAGTAACTATCGTGCGCTGTCGAACGTAGAGCCCTTTGATTAAAAACTGTGTAGTTGATTTTAGGGCACTTTGAGGTAGTTATCATGCGCCATTTTCGCTATTGTTGAGCGTAGAGTCTTTTTTAGGTTTAGATCTTTCCCTCTTCTCTAAGTGTTTTTATTTTTGCTCAACAGTGTTAGGAGCCACGTTGAGGTCAATCGAGGAGGTAAGGACAGAGGTCAGACTAAGCGACGTGAGTGAGTCGAACTGTTCAAGCGGCTCGAAGAGACAGTCTATGGATAGTGAACCATGCCCTATCGCCCAAGTAACTTTTACGAGGGTTATAGACTTGGACCCCGAATTCTATAGCCCTTCGACAGTAGCAACAGTAGTATTGGACGACATCCCGGTGGGGATTGTTAGGGGCGAGGCATCGACGAGCCAAGCTGGAGTGGAGTCGACGAGTCATGCCGAAGGGGCTGAGGACTCAACAGTTAGTGGCAGGTTCCTACTGTTGGGGTTTTTGCCCTAAAGATGTAATTTGTAAATGTTTTTTATAAATAAATAAAATAATACTTCAATTCATTCTTATTGTGTCATTTATATTATATAAACTTGTGCATTATAACATCCTATATTGCTGGATGTAATCTCGTACTGTGTATATCATTGTCATATACAGATGGATACAGTAAGAGATGTGCAATCTAAAGAGTCCATAGATAGCAAATAAAGCTGGGTACTTTATTTGTAGTTAATCTATAGCTGCAGTCCATTCTGTATTGTACGATGATTCTATCCTGAATCATTCATATGGAGATATGAGAAAGGAGGCACCTTGTATGATGTGATCATATAGGATTGGGTCATACAAAGATCCGTTTACCGATGAGATTCATATACATCAACTTATGATAGCTATATGTGGGTGATCTCAATCCTGAGTGTCTTATTGACTCCTTCAAGTTAGATCGTGATTTTTGATATGCCATGGGTGAGGTCGGATGATTATTCCCGATCAATATTCTTCGTATGTTGGGATTGCAGTTTGACTTGTGGCTAGGAAGGTTTGTACACAATAGTGGAATCCACTCATTCTTGTGAGAAGTAGAGAGTAGTTCCCTTAAGGATTGATTCGAGCCTTGAATAATATAAGCGCTCTCCTGATTCCGTGAGGAAACAAAATTTATTATTCATTAGAGAATCAACGGTGCTTAAAGGATATATGTAATTAAAAGGGTGTAACAGACATTATGACCCAGCTCTAATTATGAACTACTGTGGAGGGTCACACCATATGTAATAGCTATATCGATGGACACCGAGTAATATCGGTCTGTGTAAAAGCGTCCGCAGTTGAGAGAATGCAGCTTCGGGTTTTTAGTGGAATAACACCAGAGTTGATAATCAAGGACTATTAATTAAAGAGTTTAATTAATAATTCTGAGGATTATCGGAGCTCAAAATACTATGGGTCCATTAGGTCCCCTTGCTAGCCCGATTCATTTAGGTAACAAGGGTCACGTATAATTAATTAGATGGTCTAATTAATAGTGTTGCAAAAGTGACACATGTCAGGAGTTAATTGAGTAATGTGATTATTCAATTAATTAAATAATGGCAATTATAACAATTAAATAATAAGATTATTTAATTATATAATTAGTCATATGAGGTGGGTGATAGTTGATATTTTATTTAGAATAGTGAGATAATAAGATTATCTTATTTATTAAATAAAAAAATAAAAAAAATTTGAATTTAACAAGTTTAAATTCAAAAGTTGCTGATAATGTTGATATTTTATTTTAAATAGAGAGATAATATAATTATCTCATTTATTAAATAAAATAAAATAAATAAATATTATTTGAATTTAAAGAGTTTAAATTCAAAAGTTACTGATAAATTAATAAAAAGAGTTTTTATTAATTTGATAACTTAAATATATATATTAAAAAGAGTTTTTAATATAACAGAACAAAAAAAAAAACCAAATGAGTTTTTACGTTCAAAGTTTTTTTTTTTATGTAAGATATACAGAAAAAAGAAAAGTGACCGGAGAGATACAATCTCTCTAACTCCATTTTATTCCTGACCACGTGACGCGCCCACACACTAGTTACCAGTGCCGAGATATAGTAAGGAAGACTTAGTGGTACAGACAAGGAGCTGCAAAGAAAAAAAATATATATATGAAGGAGCCTCCAACGTTGGTATGTTCCTTAATTTATTTTTATTTTAATTGATTACAATTTTTTGTATGTAAAATAAATATATATGTGATATATATATTATTTTTATTATTCTGAAAATATAGTTCTAAAGTTTTACTGGTCACAGATTGCTTTTGTGATCTGTATAAAATTTTTTTAAATCTTAATTCTGCTGCGTGACCAGTAGAACGGAAAAACGGTTCCTACAATTGGTATCAGAGACAAGTTATTTTCGGAACAGAAAATTATTTTCGATACTCCTGATTTATGATTGCGTAGGCATAATTTTTTTTATTTCATTATATATTGTTTAAATTAAATTGTTTAATTTTAAACATAATTATTCATAATATTTTATGGTGTTGTGGATTTAGATGTTATTAGATTGTAAATAATTTATTTTATTTTTTCAGTTTTCTATTTTTTTTTGTATTATATATTTTTTTTTATAAAATGTAATCGAAGACGATGACACTGAAAATTGATTATCGAAAACTGAATGAGTTGCCTGCGAATACAAGGCACAATTGTTGCGTCACTGTGTACTATCATGCGCATTAATTGGCTATTGTATGGTGTGCTGGTCATGTGCAAAAATTAGCCACTGTGTACATGTGCACTGATTCGTGTGCAAAAACGAAAAAAAAAAAAAAAAGGTTTGGTGTCATGTGCAAAAAGCCAAAGAGTTTGGTGAGCTGATAAATTTTTTTATTCCACAGTATGTGATGTCATGTAAAAAAAAAAAAAATTCAGCTATTGCGCGGTACGTGACATCATGTGCACAAATCCTAGTGTTTAGTGAGCTGATCTAAAGTTTTTATTTTTTAGTGCGCAAATAAGCTAAAGAATGTTTTGGAGTTATTTTTATAATTTAATTTTTAATTTTTTTTTAGGTTAAATAATCTATAATACTCGGTCAACTTATGTATACTTTATTATGTGATAATTTAGCATTATCATGCATATACATGTCATTTAAATTTAAGTGTGCCTACACAAATATATGTTGATATTGTCATACATACATCATAGAATTTATATATTATTTGTTTTAATGAGATTAAAATGGTAAATAATGTATTTATAATTTGCTATGAAAAATGATTAGTTTTTAATAGTTAAAAACTTGGTAATTCTTTCAATATTAATCTTGTTATAAAAGTGTTTAATAAATTTAGATTAATATGGTCATTTATTAAAATTAGCTTTAATATGATTAATCACC
The DNA here is from genome assembly GCA_003430845.1 of Xanthoceras sorbifolium. NCBI lineage: Eukaryota > Viridiplantae > Streptophyta > Magnoliopsida > Sapindales > Sapindaceae > Xanthoceras > Xanthoceras sorbifolium. The sequence goes on along the minus strand of CM010616.1, from coordinate 10,281,042 downwards.
TAATAAATAAATGAACCAAATAATGTGTTATAGTTTTAAATAGTTAAAACTTGGTAAACACTAAATTAATAATCTCACTTTAGTAAAACGTTTACCTAAATTTAGATTATTCACTTATAGATTTTTAAGTGTTAAAAATCGTAATTATTTAGAATATGATTATAATAATTTAGTTAATGCCCTAGATAACTTGATTAAAATTAGTCGTTTGATCCTGCAGAAGTTTTAAAATAGTGAGTGAGAGAGGGATAAATGACATATATATCCCGTAGTCTCTATCGTTAGTTCAACATCGTGAGATCCGAGTGGGGCCTCGTGACGGCTTTGCTTTCGTTTTCCCTAATGAGGGTTTCCATGAAGGTCAATACCAAGGTTGACTTCCTAACGGATAGGATTTCTGGGGGTATTTCGGGTTTATCCGACCCTAAGGCAGCACTCTCGAGTTAAGCCTATGAGATCTGAAATGATAGATTACACTCACAAGGTTTATATTAAATGTGGTTAATCGAAAACCTGACTAAATAAACGATGGTTGAATAATATGGAATAAGAGTTATTCTAGAATATTATTTGATTGAGAATGTCTCGGTCCAACATGTAAGGACTTGACCGACCCTAAGGCGGCACTTCTTTGTGGTATGTTGGGGTAGTTTGAGCTCGTTAAACATGTACATGCATCATGTTTAATTTTATGCCAAAGCATTAACACTTGTTTTTAATAAATAATTGAATGGATGTTTATTTATTTTTCAGCAATAATGTCTTCTGCGTTATTACAAATACTTGCACCCGCCAAACTAACTGGTGATAACTATACAAAGTGAAAACTTAACATAAACGCGATTTTGGACACCAAAGTCCTTAAGTTTGTGCTTACGGAGGAATGTCCTCCACAGCCTGCTGCCAATACCCCACAAAGAGTTTGTGAGGCATACCAGCGATGGGTCTCATCTGATGAGAAAGCCCGTACATATCTGTTAGCTTCTATGACAGAAGTGCTTGTCACAAAGCACGAAGCAATGATTACAGCATTCAATATCATGGAGTCATTGCAAGCTATGTTCGGGCAACCCTCTGAGCAAAAGCTCTATGAAGCTATTCGTGCCACCCAGAAAATTCCAACAAAATTAGAGAAGAAGGTAGAGACATATATGAACAACTTTCATGAATGACACCATTTACAATTCTGACAGGAAATGTGACATATTGGACCACATACATGTCAAACAAAAACTGTCTCCCCTGTTTTTTCCAGTACTGACCTATGTCCAGTTTCTATCTAATATCTAGCGACGTGCTGCCAGAAAAGTCTAAAAAACTGACAGAAGTAAGTACACACATAGAGCAACAACTTTCATGAAGAATACACTTTGAAATTCGGATAGGAAGGTGGAGATATGGGACCAGTTATAGGATGCATCTGCAGAACATAACATATGAATGCAATACAATGAACTATGCATCATAGACCATGTCAATGATGAATGGGATGCCTAGAAACATAATGAATGATATGTTGTGAGTGTGTGAGATCCTAAAAACCTTTGTGAGATTGAGAGCAACTTACCAAATGAATCGATGATCTTGATGCCTTCAACGAAAGCTCCTAAACACAATTACAACCAAAGAGTGTTTTGCACGGAATTAGCCAACCTAGAAAATACTCGACCTAACAATCTCCCCCTTTGGCTATTCTGTGACAAAACCTCAAACCTCACAAATATACAAAATGATACAAAGTTTGAACTCACAAATACAACCTCACAAAATTACAATGAATGATCTTAAAACTAAAAACTTGAAGCTTGAGATCATTTCCAGTCAAGGTGAACCTGAAACAAAAGAAAGCACACTAACACAAAACAAAAGACGTTAGTAGACACCGTGCGGTTCATATAAACGCCCGTAGATAAACATAATCATTAACAACAGACACAAAACGATGAACACAAGTGTCTCCCCCTCAAATTCTCCCCCTGAGTACTACACAACAATACAAACTTCTCCCCCTTTTTGTCACGGGAGAGGCAAAGGAAGAACACAGTAGACAAAGATATGGAAAAATTGCACAAGAGACAAGAAAATACACGTACCAACTCCCCTTGAATGCCATACACAAGTAACATGGGAGTCATATCCTTAAGGAACCAATAGTCACAAATATGCACCACAACAAATATCAAGTCCCATCTCAACTTCAAAAACACAAACACAATCATCACTTCATTAACAGATTAACATTTGCCCACAATAAGTGACCAATATACACGCAAGCACATATATATATAAATATATATCATCCTGTCTCAAGAAAGTCGCAAAATCTCAAAAATAAGCTTTTGAAGGAAATATTTTGATATCAACTACAAAACAGCTTTATATTATCATTCAACACAAGCTTGCCTTTTTTTTTTTTTTTTTTATTGAGCTTTTCCTTCTTCTTCTTTCGCTTATTTTCTTACTTTTCTTGTAATTCAACTTTAATTTTAATTTCCAAAGGCATTGGCGGCTTTCATTGCACCTAAGGAGGTAGTCTTCTCCTCTAACTTGGAGATAAAGATATTGTTTCAAGCATATTGTAGAGGTAGCTTTCACTCTTCCAGAGGGCATAGCCATTTCCAACCTTTTGTTTACCAAGCCATTATTAATCCAATTATACATTTCTCAACAAGAAAACTATTTTCAAAAACATTTGAGAGCAATGAGAAATCTTTTGACATTCAGAAACTGGATGAGCTTAATAGACACACAACATTCACACAATTGCTTATACAAGTCCAAATATGGGCATTTTGTCAATTGCAACAAAGATCTGAAGGGCTAATGTCAGGAATTTAAGAGTAGATAAATGATACAGATCATTTTACACAAATATGACACTAGTCCACTCTTAGACATGAACAACACATGTTACAAATGACATGGCACAATCAATAAAGAGAGCATACACCAATGGATTTACTAAGTGACTGAAACCTAGCATGATCCAAAGGTTTGGTAAACAAATCAGCAAGTTGATTTTCTGTGGACACATGCTCTAAGGACCCTACTTTGCTTTCGACTAATTCTCTAATGAAATGATGTCGAATGTCAATATGCTTAGTCCTAGAGTGTTGAACAGGATTTTTGGAAATATTTATAGCACTGGTATTGTCACAATAAATTGTCAGAGTACCTTGTTTCAAACCATAATCCTCCAACATTTGTTTCATCCATAGAAGTTGTGTACAACCACTACCTACTGCAATGTATTCTGCCTCTGCAGTTGACAAGGAGATAGAGTTTTGCTTTTTGCTATACCAGGACACAAGATTGTTTCCCAGATAAAACCATCCTCCAGTTGTGCTTTTCCGATCATCACTGCATCCTGCCCAATCTGCATTACTAAAGCCAACCAAGTTAGGGTTAGTGTCAAAAGAGTACCAAATTCCAAATTCCGAAGTTCCATTGACATATCGAATTATTCTTTTCACAGCTGTGAGATGTGACTCTTTCGGATTTGATTGATACCTGGCACACAAACCAACACTCAAAGAAATATCAGGTCTACTAGCAGTTAAGTACAACAAACTTCCTATCATACTTCTATACAGACTCTGATCAACACTTTTTCCATTTGAATCTTTACTCAATTTCAATGAAGTGCTCATAGGTGTGTTATAGTGTTTTGCCGATTCTAACCCAAACCTTTTCACTAGGTTTTTAGCATATTTAGCTTGGGAAATGAAAATCCCATCACTCATTTGCTTGATTTGTAAACCTACGAAATAAGTTAGCTCACCTGCCATGCTCATCTCAAACTCACGAGTCATCACATTAACAAAGTCACTCACTCGCTTTTCATTAGTGGAACCAAACACAATATCATCAACATAAATTTGAGCTATGAATAACTCACCATTTTCACATTTGATGAACAAGGTTTTATCAACACTACCTCTTATGTATTTGTTTTCAAGCAAGTAGTGGATGAGACGTTCATACCATGCTCGTGGAGCTTGTTTCAATCCATAGAGTGCTTTCTTTAATTTGTATACGTGCTCTGGATGATGTGGATCTACAAATCCCTTTGGTTGCTCAACGTATACTTCTTCTTGAAGAACTCCATTTAGAAATGCACTCTTCACATCCATTTGATGTAGTTTGAACCTGCACACACAAGAAACACACAATAAAAGTCTAATAGATTTCAATCTAGCTATTGGAGCAAAAGTTTCATCAAAGTCTACTCCCTCAAGTTGTGTGTAGCCTTGAGCAACTAGTCTTGCTTTGTTCCTCACTACATTTCCATTTTCATCCGATTTGTTCTTGAAAATCCACTTTGTACCAATGACATTGGTACTCTTAGGTCTAGGGACGAGAAACCACACATCATTCCTTTGGAATTGATTGAGTTCTTCTTGCATGGCACCAATCCAGAACTCATCTTGAAGTGCTTCTTCAACTTTCTTAGGTTCGAACTGAGACGTGTAGCAAGCATAGCTAACTTGATTAGCTAGTTGTCTTCTTGTTCGTACTCCTTCACTCACATCTCCTATGATGTCATCCTTTTTATGAGACCTTCTAACCCAAGGAGCAGGATCTGTTTGATTTGGCATTTCTTCAGTCTCCTCTTCTTTCACATTTGAGTCCAAACCTGCACATTCAGAATTCTCAACAACATACTCATCATCAATATTAGACACAATTCCTGCATCATCCACAACTACATTAGATGATTCCATAATAGTATGAGTAGTTGAATTGAATACCCTATATGCTCTACTGTTAGAAGAGTATCCTAGAAAAATACCTTCATCACTTTTAGCATCAAACTTACCAAGTTGGTCACGATCATTTAAAATGTAGCACTTACTCCCAAATGTGTAAAAGTAGCTTATATTCGGCTTCTTTCCTTTCCATAACTCATATGGAGTTTGTCTAGTACCGGGTCTCAAGAAAATACGGTTTGAAATGTAGCATACAGTATTGATAGCTTCAGCCCAGAAATTCCTTGGAAGTTTCTTGCTATTGAGCATAACTCTAGCCATCTCTTGCAGTACCCTGTTCTTTCTCTCAACAACACCATTTTGTTGAGGAGTTCTAGGAGCAGAAAACTCATGAAAAATACCAAGGTTATCACAAAAATTACCGAAGCTAGCATTTTCAAATTCCTTTCCATGATCACTCCTAATTCTTTGAATGTTCTTGATTTTAAGATCTTTTTCATTCTGAAGTTTAATGCAAAGTGATTTAAATTTTTCAAAAGCGTCTGACTTTTCTTTAAGAAAATCAATCCAAGTGAATCTAGAAAAGTCATCAACACACACAAAGATATACCGCTTACCTCCAAGGCTTTCGGTTTGCATAGGACCCATGAGATCCATGTGAAGAAGCTCCAAGGGACGTTTGGACATTGTACCTTTATTTTTCTTGTGTATCCCCTTTGTTTGCTTCCTAATTTGACATGGTCCACATATACCTTCCTGTTTCTTTCCTAGCTCAGGAAGACCTCTCACAGCCTTCATCTTTCCAAGTTTCTTTAGGTCCTTGAAATTCAAGTGACCAAGTCTTTGATGCCAAAGTTCAACCTGTTCATGGTTAGTCAAATTGCATTTAAGAGTTTTAACATCAATACAATAACAATTATCATCAGTTCTCTTTCCCTGCAAAATAACATTTCCTTTAGAGTCCAAGATTGCACAAGTATCTTTAAAAAAGTTGACAGCATGTACACTTTCACATAAGTGTGTAATGCTAATCAAGTTTGCCTGCAATCCATCAACAAGAAGAGCATCATTAAGACTAGGTAAACCAGAAATTTTAATTGACCCTTTACCTACCACTTTCTTCTTAGAACCATTATCAAAAGTGACCCATCCTCCATCTTTCATCACAAGATTTTCAAAAATATTTTTATCTCCGGACATGTGCCTAGAACAACCACTATCAAGGTACCAAGAATTTGCGTTAATGGCTTTCAAGGCATAATGAGCAGCATAACATATGAAATCATCTTTTCTAACCCATGCTTTTCTCATTTTCTTTTTCAAGTTCTTTTCTTGTGGTTTAAAATTAACAACATTATTAGGCATTTGTCTAGAAAATCTTTCAAAGTGACAATCCCTAGATTTCATTTCATTATGGCACAATTGAATGTAATCAAAACATCTAGGTCTAATATGCCCTTTCCTACCACAAAAATGACAAATAGGAATGAAGTTAGAAAATTTACCTTGATGATTTGGTTGCCATTCATTTCTTTGGCATCAGAATGATGTGGTGTTAGAAACTTTACCTTGTGCTTGTGGTTGTCTAAGAGGTGCCTTCTTGGGGTTGCTTGTTATCCTTGGTTGTTCAAGTGTTTGCTTCAAATTTTCTCCCTTGAAACATGTTGTCTTGCTTGACGAAAGAGTGATTTCTTCAATTTCATAGCCTATGCCTCTCTTGTCTTCATAAGCCTTGCCAAGATTAATTACTTGATCAACCTTTAGTGCACCCAAAGTCAGCCCCTCGATTGATTTCCTTGCATCCTCCAATTCCTTGAGACATTCTTGTTCCCTATGTCTCACAATTTGCAAGGTCTTCTCTTTCTCACTCAGTTCCTTCTTCATTAGAATAATTCTTTGATCATCATCTTCTTTTTCTTTCTTGAGTTTTTGGATGGCTTCTTCAACAATCTGAGCCCTTGATAATGCTTCTTGCTTCTCTTTCTCAAGAATCTTGAGTTTGACCTTGTAAGAAACATTTTCCTTCTTTATCTTGAGGCTTTCTGCATATAACTCATTAAAAGCTTCCTCAAGGCTTTATTCATCTGATTCCTCTCTCTCACTCATGCTCGTTTCACCTTCACTAGCTTCTTTCTCATTGCTATGATGACTTGCAACAAAGGTAGTGAAGTTACTCACTAGCTCCTCTGAACTTGTAGAGCTTGTATCATCTTCTTCATCACTATCACTACATGATACCTTCATTGCCTTACCTTTCTTATTTTTCTTAAAATTGTTGGCACATTCGGTTGAGATATGCCCATAGCCTCCACATTCATAACATTGGATGCCTCTCTTGTTGATCTTTTCTTTTGAGGTGTCAACTTTCTTTGGAAAGCTTTTCTTTGTATCTTTGGTTCTTGTGGAGTTCTCACTCTTCTTTTTGTTTGTCTTGAGGAATTTTTTGAACCTTTTGGCAAACATGGCAATCTCAGCTTCATTGAGATCATTATCATCTTCTGAATTTTCAGCTTCCTTGATTGCTTTGAGGGCTATACTCTTGTGTTTCTTGACTGGTTTCAATCCCATTTCAAAAGTCTTCAAGGAACCAACAAGTTCTTCTACTCTCATGGAATCAACATCCTTGCTTTCTTCAATAGCTGTGACTTTAGCTTGAAATCTTTCGAGCAAGGATCTTAGAATCTTCTTAACAATCTTCGAGCTAGAATAGACTTCTCCCAACATATAACTCTTGTTGGTGATGTCTGTGAGCTTGGCTTTAAATTCTACAAAGGTCTCATTTTCTTCCATTCGAAGACTCTCAAATTGAGATGTTAGCATCTGAAGCTTGGACCTCTTGACAGCTGTAGTTCCTTCATGTGTGATTTGGAGGATTTCCCATGCTTCCTTGGCACTTTCACATTTTTGAATATGCCTATATTGACTGTCATCAACGCCACAGAAAATAGCGTTCAACCCCTTTGAATTCCAAGTTGCCAAACTGTAATCTGTAGGTGTCCAAGTTGACTTGGGTTTCAATGTTCTTCTCCCATCTTCACTTGTGGTTGTGGGAGGTGTGTACCCCTCTTCGATGCTTGTCCATACATGTTCATCTATGGACTTCAAGTATGCTCTCATGCGGACTTTCCAAAATGAGTAGTTTGTGTCATTTAGAAGTGGAGGTTTGGTATGGATGCACCCTCTCTTACTACAGAGTCCATGGGATCAAGAATAGCAAACAAGCAAATAAACACCCAAAGATCTAGCTATGTATGTCTAGCTACCCGCTCTGATACCAATTGAAAGTTTAAGTGCAACGGTCTATATGAACCTATAGGGGGGGTGAATAGGTTCTTACCCAATTTTTTGATTACCAACAATTTAATTAGATCAATTCAACAATTATAAACACATAACAAATGCAGAAGAGATAAACAAAATCAACACAAGGATTTTAGCGTGGAAAACCCCTTCCAACAAGGGATCAAAAACCACGGGACCACTCTTGGCCACTTAACGGACAATCCACTAGTGATAAATGCAGTACACCCTCAAGTTGAAATTACAAGGACTCACTCCTCTTGGACTATCCCGCTCTAGTCTACCTGCAGGCCTTTTCCCTAATGGTCTCCCAAGATCCACTAGGTGACTAAACGTATATCCTCAAGCTATCCTAGAATTCACACTCCTATTGGCGTGAGCCTACACCTATCGTCTCGCAAGAGCCAACTAGTGAAATTCCACACAAATGCAACTTTTGCACAAGAAGCAAACCTTGAGCTTGTTCATAAGACTTCACTAAAGTCACACAAGCTCTTCCAATAACACAAAGGATTATAGTCTAAGTGTTCAATGATGCATGAACATACAATTAGGATGCATGACTAATACAACCTATGATGCTAAGTGAACTAGTGCACACAATTTACTAATATAACACTTAGCATAAACACATTTCAAGACCTAACAATTTTTGCAACAAATTCAACACTTTCAAGTCATGAAACAAACATATTCAATGCATGAACTCTACAAGGCAGCCAACATGTTTATACGAATATGATTCTAACAACAAGTAAATTATTATAACAACAACTAACACTCTTGATCCAACCTAGATTAGTACCAATCCACTAAACACATGTGAGATAGATGCTTAATTCATTCAAGCAAGATAAATGCATTCTAAATCACAACATCAAGTTATCTAGGTACTAATTTAACTTCCTAAATGCCTTATCATGCATTAAACACAAAACACACAAGCTTTCATTCAATTAATATCTATAAAACTCCATTAACTCTCATTCAAGAACAACAAAGAGATTCAAATGAAATGAATCATAAAACAACTTGAACAAACAAGAAACAAACTTACCACAAGTCTCTAATTTGATTCCATGGACATACAAGAGAGATTGGGTGAGTTTTGAGAGATTGGAGTTGAGAGAGTATGAAGAGAGGGAGCTCCTAGGGTTCTTCTTTCTGGATTCTTGATGAAAAAGACGAAGTGGCATTTATATATAGGAAGAGCCACGGGTCGGGTTGCCATACAAAATGGGTCGGACACACATGTTGGGTCGGGTGCAGTTTTCTGCACTGACCTATGTTCGGTTTCAAGCTAATATCTAGAGAAACGCCACCCAGAAAATTCTGAAAAAATAACTGAAGAACGTAGACACATATATGAACAACTTTAATGAAGAACACCATTTAAAATTCGGACATTAAGGGTGCCATATTGGACCACATATATGACACACAAAAACTGTCTCCCCTGTTTTTTCAGCACTAACCTATGTCTGGTGTTTAGCTATTATCTAGAGACGTGCCACCCAGAAAATTCCAACAAAATTAGAGAAGAAGGTAGAGACATATATGAACAACTTTCATGAATGACACCATTTACAATTCTGACAGGAAAGGTGACATATTGGACCACATACATGTCAAACAAAAACTGTCTCCCCTGTTTTTTCCAGTACTGACCTATGTCCAGTTTCTATCTAATATCTAGCGACGTGCTGCCAGAAAAGTCTGAAAAACTGACAGAAGTAAGTACACACATAGAGCAACAACTTTCATGAAGAATACACTTTGAAATTCGGATAGGAAGGTGGAGATATGGGACCAGTTATAGGATGCATCTGCAGAACATAACATATGAATGCAATACAATGAACTATGCATCATAGACCATGTCAATGATGAATGAGATGCCTAGAAACATAATGAATGATATGTTGTGAGTGTGTGAGATCCTAAAAACCTTTGTGAGATTGAGAGCAACTTACCAAATGAATTGATGATCTTGATGCCTTCAACGAAAGCTCCTAAACACAATTACAACCAAAGAGTGTTTTGCACAGAATTAGCCAACCTAGAAAATACTCGACCAAACAACTTCGTTGATTCCCAATCGATTGCTTTCGGAGGTGATGTGAAATTGATGACGAATGCGATGCGGAACGAAGATGTTGCTTCCAAACCATAGAATTTTCGACCCCCTACTTCTTATTGATTGAGTCTCTATTTATACCTTTCCCAATGAGAGTTTGAGAAGGAAAAGATGTCATGAATTTGTGCATCAAAAAGTTCTACCTACGGGCGCTACCTGAGGTAGCGCTTTTTGATGGAAAAAGGTACGAGTAGAAAAGTGCTACCTAGGGGCGCTACCTCAGGTAGCGCTTCTTGGTAGCTCCACCTGATGGGCAAAAACAAGGAGAAGGAAGGTGTTAGCTGAGGGTGCTAGCTGAGGTAGCGCCTCCTGATTGGAAAATTCTTTAACTTGATTTCACGGTCTATTGATCCGAAATTATCCAAAACATCATCGATCATCGAATAACACCTGCACACTAAATAAACGCATCAAAACGTCTAAATTGTCCTTCAAAATCTAGCAAAAACGATAAATACTGGGGTTGCAAAATCATGCAAAATATTACATTATCAATACCCCCAAACCTACCTTTTGCTCGTCCTCGAGCAAAAATCGGAACGAAGCTAAAACGCAAAACAAAAATAAACAAATAAAGTAAACTATCATAATTCACTTTCGTAGGTAAACACGATGGCACTTAGCATGTGCCACAAGCCTTTAAACCCCTAGGTGTCCTTAGTAGGAGGAGTTATGTCTCCTGAGGGTTTACAGCTACGACACCCACAAACGTAATTCCTGCGCGTTGAACTCATTAAAACACTTACTTAAAACATACTATCGAAGACTCATTCATGCATGACATACCAATAATCAATAGCTAAAGCTCGGTCTATGGAATCAAACATCAAACAATTTCTAACTAACCAATGCTCGAGTTATCATAATCTCAAAACAAACACATTCGAATGCCATTGATATAATTCGCATCGACTCTACATCTTGCATGGAATCTCTAATTATAGCTCTTAGAACCTAGGCTTATACACTCATTCAAATATATTCGAATTGGAGTTTATGCACAATAAAAATCAAATTTCTCTTCGCATATGAGTATGTAAACAGAAAGACGCTCAGATTATGCAAAAGATCTCATGAACAGATTCAGACACTAAGAACGAAATAAATCACAATGCACACACATACTCTTAAATTGGAATCATCAAAAGATCAGTAGGTCTTTTTCTCGGTTGTAATGGGGCCAAGGGTGGAGGTTAAGAAATAGAACGGAAGCCGGATTTCAAAAAGAACTTAGGATCACAAAAATAGAAATTTGTTCGAATTTCGACAAACCTCTACATTTCTTTTCAAGCACAATATTTTTTTTTTTTACAATCAAGCCTTCAAGCCATCAAGCCATCAAGCCATCAAGCTTAACACTTTTCTTTTCTCAATTTTTTTTTTCCGTAGAAACCCGACTTGAATTGACTTCAACACTTTTGATTTCCTTATTTTCTTTTCTTACCTTCACAACGTTTCTTGAAAATTCTCTTCTCTTTCCTATGATTCATCTCCAAATGATCCCAAGCTCAAAGGGTAAGGCTAATAGTACAAGGGCTTGGATACAGATTTTGTGGGAGATGCAAGAAAATGGTTCATGTGTTTGGCTTCAAAGGGGATAATGGAGCACATACAAAGGTTGAGAATTATGGCCTTTAACTTGGTTTAAAAACACACATAGCCTACATCACTTCTCAAGAATCAACCAACTCAAAAGCATAGCACACATGTGAATTTATTTAAAATAGAGTTCATTAGCATCCAAAGCAAAACCTATAGAGATCAATCTATTTTAAAATTATCACGGAGAGTGTATAGGAGTAGAAACAATAAAACCCTCTCAAAATAAAACGATAACAGCTCAAAAACTCACAAGGGTAGTCTCCACTATTAATCATGGTCATCCAAATATGTTGTTTCTCCATTATAATATAAAAAACATGACTAATTAAATACCGATCGATATAAAATTCACTAAAACCTTACTTTCATAAAAGATTATTGACACTGCCTGCAGAATGGTCTTACAATCATATGTATAAGCATCATATTTCAACAAATTCAACTAATATCAAATTCAACTAACAACGCACCAAAGTTCGAATTCCTACCCCTAAATTTAAATCTAACATTGTCCTCAATGTTAGTCAATAAAAAATAAAAAACAGATAATAGGGAATTCAAAACTCAATAAAGTACACTGGTGAGAATTTACAACGAACACAACAGACTAATAATGTAACAAAGTCGTCAGAACTAACAATTAAAAGCAAACTTACTAAAATTAACCAAAAAAAAAAAAAACTAAAAGAAAAACACTATCAACAATCCTAACAATTCCAAAGTTTAAACAAGCAATCCAAAAACTAGCATTATTAACAAAAAATGAAACAAAAATAAAATTTTACCAGGTTGTTTCTTGCTTTCGCCCACTTGCCCCATAATTGATATCTTCTCATCAATCTACCATACCATCCTAACCAAGTGACAGGAAGAGAAGATAACTCTTCTAGTCATGCATACCTTAAATAAGAATGTAGCTTTTTAGGGCCCAAGTGTGGCGGTTGCTCAAAGGGTGGAGGCGGTTTGGGCTTTCCTTCTCCAAGCTCTTTAAAATAAAATGTACTTTTGTACAATGGCGGAAATGAAGAATCTAACCAAAGTGCATCATCTGTTACCTTTTGGCTATCATCCTTTTCAATGGCATGGACAAAAATTGAATCAAGTGGCTCTTGAGATGTAGCTGTCTTATCTCCATGTGACAAGTTTTTGCTCATTTCCATCTCTACTGATCAATCCCCATCGGATGTTCAACTAGCTTTTTGATTTCCAAGGTAATCTCCTTTCATTGCTCCATCGGACATGTCTCTATGTTGTTTTGCAATGCTTCTTGTGCTTCCCCTTGGATCTCTTTTGCTAATTAGCTGATTTGATCCTCCATGTTTTGGATGGCTACTTGAGATTGTTGTACTGCTTGGCTAAGTTGCTTTAAAGAACTTTCTTGAACATCCATCCGTGTGTCCATCTTTGACATTATTGCATCTTGCTTCGACATGAATGCAGAAATCAAGTCTTCGACAGAGGACTTCTCTTCTTGTTGGTTGCTCCATAAAAAATCAACATGGTTGCTCCACCTTGGATTGTATATGCTCGGGTAGGGGTTGTTATGTTGATAGTTATAATTTTTCATATAATTTATTAGTTCATAACTGCCATCAGCAAACGGATTGCCCACCTGACAATTGATGCTCACATGCGGCCCCCCACATAAGAAACAACCCAATGGTGTTCCAACTAACCTTTCAGGTGTTGCCCTTTCATATGACCATTGATAATCATTAGTTGCCACTTCTTTAATAGGATCATACGCCTCATACCACGAGTACATAACCTATACAAAAAAAAAATATTAAATAAATAAACAAATACACAAATACAAAAAAATTCCAAAGTAGCAAAAGGCTAAATCGGTATTGATATTGACATTCAATTGTCCCCGGCAACGGCGCTAAAAACTTGATGCGGATTTTATGCAACTCGCAAGTGTACGAGATCAACACAAGTAATAAAGAGTGAGTAAAGTATCGTTCCCACGAGGACAATGAATATCAATTACCAAAATTAACTCAACCTAATTCTATTTGGAATAACAATATTTTAGAAATTGCAAATTAACTAAAAAAAAAACAATTAAAAACTATGATTCGAATTCAAGGGAATTGAGGCGTTAGGATATCCGATTTCACTTGGTTATTATTATCAAACACTCATGAGTGACTATCTAGATTTTATTACCGATGGTTGAATGCGTGCTTAAACTAGATTAACCAATAATCTCTCTCGAGTATTACCAGAATTATTCCATCGCACACCAATACCCTATCTCTCGATGACTACTGAGTGCGCGAAAACAAATTAAGAATAAATAAACACAAAACAAGCAACACAAACCAATTACTATATCTCTATGTAATTTAGTATATGGTAGACATTAATACGAGCACGTGGCGGGCGTCTCCTCTCGGTTCATAACCCAACCACCTATGATGATTCTAAGTGATGATCAGACACAATAGAAAGCAATAAACTCAATAATATCTATTCAACACATCAATAACAAATCTAAATAGAAAACCTCAATTGTATTCAATAATTAATAAACCAAAATCCATCATTAATCCTAACTATGGAAAATTAGTTCATGCTTGAGTAAAAGAGCAAAGCAATAATATTCTTAAATTCTAGCATGACTAATTACAACGGAAAAGTAAAGGAGAAAAAATTTTAGAAAAACTTCGTTGATTCCCAATCGATTGCTTTCCGAGGTGATGCGAAATTGATGACGAATGCGATGCGGAACGAAGATGTTGCTTCCAAACCCTAGAATTTTCGACCCCCCACTTCTTATTGATTAAGTCTCTATTTATACCTTTCCCAATGAGAGTTTGAGAAGGAAAAGATGTCTTAAATTCGTGCATCAAAAAGTACTACCTAGGGGCGCTACCTCTTGATAGCGCCACCTGATGGGCAAAACAAGGAGAAGGAAGGCGCTAGCTGAGGGTGCTAGCTGAGGTAGCGCCTCCTGATTGGAAAATTCTTCAACTTGATTTCACGGTCTATTGATTGAAAATCATCCAAAACATCATCGATCATCGAATAACACCTGCACACTAAATAAACGCATCAAAACGTCCAAATTTTCCTTAAGAATCGAGCAAAAACGATAAATATTGGGGTTGCAAAATCATGCAAAATATGACATTATCAATACCTCGAATGCGAAGGTATCTATTTATGGCCTAAGTGCAGGTTCTGCTTAAAAGGCGGAGGCGGTTTGGGCTTCCCTTCTCCGAGATCGACAGAAACATATGTATCTTGGTGGCTTTCTTCTTTTGCAGCGGCGCTGTGGACTAGACATAACTCAAGTGGCTCTGGAAAGGTAGATGCCTCATCTTCATAAAACAAGTTCTTACTCCCTTCTGTCTTTACTTGATTGACCCAATTCAGCTGCTCAACTTGCTTTTCGATTTCCACGGCCGTTTCATTGCATTGCTCCATAGGATATGGTTCGTGCTCTTGCCATTGGATCTCTGTAGCTAATTGGTTGCTTTAAATCGCCAAGCTTTGATCATCTGCTTGAATCTATTGAGCGACTTGGACACTATGCTGAGCAATTCGGGCATGGCTCCCAGCAAATGGATTGCCCACCTGACAATCAGTACTAACATGCAGCCCCCCACACAAGAAACATCTCAGTGGTGCTCCATAGTCTATAGTTGGGTAGGGGTTGTTCTGTTGAAAGTATAGATAGTTTTCATACTGTTGTTCCTCAGAACGGCTCTCAGCAAACGGATTGCCCACCTGACAATTAGTACTCACATGCGGCCCCCCGCATAAGAAACAGCCCAAAGGTGCTTCATAGTCTCTAGTCGCCACTTCCTCGGTAAGCTCAGGTGCCTCATACCAAAAATACATTTCCTGTATAGAAAAAAAAAACAAAATTAATAAAAATAAAATATATACAAATACAAAGTAGCTATAGACCTAATCGGTATTAATATCAACATAACTAAAATATCCCCGGCAACGGCGCCAAAAACTTGTTACGCCTTTTTGTACCTGTAAGTATACGGGGTCGGCACAAGTAATATAATGATGAGTAAATTATCGTCTCCACAGGGATATTTAGGCGTTGAGTACTAAAGTTAACTAAGTTTATTTCTATTTGGACAATCGGATGGTTTAAAATAAGATAACGAAAGATAAAACTAACAAACATAAAACGTAAAATAAACAACCAAATTGAGAGATGAGCTATGGTATTTAAATTCACCTAATCCATCTAATTGAATTTCATGAAAGCACATTATTGTAGTATAATTATTCATGTTGATGATCGTGTTTATCTAAATTATCCAAAGTCCCCTCTCGAGGTAAATCAGACCTATTACCACATACATTAATATCATATCTCTCGATGGTACATTCAAGTGCATGAAAATGCATTAGTCACAATAAACACCCTATATGATCACACGAGCAAATTAGTATATCTCTATCTAATTCTACTTGTGGTGGACATTACATCGAGCACGTTGTGGGCGTCTCCTCTCGGTAGATAACACACAACCAATTTATCATATAAGTAGGCCTTCACATTCAAAAGCATTAAGCACAATAATACCACTCAACAACATAATAATCAACCACAACAAATTAAACAATCAATTCATTCAAGTTTCATAGAAAATGATCCATCAAAACCCTAACTTACAAGTTTAGTTTATAATCAAAGATTCACAACTAAACATGTTTTCTAATTAATAAAGAGAGTTACAAGCAAGAAAATAAAGAAGGAAATGGATAGAAAAACTCTAGGTGTGATGAACTTTCGTCCTTCTCCTCTTGTGAATCTGTCTAGCTTCCACTTTCTCCAAATCCAAGCTTGATGGTGAGATTTTGGCTCAAGGATAGAATCCAAACCCTCGTGTTTCCAAGATGATCTTCTTCTCCCCTCTTTGCCTCTTCTCTTCTCTCTTGGTCTCGTCTTGGTCCTTTCCTTAGAGCCCTAGCCGAACTCTCTCTCTTTTCTCCCCTTTTTATTCTTATAAGCACTGGAAATAGTATTTTTCGCGTCGCCATTGCGACTGTGGGTCGCTACCACTAGTCGCGAAGCCATGGTGGTGGTACTCACTGCCAAAAAATTAAAGTTTCATCGCGACCGCAGTATCGCGACCAACAGTCGTAGTACTAGGTCGCGGCACTCATTGGTCTAAATTTGAGGATTGCGCACTATTACAAAAATGACCATAACTTCCTGTAGAAAACTCCAAATCACCAAATGTAAACTGCATTGGAAATTAGACATCTATATCTTTCCATACATATAAAGGTCGAAACCCAGTTCATCCTCTAGAATATATGACGGCCTTCGAAACATAACCGGTCTGCAGTGAGAAATCTTTAATTCTTCCAACTTTGTCATATCTTCCCTAATATTCACCTAAGGACTGCACACTCAAGAAAAACATCAAAACATCCAATAAATATCCGCGAATGGGATAAAAGAAGGTAAAGAAAGGTATTAATGAAGGCCCATTTTTGATCAAGAAATGGAGCCAACAGTAGTAGGGTCATCCAATTATTTTTAATATCGATGGGGACAACTTCTTCTTTCTTGGACCAGACTGCTGGCCATTGTAGATAGATAAGTTGTATGTCCTTGGGCTCGACTGTTTGAGTAGCTGAGCATAAGTTGGCCAAGGCATCTGCGTGTGCATTTTTTGTTCTAGGTACCTGCTAAAGCTTAAATTGGTCGAATGTTGAGCGCAACTTCATGGCTATTGTTAGGTAGGCAATCATTTTTGGATCTTCGGCTTGGTAAGTTCCCTCAAGTTGTCGTGCGATCAATTGCGAATCATATCAGACTTTGATCTGTTTTATCCCCATGCTCTTGGCAAGCGCTAATCCGATAATAAGGGCTTCATATTCTGCTTCGTTGTTTGATCGGTCATTTATTTTCATATATTTACGACCCCTAAACCGTATCTTTTAATTGTATTCTTAAGTATTTTTGGTGCTTTTGACGTGTTTTCCTCTAGTGTACAGGTAATAAGGTTTTGTGCGTAATTGAAGAGTTTTGGTGGATTAAATTGAATATTTGGGAGTGCACAGCTGTCATTGTTTGGAGGCTGCCATAAATTCTACAAGATGAACTGGGTTAAGCGCCTTATATTTCTGGAAAGGTCACGATGTCTGCTTTCCGGCAAATTTTACGGTTCGTGATTCCGAGTTGTCTAGAGAAAGTTATGCTCATTTTCACAACAGTGTGCAGACTCACGACTTTCATGTCGAGAGTTAAGTCATGAGTCATGTTTCGGAGGCCGTCATAAATTCCATAGAAATAACTGGGTTTCGAGCTTTATATGTATGGAAAGATATAGATGTCTACTTTCCAATACATTTTACGGTTCATGATTTGGAGTTTTCTAGAGGAAGTTATGGTCATTTTCGTAACAGTGCGCAATCCTGAAATTTGGACCAGTGAGCACCGCGACCTAGTACCGCGACCGTAGGTCGCGCTACAGTGGTCGCGATGAAACATCAATTTTTTTGGCAGTGAGCACCGCGAGCACAGTGCCGCGACCGTAGGTCGCGCTACAGTAGTCGCGATGGCGACGCGAGAAACCTATTTTTCAATGCCTATAAGTAGAAAAAGGGCTCTAAAGAGAGGGGATTCGACTAGGGCTCTAAGGAGAGGACCAAGAGGAGACCAAGAGAGAAGAGAAGAGGCAAACAGAGGAGAAGAAGATCATCTTGAAACCAAGAGGGATTGGATTCAATCCTTGAGCCAAAATCTCACCATCAAGCTTGGATTTGGAGAAAGTGGAAGCTAGACAAATTCCCAATGAGGAGGAGGACGAAAGTTCATCACATCTAGAGTTTTTCTATCCCTTTCCTTCTTTATTTTCATGCTTGTAACTCTCTTTATTAATTGAAAAACATGTTTAGTTGTAAATCTTTGATTATGAACTAAATTTGTAAGTTAGGGTTTTGATGAATCTTATTCTATGATGATTGAATGAATTGATTGTTTAATTTGTTGTGGTTGATTATTGTGTTGTGGAGTGGTATTATCATGCTTAATGCTTTTGAATGTGAAGGCCTACATTTAGATGATAAATTGGTGGTGTGTTATGTACCGAGAGGAGACGCCCACCACGTGCTCGATATAATGTCCACCTCAAGTAGAATTAGATAGAGATATACTAATTTTCTTGTGTGATCACATACGGTGTTTATTGTGACTAATGCATTCTCATGCACTTGGATATACCATCGAGAGATAGGATATTAGTGTGTGCGGAATAGGTCCGATTTACCTCGAGAGGGGACTTTGGATAAATTAGATAAACACGGTCATCTTCATGCATAGTTAAACCTCAACAATGTGCTTTCATGAAATTCAATCGGATGGATTAGGTGAATTCAAATACCCTAACTAATCTCTCATATTGGTTGCTTTGCTTATTTTCATGTCTTTATATTTTTATCCTTTAATATCTTTCGATTATCCAAATAGAAATAGGCTTGGTTAATTTTAGTACTCAACGCCTAAATATCCCTGTGGAGACGATAATTTACTCATCATTTTATTACTTGTGCCGACCCCGTATACTTGCGGGTACAAAAAGTCGCAATCATTGTTCGTGGCCTTGAAACTGCATTTGATTGACTGTTCCATAATATCACCTTTGGGCGACTGCAACACCAAGCCTAGGCCGCTTTCTTTGAAATTACTGGACCTATCGACGGAAAGCATCCACTTGGGTGTCGACACCTCTGTCAAGGTAAGAGTTTCTTGCTAAACTAACGACAAAGTTTTTAGAGTGAAGTTAGTGACGAAATCAGCTAAGACCAAGGACTTAATTGCCGTTCGTGGTCAATAGGATATATCGTGCTCACTTAGTTTTATCGCCCACTTAGTGAGTCGTCAGGATAACTCGGGCTTGTGCAGTACATTCTTTAAAGGGAATGTCGTGAACACTACTATTGAGGGGCACTGAAAGTATGGTCATAGCATCCTGGAGGTTGATGTTAGAGCTAGGGCCAATTTCTCCATCTAATTGTACCTCTTCTCTGCATCGAGCAATGTTTTGCTAGTGTAGTAGACTGAAAGTTGTTTTTGCTCGACGTCACGTACTAACACTACGCTGACAGCTGTTTTTGAAACGGCCAGATATACATAAAAGGTTTCCCCGTTGGTAGGTTTTAATAGCAGGGGAGAGCTCGACATATATACTTTCAGCTGTTGAAATGCGACTTCGCTTTTTTCTATCCATTCGAAGTTCTTGTTCTTTCTCAAGGTGTCGAAGAAGGGTTGACATCTCTTGGAGGATTTGGAGATGAAGTAGTTGAGCGCAGCTACCCGATCGGTGAGTTTTTGAACTTCCTTCACTGATCATGGAGAAGGAATTCCCATGATCGATTGAATTTTGGTCGGGATTAACTTCAATTCCTCTATGTGTGACTAAATAGCCAAGGAATTTTCTGGACAACACCCTGAAAGAGTATTTGGTAGGATTTAGTTTTATGCCGTATTTCTAAAGTGTGTCAAAGGCTTACTATAGATGTTCCAGATGTCGTTCTGCCTGGATGGATTTGACAAGCATGTCATCGATGTATACCTCCATGGTCGTGCCCACCATTTCCCTGAACATTTTATTTACCAGTCTTTGGTTGGTTGCCCCTGCATTTTTAAGCCCGAAGGGTATAACCTTGTAACAGAAGATGTCACGCTCTGTGACGAAGGCCGTATTCTCTTGGTTGTCGGGATGCATCAGGATTTGGTTGTATTCTGAGCAAACATCCATGAAGTGAAGAAACACATCCCCTGTTGTCGCATCCACCATCATGTCAATGTCAGGTAGAGGAAAGGAATCTTTAGGGCACGCCTTATTTAGGTACGTGAAATCGATGCAGACTCTTCATTTCCCATTCTTCTTCCGCACGATGACCACATTTGCCAACCAATCAGGATAGTGGACCTCCCTTACTGAACCTATGTCGATCAGTTTCTAAATCTCGTCGTTGATTACTTTTTTATTCGCTCGGGGGCGAACTTCCTTCTCTTCTGTCTAATTGGCTTAGCATCAGGGTTGACCCGGAGTTCGTGGACCATGATGTTTGGATCTATCCCTATCATGTCGGTGTGAGACCATGCGAAGCAGTCATAGTGTTTCGCCAGGAAGTCGACCAATCGTGCTCTGAGATTTGGGTTGAAGAGCGACCCAATCTGGACTTTATGCTCGGGGAAATTTGGGTGTATCTGGATTTCGTCGAGCTCTTCCATCTTTGGACTGTGTCGTTCGACCCTAGGGGTCAACTGCTGTAATTGCTATAAGAAAGTTGGCTTACTTTTTAGGGTGTTTGTATAGCATTCTTTTGAAACTCGTTGTTCCCCACGAATCTCTCGCACTCCCTACTTGGTAGGAAACTAAAGCGTTTGATGGTATGTCGAGGGGACGGTCTGCATGTCGTGTATCCATGGTCAGCCCATGATGATGTTGTAAGCTGAGGGATAGTTGAGCACTATGATCTGGGTGTTGATAATGACGCTTTCCATGTAGACGGAGAAGGTAATTTCCCCAATGGCGTTCTTGTGCTCGCCGCTGAATCCGACTAACACTGTTGAGCGTCGCACAATGGTTGACTCATAGATTTGCATCTCTCATAAAGCTTCGAGGAATAAAGTGTTTTTCGATCTCCCATTACCGATGAGAATCCGTTTGATTAGGCAGTTGGCGACATGGAGAGATATTACAAGTGCGTCATGGTGTGGATTAAGGAGCTATGTATGCTCATTGTTATTGAAGCTGATGGTTTGGTCGTATATATGGTTGAGTGCTCTCTTGGGATGAACCTCGGGGTTACCCGCATGTCGCGTGTGGCACTTTGCCGCTAAGTATGACACTCCACTGATTTCTGATCCACCTGTCATAATGTTTACAACTCTTTCGTATCATGAAGGATCGAGGGAAGATGTGTTTTGCTCAACTTGGCATTCGTCCCTATGCACCAAGGTGTTATTCCCTTTATCAGTGAGATGTTCTTTTAGGTGCCCCTTTCTTAGGAGCTCAACCACTTCGAATTTGATCGCGATGCAATCTTCTGTTATACGGTCGTGGTCTCCGTGAAAGACACACTTCTTGGTTGAGTCCCTCTTGTCTGCTGGGCTCAACATTCTTCCGGACCATTTCACTGCATTTACCAGATTCTTCAAGGCTACGACAGCTTCGGCTGGGGTGATGCTAAGATTGTATTTTGGGACCTTAGCTTTGGTTCTTTTCGGTTCTCGCGTGCTCTATCATTCCGCTGATTTGTTGGGTAGGGCTCCGGCCTACATTCAGTCGATTTTCGCTCGATGCGTCAACTCTATCATTCGTTGTTTCTATTGTGGCTTTACAGGGTGTAGTTAACTTCGTCTTCTTCCTACTTGATCTGGGCCCAAGCCTTAGCGAGGACATCCTCTATTGTCTTGTAAGGGTATTTCGTCAGCTCCTTATATAGATCGAAGTCGTGTAGAAGTCCTTTTCTGAATGCAAAATGGTCGTGGCTGGGTTGCAGTGAGGGATTGACACTTTTTCCTTGTTGAATTGACTCACATAGTTGCGCAAGAGTTCGCTGTGACGCTGACTAATTGTGTAAAGGTCATCTAACTGCTTCTCTAGCTTCCGACTGCTAGGAAACTACTTGACGAACATATTGTTCAACTGTGCAAACGACGCTGTGGAGTTGTTAGGAAGATTCGTGTACCACTATAATGTTGGACCTATTAGGCTAGATCCAAAGCCTTTGCAAATACATGCTTCCCGTAGGTCTTTAGGGACGGCAGCCATGAACATGCATTGGCGGTATTGTGCGATGTGGTCTTCTGGATCTGTCATGCCGTCGTAATGTGTGATGTTAGGGAAACTGAATTTCCTTGACATCTCGATGAGCACTATAGCATCGACAAATGATGAGTTGGCGAAGCTATTGGTCGAACTCTTCTTGATGGGAGCTGACATTTCAGGAATGCGTTGGATCAAAGGTTCCATCTCTGTGAACCTGCGTACAAGTTCAGGGTAAGATAAAGTGAAGGTCGAGCTTACCATACCCGTCGCATGCATGGTTGATGCTGTGGTCACATTGGTTGTAAGCACTGTTGAACGGGTGACAGTTTTCGCATTAGAGGGAGTCTATTGGCTCGTTTCATCCTAGGCCGCAATTGCTATTGTTGGCGTGTCGGGCGTGACTGGTTCTGCAGCTTGGTCGCATTCGGGGATAGGAAGCTCAACTGCACTAGACCTCAATTTGAAAATAGGATGGCGAGTATTGGACGTTAGTGTCTCGGGAGTTGCCTGTCCTGGGGCAGATGTAGGGTTATTGACTTTGTAGTGCATGTGGCCAAATCCTAGTGGTGGACTGGTCAACGATGCTAAGGAGTCGACCTTGTTCTGGAGATCCTTGTTTTCGGCATGAATTGATTTGTTCTCTGCTTCCAGTGCTCGAAGTCGCTCCGAGTTTTCGTTTATCTGTTCCATTATAACCGCGAGTTGAGCTTCCAACATGATGGGGTTTGATTCATCCACCATAAGTTCATCGTAGGTGATTGCAGGTTTCTTGATTAAATAACATTGTGCCCCACGGTGGGCGCCAAATTGTAGATGTTTAAATCTACGCTTAAGACCTGGCAGTCTACTATGGTTGATATGAGGGGACAACGATCTGCTAAAAGAGAGAGAGTGTTGAGCACTTGGGACACCAAGGTAGTGCCAGCCAAATATTCTCCGACACCTATGTTATATAGTGAATCTAAAAGGGAAAGATGCAAATGAAACGAGTAAAACCTATCGTAGGAATACATCATGTGGTATGTATTGAGTTGTGTTATCGAAAGGTAAATGGTATGAGTCGAATGGTGTATGATATTACGTTGTTAATAACAGTGTAACTAGAGACTATGTCGCGCGTAGCTGGCTTTTAAGATAGCTTGTTGTGTGCTTGTGGAATTGTTCATAGTGATAGCTTTTTAATAGAAAATTGCTTGACCCCTCAATTGAAGTCGTAAGGTTGTATTTATAGGGGTTTTGAGAGTATTCGTTGTATCCGTTTCTTTAGGGATGTCATGTTCCGAGATATTCGGGATTCCTAATATCTCGTAGAGTTTTGATTTGGTATGCTTAGACCTAGTCAACCAACTTAGTCAAGGTTTGACTGAGTCAATTGCCTAGAGGGGGCTTTGAGGTCAAGTGGACCCGTTGACCTATCATAAGTTTATTGTCAACCGTTGTTTTGTATGTCGAGCAGTCATTCGATTGTTCTTACGCTTGACTTTGTAGTCTTTTGTTTCAAGTTATGTCGAGCGCTGGGTTTGTCGAGCGCTTGGTTTGACTTGCGAGCCCTTTCAGTAGTTTTTGGGCCGTCTTTTGGGTCCAAACCTTTTTGGGCTATTTTTAACCATTACAAGTGCAGTGCTTGTAAGAGACGTAGAGCAAAATCAGCTGCCAATGTATTACACTAGCAAATCTTTTGCTTGTCACTGAAAATTGATATAGCCAGAAGGAAAAATTGCCCTTAGCACTCACCACGGCTGCTCAAAAGCTTCGTCCATACTTTCAATACTGCCCGATTATCGTCCTTACTACTTTCCCACTCAAAAATGTCCTTTAAAAACCCGAACTCTCAGGTTGACTAACCAAATAGACAGTAGAATTGACTGAACACGACATCTCTTATCGACCTCGAACGGCCATCAAGTTCGAAGTGCTAGAGAATTTCGTCACAGACTTCTCTCCGAACACACTTCATCAGGCTAAAAACGAGTTACTATCTCTGACTAAGGGATCGAAATCTACATGGACTCTTTCAGTCGACTGGTTGAGTAATTTAAAATGTAGTGGACTAGGCTTAGTCCTTCAATCATCTAAGAATGACATGATTGAGCAGTTAATTAGATGCAGTTTCAAGATGACTAACAATGAAGCTGAATACGAAGCATTTATAGTCGGACTCATGCTCGCTAAGAGCATGAACATCAAACGAATCAAGGTGAGATCCGACTCTCAGCTTATATCCGGACAACTTGACGGATCTTACCAAGCCAAAGATCCCAAGATGATCGCCTACCCAACCATAGCTGCACAGTTCTGTTCGACATTCGAACATTTTGAGCTCTAGCAAATACCTAGATCAGAGAACACTCACCTTAACGCTTTGACGAATCTTGGCTCAGCTATACAAACAGTTGAGTCCAAGACCATACCCATAGTTTATTTACAATGGTCAGTTGTGTGGACTAACAAAGAGGAAGTCACCCTTATTAAGCTCGAAAAAACATGGATAACTTGTCTGTTAGACTATTTTAACAATGACATCCTTCCAATCAATCACAATGATGTTCTAAACATGGAGCTAAAGCTGCTTGATTCAGCCTTATCGAGGGAAAACTCTATAAAAGATCATTCTTTAGACCCTCTATGCGATGCGTCGACCCCACAAAAACAAAACTTGTGCCCAA
The DNA here is from genome assembly GCA_003430845.1 of Xanthoceras sorbifolium. Classification (NCBI taxonomy): domain Eukaryota; kingdom Viridiplantae; phylum Streptophyta; class Magnoliopsida; order Sapindales; family Sapindaceae; genus Xanthoceras; species Xanthoceras sorbifolium. The sequence goes on along the minus strand of CM010616.1, from coordinate 10,255,856 downwards.
AGAAATACTTGAGGGCGACTATAAAAATCGCTCAAGAGTCAGAAGCTTGGCAAACCGACCTCAAAGTTGGATACTACTGGCTGACGATGATGTCTAACTATACCAGCTATGTTAAAAAATATGACAAGTGTTAACGATTCGCTCAAGTCCCATACCAACCTCCAGATCAACTCCACTCTGTTATATCACCTTGATTTTTCATGAAGTTGGGAATGAACATTGTAGGCAAAATACCGACCGCATTAGCAAGAAAGATCTACATACTCGCCTTGACAGATTACTCCAGCAAATGGGTCGAAACTGAGAAATATCAAAGCATCAGAGACTTTGAAGTAAAGAAATTCATATGGAAGAATATCATCTGTATGTTCGACATCTCAAAGGAAATAGTCACAGACAACAGTTCATGGTCATTTCATTCGACTTCCAACACTTCTACGAAGAATGGGCAACTAAATTGAGTTTCTCAACTCTCCAATACCAATAGTAACAGACATACAAAATCAACAAACAAAATAATCATAGGAAAACTCAAGAAGAAGCTCAACATAGCAAAAGGACTCTAGGTCAACATACTACCCAATACAAGACTACTTCTAGAGTGTCGACCAGATAGACACCTTTCTCCTTAACCTACGGACCTGAAGCTATACTACCAGTCGAAGTCAATCTCCATAAGCAAGATACAGACACACTTCTGAAGAAACAAACTATCAAGCACTATCATGCGAGCTTGACATGATCGACGAACGTCAAGATCAAGCTTCAATCTGCCTAGCAAGTTATTAGCAAATGGTCGCTTGACAGTACAATAAGAATATATTCGTCCAAACTTTCAAAGAATGAGACTAGGTCCTATGATGATTATTTTAGAACACCAAAGGAAAAGGTGTAGGTAAGCTCGGCACGACATGGAAAGGACCCTATCAGATCAAGAAAGTGGTCGGACATGACGCATACAAGCTGTGCGACAAATGAAAAATCAACAATAACTAGAATGACATACATCTAAAACAATATCACTTCTAAATTCGAACTCTTTTTCTTATAATTTTGTTAAAGTAAGGTTATTAACTTGAGCATCAAAGGGCCATTGGCTTAAACGGCCAATGACGGGTCTAACTCTGATCGACAGGATGAAGCCACCACAACAACCCTGCACTCAAGTTAAGCTCAGTGAGCTCAATCGTTCTGCGCTCAATAATAATAAGATTCATTTTACACATGAAGGCAACAAGTCTGGATTCAATACAGCTCGACAACAGAGTCCTTAAGTCTAAAGGCTACCCATAGACTTGATGACTGGGGGGGCAATAACCAACCACCTTACGAGCTTCAACAAGACATCAACTCAACTCAAAATTTTGAAAGTTGAGGTCATTCATAACAAGAAATTATACAGTCTACACTTGAACTTTTATTCAATAGACGAATGTATATGCTCTACACATAAGCCATCAAGTTTATTCAATAAATAACAGTCATTTGATTACGTTCAACTTTGCATCTATGTTAGCAGTTGCCAAGTATTACACGAATTCATCTAAATTTGCTACGTTCGACACGAGCAGAATTGACATACATGACACTTTGCACTATATTCGACTTGTTTGAACTTCTTGAATGTTAAAATATTTATTAGCTAGAATGATCATGTTCGATGCATACGCTCCAACATTTAAATTGTTTGAAAGCAAGATCCTTTGTTCGACAGCACGGCCAGCTCGATGCTATTTTAACTTGTTTAAAATATGTCATTTTGCTCTATTGTTATTTATTTAAATTACTTAAAAAAAAAATCAAATTATATTTTGCTTGACATGTTACGCTTGAAAAAAAAATACTTTTTCAAGTATCCGTTTTCATAGAGAAAAGAATTTGAAAAGAACTTGTTCAAGTATGCCCTATCAAACTGCCTTTTGCACCCTTCTTCAAATGAATTTGAGCCCCAAGAGCCCGTGTATCAAATAACTAACAGTCAAATAAAAGTAACAAATTATTCAGCACACAAAGAAAGTGCTTTTAACGTAGAACCTCGGGAGATTCCCCAATCAACCGCCTTCATCACGCCCATGTCTTTAACTTGGTAGCATCTTCAGGAAAAAGGAACTGATCGACACTATTGATCAAAGCCTTCGAATAAGAGATAGATGAAGTCCCAATAGGATAGAAAATGTTGATGCTAGGATCCTGGTCATCGACATCTACCACCTTTTGCTTTTGCTTCGATGGTTCAGGGTCGATCTCTCTCATTTCACCTTGTGTGATTAAACATCACCTTGTGTACTAAATTACGATATCACCTTGTGTGATTAAATATCACCCTATGTGCTAAATTACGACCGACACATAGTTGATCTTTCTCAATCATCTTGTGTAAACATCGCCCCCTTTGGTACAGTTCGGTTGACACTTTGCTTCATTGGCATTGTTTCTGAACTCTTTTATACTACTCTCTAAGCTTTAAAAAAAAAAGCGTAAAGAGTAGGAGGTAAACTGTAGTAGTAAAAATAACTAAAATTAGACTTGTGCCTACAATTGGTCCAAAGCCTTTAAAAAGATTGAAAAGCAGCCCATAAATATTTAAGGCCCAACAATCATTTAAAGCCCAAACGTTCAGAGGCTAAGTCAAACAAAGACCTAGTCAAAATAGTGGCCTTGATGGATTGACTGCCTCGAGATGACAGGAAGTTATAATATTTCGAAGCATGATTCTCTCGACTAACTTCAACAGACAATACTCCCCCTATAAATATAAACCCGGGCTTCAAATGCAAGGGTCACGCGAATTATACTTTGAGGTTAGAAAATCATCATTCAATGCTAGAATAGTCCATCATCCATTTGAACAAGTCGACACCAAGCTCTGACGCAGCGCTCGACTATAGTCAAATCCAATTACATAGTGATACACAATACTCATACGCTCGACATATTGTTTGTTACGCTACAATCAATAGTACACAATTCCACATTTAATCTCTTTCATTTTCTTTTCTCTACTCGACTTTGTTAGCTAACTGGAGCTTCAGAGATTCTTTGGTTGGCACCATCCCGGTGTCCTAAGAGTTCGACCATATTATTCTTTTTGCATGTTGTTGGCCTTACAGTTATCTAACCATAGATCCTCGGATCCACTTCGTAGATTTCAACTTCTACAATTCTTTAATTTTGAAAATATCAAATTTGAATTTCTTTTTTGTAACTTTGTTAAGTGCTAACAAAATACTTGAAGTCTACTTTAAAGTTATGAATAACAAAAAAAGATAGTATATATTCATAAATAATCCTCCACGCCCTTTTTTTTCTTTTTTCTTTTTACTTTAAGCAATTTTTTCTTCTATATTATCAGTACTACTTGGTTAACTTTTAAATTATTTTTCGTCTATATAATAAGTTGTAGGATGGTTACAATTTTTTTTGTATTATTCTTTTTGAATAATATACTCAATAACAAGTGATAATAAAAGTTGTCAATAATTATTTGTTCAAAAGTCTTTGAGAGAAGTATGAGAGAAATTGTGACCATTTTAATGAGAAATTGTCTATAAAAGTCTTGCCTTTTTAAAAGTTTATGAAAGTCATAGATACTTTGAATATCTCATGACTTTTGTAAACTCTTAAAAAGTTTATATTGAATACCTCATGACTTTTATAAACTTTTTTAAAGTCGTTAAAAGTCTAGATTGAATACTTCATGATTGTTATAGACCTTTTTAAAGTGTGTAAAAGTTCAGATTGAATAGCCCATGACTTTTATATACTTTTTAAAAGTCTATAAAAAATCTATATTAAATACCATATAACTTTTATAGTCTTTTCAAAAGTTTTTATTGAATGTACCAAAACTTTTTAATTTCATAAAATCTAAATTAAATACTCCTCTAAAACACATCAGAGGTGGCTTTTAATTTTAAAACACAACTTTAATTTATTTTTTTCCACTCTAAAAGTTGCCTAAATGGTATGTCGACACTGTGGATGAATAACTTAGAGGTGGGTGGATAGATTATAACGGAAATTTCAACTCTATTTTTAATACATAATAAAAAAAGATAGAGTAAGATAAAATAGACACCAGATTTTTACGTGAAAAGCTCAAGAAAGGTAAAAACCATGATCGTTCTTCTGACCATAAAATCACAAAATCCACCAATCATACTACTCTTGGTTACATACTCAAGTAGATATCTAGTTACACCTATGTCTGACTATATCCCATGATTGCCCATATCTTCTCAAAGAACAACAAAACTTTAACAATGGAAAGACAATAATAGTCTAAGAGTTAAATACAAATGCATGAACAACTAGTGTGACAAACACATCCTAAGAGAGCTAGAGGCAAATGCACAATCAAATGCAAGGAACTAGCTCTATGAACCCTAGAAATCAAATGGATTTTAGAACCCGGGATTTTGACAATGAAAGATAAATCAATGTTCGTAAGTCTAAAACCATTCCCTTGAGATATAATGAACTAACAAGATGAATGCTTGATAAAGTTATAACAAGAAATGCACTCCAATGGCTCATGATATGAACCCCTAGATTTTTGTTCTTCAAAGTGTCTTTCACTATTCACTTTAGAGACTTCTCTTGAAATAAAAAATAAAGTCAACTATTTATAGTCAACCGCAATCTTGCACGTCACATTATATTTCACACACCTACGGAACTCAAGCACGTCAGGACGTCACGCTATATGGGTTTGTCACTGTCAGAAATTTGTAAATGGTGCGACATTAGTCGTTGCACTCAATATCGCACTAGAGACAAGCAGTTGTCCCTACTGACGTGATGGCGCGACCTTCATCATCGCGCCCAACATCACACCAAGAGCAACGGTTACTACCAGCCCATACGATGTCATGGAATGATGTTCATCATCATACTAATTGTCATGCCATGGGTTGAGGCTACTCCCAACCTATATAACGAGTGACTCAATCGGACTGCCAAGTCTCGATGGATTGGTTGTAGGCATGGTCTTGCCTAAATGAATTTTGATATGAAAAAGAACTCCAACATGATGACAGCTGAAGAGTTTTCAATCGAGAGGAAAACTATCATTTTAACGAGGATGTCGTACAAGAAAAACATATCACATCAAACTAATGAGATAATAGATATGAAGCAAACAACCTAATATGTATGAGAATATGATAAAACAAGGTTATCATGTAATGCAAGTGTGTTTGTAAGCAACCTCATGTCTTTCAAATTTTGAAGTTATGCTAACAATTACCGAACTTTTGAAGAAGTTGCTGAGCTCGTACATACTTTGGTCTTGAAGCTCAAATCCAAGTCGAAAAACCTAGTAACTAAAGCATTACAAGCACACGTAATTTTATTACTAAATAAAGCCATTACTAAAGCCATGGTCCTAACACACTCAACATGTCAAAATCTAGATAGAGAAGATATATTCTAGCTCTAGACATTTTCATTGTTGGGAAGCTTTATATCATTAGTTGGTTCTTTTTCTGACAATTTAAGTTTTTAGGTTTGTTGGTTACTAATATGATATCAAATCTTGGTTTGACTTAGAAGTCCTGAGTTTGAATCCCCAACGTTATTGAATTTGTGTTTAATTCTGAATATGTTACGAGTTTGAGCCACGTACCAAGCCGTCAGTTTGGCAAGTAAAGGGATATGTTAGAAAATCTTATGTCATTAGTTGAACCACTTCCACTTCCAAACAGCTTAAACTTTTAAGTTTGTTAATTATTAACATTTTCAAATTTTGGATGAAGACAAAAATATTTTTACTTTATTAAATGGATCATCACAGGTCATATACAAGTGTGGATAATCCTGCAAGCCCGACATACAAAATACCTCCTGATTACTAGAAATGACAAGGACAAATGGCATGCTTTTGAAATGATGGTGCTTTTTTGTTTGAGCCAATTCATTAGTTTTTTGGTGCAAGGGAGGGCTAAGAAACCAGGACAACCAAACAAAACACTAATTAGCGAGTAGATATAGAGCCATCGGCATCATTCACCATAAAACTAACAACCTCAGCAGGAGGATCTTCATAGAACATAACTTCCATCTATAAAGCTTTGCCTAGGCCAACCAACCCAGCTACCACTTTGTTACTTTCCCTAAATATATGATTCACAAGACAATCCAGTCCTCATTAATCAGACCTTTAAAGCTGCAAATCAAACTAGATTAGGGATGATTCAAGGTCACATACCTATTAAGGAGATTAACCATGTCCAAAGAGTCAACTCAAGAAGAACATTTTTAAAGAACCAGCCCTCCAAGCAAACTGCAGACCCTTAAAAACACCTCATAATTCTGCCTTAACAACAGTCCCCATATCTCTGTTACAGGAGAAACCTCTAAGCCATCTCCCATTTGACCCTCTCACCACAACTCCAGCATAGATCCAACCCATACCGCTATCCATTCCCCAATATACATTCAATTTGATTTAACCTTGATGGAGAGGGTTCCAAGCACACAGATGAGTTCTAGTAGCAATTACACTACTAGGAGCTACATTAGCCTGCAACCACTCTTTATCAAATCTGTTAACAATCATAGAAGGCCAACTAGGAGGCTGAAAATCAATATTAAAAATGGAAGAACATTTCAATTACTATAAAAACCACAATGTCGTAGCAAAGAGAAGGTACTTGGGGATATTATCACCACCTAGAGCCTTATTCTTAAGGTTCCTTTGCAACCAGCTATTGAGATCACTATTAACACACTCATTGTTCTGGAAGCCTCTCCGTACATCTTCCCACACCTTAATATAGACATTGTAGCCCCTGAAGGGATGGTGCATAACCTCAGTACTAGAATCGCAATGAGGACAGATAGCCTTACTAGTAATGTCTCTAATATTTCTTTGTAAATTGGTAAGAAGCTTACTATGAGAGGCCAACCATAAAACAAATGTTCAGCTTGGGAGGAAGCTTTAACTGCCAAATAAACCTCCAATCCCAATCCTGCATATGATCAGAGTTACAGAGGGCCATATAAGCTGAATTCACCGAGGAGACCTCATTCTTATCAAGACCCCATATAGATTTATCAGCCCTACTCCCACTTCTACCAGTATGTATGCTGAAGATCCTATGAATAACTTCCAGAGAAAGAACAATAGAAATTTTTTGGACATCCCATTCTCCATTCTCTAAATACCAGCTCACTTATCATCCAATCTATCATTATTATGCTGGATGGTGGCATAAGGTTTAAGAATTCCAATATCAATGACCCAATTATCAATCCAGAAAAAGACTTTGCTGCCATCACCAATCCCTCTTAAAGGAGTTTAGCACCAAACTTTATGCCCCTCCAAGTACTGCATTACAGCCTCACATCATCTTACAAGAGTCTCTAACTAGCTTTGGCTAATAAAGCCCGATTCATCATTTTCATCAGCGTCAAACCCAACCCTCATTTACCTTTAGGCTTATGATCACACTATTTTTGTACATGTTTTAGGCCCCTATTTCCCATTATTTATACTATATTTTTGAGTGAAATTGATTGTTAATGTGTTTTATGAGTATTTTGTAGATTTTCATCTCTATTTAAGGAATTAAGCTTAAAAGAAGAGTTTTGGAGCTAAAAGTATCAAAATTAAAAAAATTGGAAGATTTATGGTGTCGAGCTGTCATATTTTGAGAGCCTCAAAATACTCTACATAATGAATTGGGTTACTAAAATATATTTCTAGAAACTTTCTAGATGTCTACTTTCCAATGAATTTTACAGTTCATTATTTGGAGTTTTCTAGATAAAGTTATGCTCGTTTTTGTAACAGTGTACAATCAGCTCGCGAACTGCCAGCAAAATCCACGACCGCAGCATCCATAGCAGCTAAGACGATTTGCTTGATCAAAACTATGATCAAGAGCTGTGACCAAGCCTGGTTACAGATTTTGGTAGTAGATTTCAAGCTAGATTTAGTCAAACTTTTAAACGGATTCGTCTTCAGCTCTTTTTCAGCCTATAAATTCATCTCTTTTTCATCATAAAAAAAACAACAAAATAGGGGGGCTCCCAAGCCACCAAAGGGGACTATTCCCCCACCAAATCTCCTCCTCTACTGTATACAAATTCTTCCATACATCATTGAAGCCACCTTCCATCTATTATAGATCAAGAAACAATCAAGGAGAAGAAAAACAAGAAGATTGGAAGCTTTTGGATGATCATCGTAAGTTCTTTCTTTCTTAGTTCTTTCTTACTTCTCTTTTTATTGTTTATTTTTCCATAATGTATAACCAATCCATAATTTGAGACTCGATGTGAAGAATATTAATTTGCTCATGTTAAAGATTATTATTTTTGTTTTATTCATGGTTTTATTTTATTCATGATTTAATTGTTTATTGTTTATATTTCTATTTTTGATGAACTAGGATAATCGTTATTACGTGCTAATTTTGAGTTTCATTAGAATACAGATAATAATTACTTGAGATTTTAAAAATTGGAATAATCGTTGTTACATGCTAGTTTAAGATTATATAACTTCTAAATGGGATAATCGTTGTTACGTGCTATTTGGTTGTCATATATGTCTAATGAATAATTTATGCATGATTTGTATGTTTATCATAAAATTGTGTGTTGATTCTTAAAGTTCTTAGATCTTAATGGATTCCTTGTATTAATTTTTGAATTCATAACCTAATGGTAGATGTGATTAACACCTTACGAATACTTGGTTAAATAATATGAAACGTGATGACCATACATTAAGAACGAATCCTGAACATGAATAGATACTTTCATAATATAGTTGATGCATGAGTGGATATGTTTGGATCATCGATGACCTAGTTTCTCTTTCCAATCTTTCATAAACTCAAACTCTTTTTCTCAGTATTTAATTTAGTTTAAAATTCCTTTTTAAGACTTTGAATCAAACTCAAAGATTTTAATTTTCAGTTTTAATTAAATTAGAATTAGAATATTAATTAAACCATCAATTTCTGTGGGATCGATCCTTGTACTTGCCGAAACTATACTAACATATTAATTCGTGCACTTACGATGTATAAAATAAGTACATCAGCCTACACACAGTATTCCATTTAACAAGATGGATAACTCTCTTATCTTCAATGTGACCCCATAAAATATTTTTATTCAATTTATCCAATTAGCTACAAACATCACTAGAAAGCTTAATGGGCTGCATGGCATACACTGTTAAAATAGATATCACAGCTTTAATATGAAGGGAATTTTAGAAAAATAATTTTGATTATCGTATAACATGCGGAATTGGGTTTCAAAATTTTTTCTTATATTGAAAACCTTTTTCAATCAAGAACGAGTTTCTGTATATACGCAGAAAAAGATTTTAGAAACTACATAACTTTTTCTTGATTTTCTTTTTCTGATTCTTTGATCTACCACCAGATCTTTCGAGCTATGACCCGGGGTCTGACAATGTGTGTGTAGGCACGTCATGGCAAGAGATGGAGGTCACGTGAAAAGAACGCTGGCCGAATCCTGCAAAAGAGGGGAGAGTCAGAAAAAACTTTTTTTTCTTTTCTCTCTTTCTTTGGTGGCCGAATTCTCTTTCTTTTTCATTTATGTGGTAGGTTAGGTTAGGTTTTTTCCTAACTATATAACACTTATATAGTAGTCCTTTAGGGTTTTAGTTTGCCAAGTCAAAATAGGATTCTAAATTCTATTTATTTTTAGTCTCCCTCAAGACTTGAACCCGTGACCTTTTGGACTATTAAAATAATCTAATTATTTTAATTCTTTTGTCCTAGTCATTATTTAATCACATGACCTCATATTTAATAAATAAAATTAATAATTAATAATTTTTATTATTTTATTAAATATTTAATTAATTAAATAATCACATTATTTAATTATTCTCTTTTATTTAAATCGCATTACTTTCGTAACACTATTAATTGGACCATCCAATTAATCTACCGTGATCCTCGTTACCAACAACCATAAGGGCTAGCAGGGGACCTAATGGACCCACAGTTTTGAGCTCCAATAATACTTAGTAATATTAATTAAAACTCTTTAATTAATATTTCACGATTATTAACCTCGAAGTTATTCCACTAAAAACCTGAGGCTGCACTCTCAAAACTGTAGACGTGTTTATATAATCTAAAGTCTCAGTGTCCATTGATATAGCTAATTGCATATAGTGTGATCCTCCACAAATAGTTCATAACTAGAGCTGGGTCATAAAGTCCGTTATACCCCTCTAGAAATATCTTTTCCTTTAAGTACCATTGATTCTCTAATGAACAATTAAATCCTGTCTTCCTTACGAAAGAAGGAGAGCGCTCATAATCGTTCAAGCCCCAAATCAACCCTTAAGGGAACTACTCATCTACTTCAATCAAGAGGGAGTGGATTCCACTATTGTGTACAAACCTTCCCAGCCACAAGCCAAACCGCAGCTCTAAGATACGGAGGTATTGGTCGAGATTCTCATCAACCTCACTCATGGTAAATTAAAAGCCACGATCCAACCTGAAGGAGTCGATAAGACACTCAGGATTAAGATCACCTGTAAATAGCCATCGTTTATCGATTATATATGAATCTCATCTACTAACGGATCTTGGTGAGAGATTCATATAAGGAGAAATTACGCTGAACCTACCTGAGGTTTGCAATTCTACAGCTAGAAACAACTTTATCAAAAATTGACAGCAAACCCCCCTCCAGTTAACTTTGACCGTTAAATATTAACAGTTGACCAACTTGAACAGTGAAAAGACGAAAATACCCCTAGAAAAAGACAAGGTCAGGGGTATTTTTGTCTTTTTAGATTTTTTAAATTTAATTTTATTAAATAATAATTAAAAAAATTAAGAAAAAATCTCATCCCACCATCTTTAAAATAACGGACGGTTAAGATTTATTTAAAAAATTAAAATAATAATAATAATAAAATTAATTAAAAATAAAAAATTAATTATAATTAAATAAATCTATTTTTCAGATTGAATCTCAATCGTCCATCAAGATTAGTGGACGGTGGAGACCCAATCTAAAAAATAGATCTCAAAAAAAAAAAAAAAAAAAAATTTTTTTTTTGAAGAACCCAGAAAATGGGTTCTTCGAAGAACCCTTCTGGGTTCGTCGAACGAACCCAGAAGGGTTCGACTGGGTTCTTCGAAGAACCCAGATGGGTTCTTCAAAAAAAAAAATTTTTTTTTTTTTTTTTACTAATTCGAACCCTTCTGGGTTCATCGAACGAACCCAGAAGGGTTCTTCGAAGAACCCAGAAACTGGGTTCTTCAATTTCTTTTTTTTTTTTTTAATTCGAACCCTTCTGGGTTCGTCGAACGAACCCAGAAGGGTTCGATTCGAATCGAACCCTTCTGGGTTCGTTCGACGAACCCAGAAGGGTTCGAATTAGTAAAAAAAAAAAAAAAAAAAAAAATTTTTTTTTTTGAAGAACCCAGAAAATGGGTTCTTCGAAGAACCCTTCTGGGTTCGTCGAACGAACCCAGAAGGGTTCGAATGATTCGAACCCTTCTGGGTTCGTTCGACGAACCCAGAAGGGTTCTTCGAAGAACCCATTTTCTGGGTTCTTCAAAAAAAAATTTTTTTTTTTTTTTTTAGATCTATTTTTTAGATTGGATCTCCACCGTCCACTAATCTTGATGGACGATTGAGATTCAATCTGAAAAATAGATTTATTTAATTATAATTAATTTTTTATTTTTAATTAATTTTATTATTATTATTATTTTAATTTTTTAAATAAATCTTAACCGTCCGTTATTTTAAAGATGGAGGGATGAGATTTTTTCTTAATTTTTTTAATTATTATTTAATAAAATTAAATTTAAAAAATCTAAAAAGACAAAAATACCCCTGACCTTGTCTTTTTCTAGGGGTATTTTCGTCTTTTCACTGTTCAAGTTGGTCAACTGTCAATATTTAACGGTCAAAGTTAACTGGAGGGGGGTTTGCTGTCAATTTTTGATAAAGTTGTTTCTAGCTGTAGAATTGCAAACCTCAGGTAGGTTCAGCGTAATTTCTCCTTCATATAAATCGTGGCCCAGTCCTATATGATCTCATCATATAAGGTGCCTCCATTCTCATGTCAACTACATGAGCGGTCTAGGATAAGACCACCGTACTTTACAGAATGGACCGCAGCAGTAGATCAATCACAAACAAAATACCCAGCTTTGTTTGCTCTCTACGGACTCTTTAGATTGCACGTCTCAAAATGAATCTTCTCTGTATATGGCCATCATATACTCATTATGAGATTACATCTTGCAATCTAGGATGTTCTTGCACAATACGAATGTATTACTGAATATAAAACATTTTATGAACTTGAATGATAATCTGAATAATTCTGATTATTGTCTTTAACCATTTACAATTACAAGCTTTAAGGCATAAATCCCAACATAATAAGGGTTGTCCTACTAGCAAAAGAGAGAGTGACACTCTTCCAAGAGGCAAGCTTTTAAGTAGAAGTGGGCATGGTTTGATTCAGTATGGTTTTGGGTGAAATTGAATCGAATTGAAATTTATACGGTTTTCAAAAATTAAAATTGACTCAAACCAAATTGAAAGTGTAAACCAAATCGAACTGAACTAAATTAATACGATTTGATTTGATTCGGTTTAATATCGTTTTGGGCCTATTGGCTCTAATGTGTTTTTTTTTTTATGTATTTAAATTTTAGTATGTTTTAAGTGTTAATTTGGACTATAGTTTTTAGTTTTAACCTTTGAGCTATTGATTTTATAATTCAATCTGATTTGGATTATAGTTTTTATGTACTTATTTATTTTATAATTATTCATACATTTTTCCATTAGCTGCTAATCAGTCATACATAATTATTCATACATTTTTCAATAACTGTTGACCAGTCCATTAAAGAAATTTAATAACAGTCCAAAATAATAAGTTCAAACTCCAAAAGTTCAAAATTACATCCCAAAATTTAAATAAAATTTCAAAGTACCTTAACTAAATATAATATAAATGTTTGAAAAATATAACAAAATTAAATAACACGCAATAAGATATCTAAAAGGGGTAATTGCAATAACTTCCGTGTATATAGGCATAAGAAGAAGAAGAAGAAGAAGTAAAGGAGAAGGAAGAAGAAAGAAGAGGAAGAACAAAAATAAAAAAAAATCTGGAAGCGCTCCGGGTATAAAATTTTCAGTGCAGAGAGAAACAGGGAGGAATTTGAGAGGCCACCTCCTATGAGGACCCTTTCAAAGACCCGCAACATGAACAAATTCTGCCATTACCATAACGAAGCGGGCCACAACATATCCGAATGCTACGAGTTAAGGGACGCAATAGAGGGCTTGATCAGGCGAGGACGCTTGGAGGACTACGTGGTACGTCCTAGAAACCAACAGCAGCCCCAACAATCACAGTCATTGCAGCAACAGCAGATGATTGAACCCATCCACCCGGAGTCAGTGCCAAACAAGCTTACGGTGAGAGTCATTCACACCATCCACGGGGGGCCCTACCCCATAGGAACAAATAACAGGTCGGTAGCATGACATGTGAAAGAAGTCAGCTAGCCCACACTGAGAATGATAAGCATGGACGAGCGACCCAAGAAGAATGTCAAAGCATGGTTGAAGGAGTAACCTTCACGGACGCGGATATGCGAGGAGTCCACTAGCCGCACAATGATGCAATTATCATCATGGCAACCATTTACAGGACAATGATCGATAATGGAAGCTCAGTAAACGTCATGTATAAAGCAGCCTTCTAGGTGATATGGCTAAAAATAAGTCATCTATGCCCTTCGAACGAACCGCTGCATTGTTTTACGGGCGATTCGATCATCCCCCTGGGATTAATTACTCTACCCCTCACATTGGGAGAGCAAGGTCACCAAGCGACCATGATGGCCGACTTTCTAATCATTGACTACTCCACGGCCTATAATGTCGTCCTAGGAAGGCCAACTCTCAATGATCTAGAGATAATCTCCTCTAAGAAACACCTGACCCTGAATTTTCCAACTCCTAGGGGTGTGGGACATATATATGGGGAATATAAGGTGGCTAAGTTGTGATACGAAAAGATAATCAAATTCGGCATGAGGGAGAAAATAGCCAAAGCCAAATTCCCTGCTAAAACTCCCCTACAATGACACCGCTGCCACCACTGGTCCTGCCCAGTGACAATAGCCAAGAAGTAAGGGCTCATCACCGCTTCGGCTAGAAGCCAGCAAAGCCTGGAGATCATGAGATAAAGGAAAACTAAAAATCCTTTTGTAAAATTATCTCGATCAATAAAGAGAAACGTTTTATTATGAAAGCTTTCATGACAGATTTGTCCGCTCGACCTTGGAGGGCCAGGGAATATCAAAAGCAGATTGCATATTCAAAAAAAAAAAACTGCCACCGGCAATAGAGAAGCACTTATTGTGAACTCGTTAACAAGAAAGTCCCGTACTTTCCAACCTACGAGTTCACTATGGGCTCATTAACAAGAAAATCCCCTACTTTCCAACCTACGAGTTCGACACGGGCTTGTTAACAAGAAAGTCCTCTACTTTCCAACTTACAAGCCCACCACAGGTTTGTTAACGAGAAAGTCTCCTACTTTCAAACCTATAAACCCGCCAAAAACCTGGAGTATATACATTGACACAAAAACCCACATACCTGATTGCCTGCGGGCTCTCTAACCAGCGGAGTTAATAGTAATGCTCGGAGGATCAGACCTAGAGCTGCAGACATTGACACAAAAACCTGCCGACGAATGGGCTGACGAGCTGGATTAGCTAGCAGGGTCAATATAAACAGTCAAGGTGGAAACCTCCCTACCTAAGTACTGATAGAGACTCGCGAATCTGGGCCGTCGTAGAGCCCCAAACACAGCAAAGTTACCACTTCCAGTATACGGCCTCCCCGAGGAGCTGTACAAACTAGCCTAGCTATCACTTGTAATAGCTGGCCTCCCCTAGAAGCCACGCTAAGGGTTAACAAGACTTGCCAACGTGAGAAGCTTTTCAGCGCTCCAACTCGTGAAGTCAACCCCCAAAATACCGACAAAGCTCAGAAAATACCGAAGAGGAGATTAGCTCGTAAGCCCTTAAAATGACTAAGGCTGCTGAAACATATCCGATGGAGGGATCGCCTGGAGCTACAAATCCACCGTGACTCCTACATGAAGTCACCCATCAGGTTCTATCTTCACATACAGTTACATTTTAAGTCTACTTAATACTTTACATGCATATTCATATAGAGCTGGTAAAGATAGAACAGATACAAATGCAACATCTAGCGAAAGTAGGATTTATTATTAGAGCCACAGAAAGGGCAGGAACTACAATGAAGTCAGATACAAAGAGTTATCATGATAAAAGTTAAAAATAAATGATAAGCTCGAATACAAAAATTATCCTCTCAAGAAGTTAAACAGGAAAAACAGCTGAGGAAGCAGCCATGACAAATATTACAGCTCGCTAAGTCACCCTGAAGCATCCCGAAATCCAGGTTGCTATGATTTGCTAGTATACTTTCCATCACTGAAGGTGACAACTAAACAATTGAAAACAAGGGAAAACTACTTGACAATCATATTGAGCATACTCGTCTGAACCTAACAATGCGAAGCTCGCCTGCAGTAGAGAAATGAAATTTCTTGTTGTTAAAGTTCCACCGTAGGACAAGCCTGAACTCAACACCCTCGTCAAGATGTCGTATGGAAAAGATCGACTGCGATGGAGAATATGAATTTCTTATTGTTGAAATTTCGCCACAGAACAAGCTTGAATTTACCGCCCTAACCAAGATATCGAGCTAAGGAACCTACATAGCCCGAGTTCACTATAGTGCTCGAGGGGTCGCGCAGAAACTCGTAAGTCGAAATCTGCCATTATACTTCAGGAACTATATAATGAGCCATGTATACCCAAGTTCACTTGTGCTTGGAGGGTCGTTTAGAGAAGCTCGCTTGCATTTAGGAAGTTGAATCTACTATTGATCCTTTACCTCAGAACAAATTTGAACTTACAGTGGTATAAGGCAGTCATAATAGAGAGATCGATATGTGTGAAACCCGCACCGACTGAGAAAAACGAGGTTGGTCAAAAAGAAAGAACCGTGAAGGTGAGAAAGTCGTTGAAGGGTAGCAACCTTACTATAGCCACATCAACAAGGCTGGGAGATTGCAATACACTAAGAACCTGTTAACAGAGGGTGTCCATAAATATAGAAAGGCAGCAAGTCTTGAAGGAGGAAGAAGAGGTTCGCTGGACCCAGCCAAAAGTGAGACCTAATTTTTTACCATCACTTTCGGGAAAGATCCTTCAAATCCAGTCAAGCAGGAGATCTTAACCTTGGCCATCATTACCGTTTTCAACACCCTGATCCTCCCCGAGGGCTTCGATAGCACCCACAGCCTAAAGTTCCTCAAACTCTCTAATCAGCTCCTCAACTGACTGGCCAAGGAAGCCCAATTGCAAGTTTGGATGATGAAGCCAAATACTGTAAAAAAGGTCACACTGGGCTTCATCAATTATTGCCACATTCTCCTCCTTCCAACACCTCTCCCTTTGGAAAAGCTCCTCATTAGCTCTGGTCAAGCCCTGTTGTAGCTTCTCTAATTGTCCCTGGGCTTGAGCCATTTCTCCACGAGCCTGTTCGAATTCGGCCTGCTTCTCAATTAATGCAGTAGTCGATTCTTTCAGCTCCATCTCTAGGGCCTTCTCACGAGCTCGTAATTTCTCGAGTTCCACAACCAACTCTTTCTCACGGTTCTCCGTAGCAGCAACCCCCTCCTTCACCTTCAGAAGCCCATCACGAAGATCCCTCATCTTCTTTGTCATTGTCCTCGGATTTGAGCATGATTTTATATGAGAGACTGGCAGTCTGACCGAAGAGAAACAGTCAATAAGCCATAAAACAATGTATACCCACACGAAGAAAGAAGCGTGCATGAGAGCTTATAGATTTACCAAGAGAGCGTGACAAACTAACGTATGATGAAGGTCTGGCCCATTGTCCTTCTCGATTCCTTAGCTCGGGTCGCCGGTGAGGAACGCCTTGTAAAGCATCGAAACTCGTTTAAGGTACTCCCGTACAACTGGACCAAGGCCCCGGCTCTAGGACGGATAAGTGGTAGGGCCTATGACAACTGAAAGGCCAGACACTACCCTCTGAATGGGCTGTTCCACAGAGGCATCGAAGTCAACCTTCTTTCCCGTCCCGCGAGCACCCTCAACAACATCAACAAGGACATAATGCTGTGAGCGGGACCCTCTAGGAGCAAGACATAATCTCTCTTATTAGAAGCAGCCAACTTATTCCTTTTGGAAAGGACGAGGAGTAGGGCCCTAGCCACCCTTTTTCGTGAAGGGGACTTCTTTATATCCAGGCTCCCTTTTGAACCCCGCGGTAGGCGCTGTTGTTGTTGTTAGTGTTCAGCGCCCACTGAAGACTAGCCTCAAAGGCTAGCAACAGCCATTTGCTGGACCTGACTTGCCAGAACAACCTCGTTACCCAAAGCACGCTGATCAACCGCTACAATACCATGCTCGGCGAGACGCTGCGGCGCCCCACTGCTATCAGGAGCAAGCTTAAATTCCACGAAGACTCTTTAGTGACTCGCTTGTACGCAGTGAGCTTCCTCGGATCTTAAGGGACCAAGGCCGTAAGGGCATCGAGTGCCGTTTTTTCCTCCTTAAAAGGAAAGAGTTCGAGGCTTTGCTATATGCAAAGAAACGAGGGTAAATGCACAACGAAAAAAAAAGGGAGATGAGGCACAGAACCAACTCACCAGGCTGCAACATAAAATTCATATTCTTCAAAAACTCGATTTCAGCTCTGAGCTCTTCAGCTTGCGTGGACAAGTAGTACCTCCCGTTAGGAAGGGAGACCCACAAGGAGCCCCGCGGTGGGGGACATGCCTTCAGGGTAAAACAGTGCCTAATGGCATTGTCACTAGGCGGGGGAAGCCCATTCCTCCTGAACAAGAAGATGAGGATGAGGAGCTGGTTATACGAGCTGAGGATAAGCTGCATGGGAGCAAGTTTTAGAAGATTCAGTGCGTCTATAAGGAACCTCGGGATGGGGAACCTCAAGCCCGCCTCCAAATGGCAACGGCTAATAGCGACCAAGCCAAGGGGCGAGTAAGCAGCCCTATAAGCCACTCCTGATATATCTTAGAAAGGACAGACGAGAAAACTGAAGGGAGTTTTAGAAAAGATTTTTATTATCGTATAATATGCGGAATTGGGTTTAAAAATTTTTTCTTGTATTGAAAACCTTTTTCAATCAGGAACGAGTTCCTGTATATACGCAGAAAAAGACTTTAGAAACTACATACCTTTTTCTTGATTTTCTTTTTTTCTGATTCCTCGATCTACCACCAGCTATTCCGAGCTATGACCCGCGGTCTGACAACGTGTGTGTAGGCACGTCACGGCAAGAGATGGAGATCACATGAAAAGAACGCCGGCCGAATCCTACAAAAGAGGAGAGAGTCAGAAAAAAACTTTTTTTCTTTTTTCTTCTCTCTTTGATGGCCGAATTCTCTTTCTTTTTCACTTGTATGTTAGGTTAGGTTTTTTTTCTAACTATATAACACTTATATAGTAGTCCTTTAGGGTTTTAGTTTGACCAAGTCAAAATAGGATTCTAAATCCTATTTATTTTTAGTCTCCCTCAAGACTTAAACCCGTGACCTTTTGGACTATTAAAATAATCTAATTATTTTAATTCTTTTGTCCTAGTCATTATTTAATCACATGATCTCATATTTAATAAATAGAATTAATAATTCATAATTATTAATTTCTATTATTTTATTAAATATTTAATTAATTAAATAATCACATTATTTAATTATTCTCTTTTATTTAAATCGCATTACTTTCGTAACACTATTAATTGGACCATCCAATTAATCTACCGTGACCCTCGTTACCAACAACCATAAGGGCTAGCAAGGGAACCTAATGGACCCACAGTTTTGAGCTCTAATAATACTTAGTAATATTAATTAAAACTCTTTAATTAATATTTCACGATTATTAACCTCGGAGTTATTCCACTAAAAACCCGAAGCTGCACTCTCAGAACTGTAGATGTGTTTATATAATTTGAAGTCTCAGTGTCCATTGATATGGCTAATTGCATATAGTGTGATCCTCCACAAATAGTTCATAACTTGAGCTGGGTCATCAAGTCCGTTATACCCCTCTAGAAATATATTTTCCTTTAAGTACCATTGATTCTCTAATGAACAATTAAATCTTGTCTTCCTCACGGAAGAAGGAGAGCGCTCATAATCGTTCAAGCCCCAAATCAACCCTTAAGGGAACTACTCATCTACTTCAATAAAAAAGGAATGGATTCCACTATTGTGTTTAAACCTTCCCAGCCACAAGACAAACCGCAGCTCTAAGATACGGAGGTATTGGTCGAGATTCTCATCAACCTCACTCATGGTAAATCAAAAGCCACGATCCAACCTGAAGGAGTCGATAATACACTCAGGATTAAGATCACCTATAAATAGCCATCGTTTATCGATTATATATGAATCTCATCTACTAACGGATCTTGGTGAGAGATTCATATAAATCGTGGCCCAGTCCTATATGATCTCATCATATAAGGTGCCTCCATTCTCATGTCAACTACATGAGCGGTCTAGGATAAGACCACCGTACTTTACAGAATGGACCGCATCAGTAGATCAATCACAAACAAAGTACCCAGCTTTGTTCGCTCTCTACGGACTCTTTAGATTGCACGTCTCAAAATGAATCCTCTCTGTATATGACCATCATATACTCATTATGAGATTACATCTTGCAATCTAGGATGTTCTTGCAAAATACGAATGTATTACTGAATATAAAACATTTTATGCACTTGAATGATAATCTGAATAATTTTTATTATTGTCTTTAACCATTTACAATTACAAGCCTTAGAGCATAAATCCCAACATGCAGGCCTTCACATTCACAAGCATTAAGAACAATAATACCACTCAACAATATAATAATCAACCACAACAAATTAGACAATCAATTCATTCAACTTTCATAGAAAAAAATTCATCAAAACCCTAACTTACAAGTTTAGGTCATAATCAATGAACTACAACTAAACATGTTTTTCATTTATAAAAGAGAGTTACAAGATTGAAATGAAAGAAGAAAAGGGATAGAAAAACTCCTGGGACGTATGAACTCTCGTCCTCTTCCAATTGCGAATTTTTCTAGCTTTCACTTTCTCCAAATCCAAACTTGATGACGAGAATATGACTCAAGGATCGAATCCGAACCCTCTTGTCTCCAAGACGATCTTCTTCTACCCCTTTGCCTCTTCTTCTCTCCCTTGGTCTCCTCTTAGTCCTCTGAATTGAGCCCTAGCCGAACTCTGGTTGAACTCCCCTTTGTTTCCTTTTTTTTTCTTTTTATACCGTGCTGGTTGAGGGCTGGAAAGTCTTACTCGCGACTTGACCAAGTTGCGGGTCAAGTCGTGAGTTTAAGTTGCATGAATCTCGGCTTTGGTGCTAAAATTTGGCTCTCGCGACTTAGATGCGCGACTTGCACAAGTCGCGACCCAAGTCGCGGGTCAAGTCGCGAGTTTATGCACTGATGCGAAAATGAGTATAACTTCCTTTAAAAAACTCGAAATCACAAACCGTAAAAATTGTCGGAAAGTAGACATCTAGACCTTTCCAAAAATATAAGGCTAGAAATCCAGTTCATTCTATGAAATTTATGACAGCCTCCGAAACATGACAGCGATGCACTCTCAAATCTTCGATTTAGTCCACCAAGGCTCTTCAATTACGCACAAAACCTTATTACCTGCACACTGGATAAAAATATTAAAAATAACCGATAAATACCCAAGAATGGAACCAAAGTAGATAAGGATAGGTAAAGAAAGAGGGCCATTTTTTATCAAGAAATGGAGCCAACAAATACCCCCAGACCTAACGGTTGCTCGTCCTCGAGCAAAATGGGAACAAAACAAAAATGCAAACAAAAACAATAAGAAAACTAAAACAAGAAATTAATAAAAGCAAACAACTAGCCTAAACCACTTTCGTAGGTAGCACGATGGCACTTAGCATGTGCCACAAGCCTTTAAACCTCTAGGTATCCCTAGTGGACGAGTTATAGTCTCGTGAGGGTTTACCAGCAATGATACCCACAAATGCATCTCTGAACATTAAAGAACAATATCAAATGAAACACACTCCATTAAGATAAAAATTAGCAAAAGCAATAAGTAAAATTCGAAAGCATCCACTCTCAGGTTTTTGCACTACTTGCCATGCACATGCCAACACTCTAAGAATCTTAAAACGAAAACAATTGTATTCAAATAATCGGGATAGAATTCGCATCGACTCTAAACCTCTTTGGATAATTCCCTATAAAATCGCTCAGAACCTAGGCTAAACACTCATCAAACACATGCGGAAGGAATTTATGCTCAAAGAAATATGAATATACATCGCATGTGAAAATCAAATCGAAAAACACCATTTTGTCGCAAATATATCTCATTGAAGGAATCAAACATTATGAATAAGATATCAACATGAAAACCTCCATTTTGTCGCAAATATATCTCATTGAAGGAATCAAACATTATGAATAAGATATCAACATGAAAACCTCTACATTAAAGCTAGACTCCACAAAAGATCACCTGGTCTTAATAAATGTTGTAATGGGGCTATTGGGTGATGGGTTAAGAAAGAAAAGGAAAAAGGAATGCAAAGAGATTGATCACATTAAGAGATCACTTAACATTTTCAATACATGGACCATTATCTTTTGTTGACATTTCTTATACCACAATGCTTGCATGATTTCTTTCGTTTTTTCTTTTCTTTTCTTTTTTCTTTTTTTCACAATCACAATAATAGCAACATTTACATTGGCATATTTCTTGTTAAATTCACCAATGTAATTCATTTCTTTTCTTATCATCTTAAAATGATCCAAGCTAAAAAGGTAAGGCTAATTCATACACAAAGCTTGGTTTTGGATTTATATAGGTGATGAAAGAAAAGGTTTCTGAGTGTTTGGCTTCAAAATGGTTATTGGAGCATACACAAGGGTAGATGAACTTTTAGCTTTTTAGTGGTTCAACATGCATAGCCTACATCATATCTAACAGGGAGGACCAACTAAAACATAGGATAAACACATGATATCTTTGATGCTGTTCAAAATATTCAATGTAAAAACTAAATGAGATCAAACTAATCAATCCAAATTGAAGATAACTGTGTACAGAGTAGAAACAAAAATACCCTATCAAATAACAACATATAAGCTCAAAAACTCACAGGGTAAGACTCCACTATTTATCCTAGTTGATCGACCATGACATATTTTCACAAAAAGATAAACAGAGTGTAACATAATGCGATGCAAAACATGTTACAAAAAAAAAATCTAAGTGGTCCCAAACAAATTAAAACTCATTAAAAAAACTAACAATTATATTTTAACAGAAAGTGCACACATCACAAAAATAAAGGTTCAAAAATGTTCAAAGTCTAGACTAAACTCACTAAACACAGACTAGACACACTAAACACGAACTAGACGTACGTGGCGTTGTTATACCTAAGTCTTTCAAACGCAAAATACATAGAAGGAAAGTCTAGGTTTCCAGCCGATATACGCCAACTAAACACAACAAAAACACTACACACTAAATACAATCAAAACACAAGACAAAAAAAAATAAATGAAAACAACCAAAACCACCCGCAAACCTAAGATAAACATTGTCCTCAATATTTTAAAACCTTATGCTCGAGAAAAAAGAGGTGCTAAACAAAGAAATAAAAACTAAAAAATCAATCTAACTAAAAAGAACAAAATTTAAAACACACAAGCAAAAACAATGTAAAATTAAAATCAAACAATAACCAACACTTCTAAATTATTCACATCCAACCAAACTTCCCCTGAACTTCAAAAATTTCCAACACAAGGTACAGCACTTCAAATAAGCTCATGCGCAAGGGTTACTAAATACTAAAATAAAAATTTAAACAAATAAATAAAAATTAAATAAAAATTAAAAAAATTAAAAAAATTAAATAAAAATTAAAAAAATTAAAAAAATTAAAAATAATATACAATCTTACTTGGTTGCTCTTACTTTCGCCCACCTACCCCATAATTGATATCCCCTCATCAGCTTACCGCACCATCCTAACCAAATAACTGGAAGAGAAGACGATTCTCCCAGCCATGCATACCTCAAATGAAAAGGTAGCTTCTTATAGCCCAAGTGCGGTGGTTGCTTAAAGGGCAGAGGCGGTTTGGCCTTCCCTTCTCAGACATCTACAAAAACATATGTATTCTGGTAGCTATCTTCTTCTGCAGTGGCACCATAGACTAGACATAGCTCAAGTGGCTTTGAAAAGGTGGATGTCTCATCTTCATGCGACAAACTCTTGCTCCCTTTCATCTCTACTTGATCAATCTCAATGAGTTACTTAACTAGTTTTTCGACTTCCAAGGTAGTCTCATTGCATTTCTCCATCCGGGTTTCCATCCTTGTCATGAATTCGACAAGCATAGTTTCCAAATGTGACTCATTTTCTTGTTTGTTGCTCCATAAAAAGTCAGCATGATTGCTCCACCCAGGATTGTATATGTTCTAATCATAATTGACATAATCCTCGTACTGCATTTGATCAGAACTGTCTGCATCAAACGGATTGCCCAGCGGACAATTGGTACTCCAATGTGGCCCTCCACAAAAGTAGCAAAGTGAAGGTGCTCCACAGTAATTAGTCGTCACTTCCTTAGTAAGCTCATAAGCCTCATACCAAGAATACATTTCATGTACAAAAAAAGAAAAACAAATTTAATAAAAATTAAATATATACAAATCCAAAGTAGCTATAGACCTAATCGGTATTAATATCAGCATAACTAAAATATCCTCGGCAACGGCGCTAAAAACTTGTTACGCCTTTTTGTACCCACAAGTAAACGGGGTTGGCACAAGTAATACAATGATGAATAAATAATAGTCTCCACAGAGATATTTAGGCGTTGAGTACTAAAATTAACTAAGCCTACTTCTATCTGTACAATCAGAAGGTCTAAAAGAGGAAAATAAAATATAGAAATAAGAAAACATAAAAAGTAAGCAAACAACCAATATGAGAGATGAGCTAGGGTATTTGAATTCACCTAATCCATCCAATCGAGTTTCATGACAGCACATTATTGCAGTTTAATTATTCATGTTAATAACCGTGTTTATCTAAATTATCTAAAATCCCCTATCGAGGTAAATCGGACCTATTACTACATACACTAATATCCTATCTCTCGATGGTATATCCAAGTGCATGAAAATGCATTAGTCACAATAAACACCCTATATGATCACACAAGCAAATTAGCATATCTCTATCTAATTCTACTTATGGTGGACATTACATCGAGCACGTTGTGGGTGTCTCCTCAGTACATAACACACAACTATAATATCAACTAAATGCAGGCCTTCACATTCAGAAGCATTAAGAATAATAATACCACTCAATAACATAATAATCAACCACAACAAATTAGACAATCAATTCATTCAACTTTCATAGAAAAGGATCTATCTAAACCCTAACTTACAAGTTTATGCCATAATCAATGAACTACAACCAAACATGTTTTTCAATTATAAAATAGAGTTACAAGAATGAAATCAAAGAAGAAAAGGGATAGAAAAACTCTTGGAACGTATGAACTCTCGTCCTCTTCCAATTGCGAATTCTTCTAACTTTCACTTTCTCCAAATCCAAGCTTGATGACGAGAATATGACTCAAGGATCGAATCCGAACCCTCTTGTCTCTAAGATGATCTTCTTCTGCCCCTTTGCCTCTTCTTCTCTCCCTTGGTCTCCTCTTAGTCCTCCGAATTGAGCCCTAACCGAACTCTGGTCGAACTCCTCTTTATTTCCTTTTATTTCTTTTTATAGCGTGCTGGTTTAGGGCTAGAAAGTACCGCTCGCGACTTGGCCAAGTCGTGGGTCAAGTCGCGAGTTTAAGTCGCATGAGTCTCAGCCTTGGTGTTGAAATTTGGCTCTCGCGACTTGCACAAGTTGCGACCTAAGTCGCGGGTCAAGTCTCGAGTCTGCGCATTGATGTGAAAATGAGCATAACTTCCTCTAGAAAACTTGGAATCATGAACCGTAAAAATTTTCGAAAAGTAGACATTTAGACCTTTCCATAAATATAAGGCTCGAAACCCAGTTCATTCTATGGAATTTATACCGGCCTCTGAAACATAACAGTTGTGCACTCCTAAATCTTCAATTTAGTCCACCAATGCTCTTCAATTACGTATAAAACCTTATTGCCTGTACACTAAATAAAAACATTAAAAATAACCGATAAATACCCTAGAATGGAACCAAAATAGGTAAGGATAGGTAAAGATGGAGGCCCATTTGTTATCAAGAAATGGAGCCAACAGGAAGCCACAACAATAAAAGGAAAATACCTTTCTTCCATTGTGCACAATAAACCTGAAAGTAGTTGTTCCTCTTTAACTCCAACAAATACTGCCTCTAATGAAGAACAACGAGCATAGGCGGACTTCTCAACATGAGCAAGATAAGTTTATGATCTTCGAATGGCTTCGTTTTGATTTTTTTGAGTTGTGTAGAGAGAAAACGAAAAGTTTCCAGCTTTTGAAAGAGAGAGAGGAAAAAACGTTGTCAGTTTGTTTTTACCTTTCTTTTTCCTCTGGTTGCTTTTTACTTTTTTTTCCTCTCCCACTTTCTACTTTTTTTTCTTTTCTACATTAATTGATGATGTGATGATGTTCATGCACACTTTGAGTATTGAACAAACATGTTAATATACTAAAATACACTTTTTAACGTTAAAACTACCGTTAGTTGACTAACAATAAAAGGCCTTTGTGTCCATTGACCAAAAGGTTGTATATGAAGGTGATTAGCCAAACCACAGGTAGGTAGAATGTAATTTATTATATATATATATATATATATATATATATATATAAAACACTAAACCTACCTGAGATTTGCTAAATTATACTCAAAATTAAGGTTTACAAAAACTGACACTGACCGCCCCTCCCGTTAAGTTTGACCGTTAAAAATAATGGTTGACCGCCTAAAAACAGTAAAAAGACCAAAATAACCCTAGTTAAAAAATTAAAAATATAAAAAAAAAAAAACTTTTTTTATTAAAAAAAATTAATTGATAACACTCAACCTACCTAAGGTTTGCTAAATTACACTCAAAACTAAAATTTGTATAAACTGATATTGACCTCTCCTCCCGTTAAGTTTGATTGTTAAAAATAATGATTGACCGCCTAAAAATAGTAAAAAGACCAAAATACCCCAAGTTAAAAAATTAAAAATATAAAAAAAAATACTTTTTAAAAAAAATAACAATTAGATAAATAAAAAAAAATAAAAACAAATTTTATCTTGAACAATTATCTAAAAAAATGAATCTAGCCAATTTTTAAAAATATTTAAAAAATTAAAAAATTTCAAATTAAATCTGGACCATCCATCTAATCCAATGAACGGTTTCGATTTGATTTGGACCGTCTGCATCCATAGAGATGGACGTTTCCCATTCGGCGAATGGAGGAGGCGGGGAGGACGACTTCCCAGCCTCCCAGTTCATCGAACGGGAAGGGAGAATTAGGAAGCTGTAGCACCCCCCGACCCGATCCGGGCGGACCGACTCGGGAAGCGCTACTCGGACTTTCTGAACTTTTACAAATTCATTTTATAAACAGAAAACTATATAAATTATAGTTTAAAAAAAATCGTTTTCGAGTGAGCCCATTCAATACAAACTTTTTACGAAAATTCGGCAGAGTACCGTTTATTTTTCGGACTTCCCAAAACCTGTTTCCACAAATCAAATCAAATTCATATTTTCACAAACACTTCTATAACAATTTCAAACAGTTGCGCACTCTGCCGTTTAGTGCGACTTATCAAAACCTTTCATCACAATTTATAAAATAAAACAAATCAGACTTTACTATTTACATTTACATAATAAAAGACAGAAATCATACAATAATTAATTACAAAACGTTTTACAAATTCCCTGTATATGCATGCTTTCAGAATATATATACACATATCATAAATATAGCTACCCAACTGTACAAATCCTGTGACTCGGTCTGCAACTCTTTCTTCCTTCAGTCTTTATCTTCGTCCGGATTCCTGGTACCTACGCGTTAGAAACAAAACTAACGCGCTAAGCATAAAGCTTAGTGGGTGTACTAAAAACTCAATTAAATAAATCACAATATAAATATCTATTAAGAATAAATAAACCACAATATATATTCCATTCCATTTCAAAACGATTAAATTTCAAAATTCAATTCATTAAACAATTTCAATCACTTTAATTTCAATACTGCAGTCAATATACAAATGCTATCAATAGAATCGTTCGGTTCACTTTTCAATTCCAATCAATTCTGGCTCGCTAGAATACTAAACATATACGGACTGGAATATGGGTCAAGCTCCCAACCCCCAGAACTAATTCTGAGGAGGTACGTGTCTCCCAACTCTAGGACCGTGGGTACGGAACCTAGAGAGGTACATAGCTCCCTATCCCAGGAACGAATCCTTGGGAAGGTACATTAACTCCCAACCCCCAGGACGAATCCTGAGGAGGTACGTATCTCCCAGCCTCTGGACGAATCCAAGAGGAGGTACATCAGTATCATCAATATCAATCAATCAGTATCGGCGCAGTACTGCTCAGTAAAACCCAGCTGGTATACCAACCTCCTATATCCATTTCTATGTCTACGTATCCTAGGGCCGTTTCCGATAAACCAAATTCGCAAGAAATGTCACAATAATTACTCAATAACAATAATTACTCAATAAACATACAAATCACATAATATTCTTCAAGAAACATATTCAATAATTTTACGAAAATCAAAATCAAGTATTTTAACGAAATCGAAATGTTCGAAATTACAATCGAAATATAATCTATCATAAAATCGGTTCGAAATCAACCATAGATCTACAAATCATCGATTGTACATATAAAATAAACACTTTTCATACGAATAATCGAAATCGAAAACTTTTAACGAAATTGAAAACGAAACGAAAACGAGAAACGAAAACGAAAACAAAACGATGACGAAAGACTTTTCGTAATGGTTCCGAAAACAAAAGTACACCAACCTCGGTACCGTTTTTCGTTCGAGAAATCGCGGTTCCACGATTTCTTTCCCTTCTCTTTTTCCTTTCTTCTTCTTCTTCTTCTTCTCTCCTTTTCTCTCTTTTCTCGGTCACTCTCTCTCTTTCTTGCTCTCTGTCTGAGTTCTGTGTGTTTCTCGCTTCTGCGAGAAACTTCTTCTTTTTTTTATATTTTTTTCGCTACCGCGACCGCCGTCGCGACCTGTGGTCGCGGCACCAGGTCGCGATGCTCACTGGAGTGCGCGCACCGCCTTCCTCGCGAGCGCGCCTTGGTCGCGCGAGTGGTCGCGCTGCTCTCTGCCCGTTTTTGACACTTTCATCGCGAGCAGTCCATCGCGACCTGTGGTCGCGGTGGCTGATCGCGATGCTCACTGCCAGGTTTTGCCATTTTCATCGCGAGCAAGCCATCGCGACCTGTGGTCGCGGTGACTGGTCGCGGTACTCACTGCCAGATTTTGCGTTTTTCACCGCGAGCGAGCCATCGCGACCTGTGGTCGCGGTGACCAGGTCGCGATGCTCTCTGGTTCAGTTTTTCAATTTTTCATTTTCATTTTTCACTATTCAATCTGATCCGCTCAAATAGTAAAATTCATTTTCACATATTTCATATATATCAAAAATTTATTACCCGAAATCCGGGATGTTACAATTCTCCCCCACTTAAGGAATTTCGTCCTCGAAATTTACCTCAATGAAACAGTTGGGGATATTGCTGTCGCATCGTTTCTTCACTCTCCCAGGTAGCCTCTTTAACTTTATGGTTCCTCCAGAGAACTTTCACCAGTGGCACTCTTTTCTTTCTTAGTTCTTTGATCTCCCGATCAAGAATCTGCACCGGTTCCTCCTCATATGTCAGGTCTGGTCGGATTTCAATGCTTTCGGCTGGAATTCTGTGGGAAGGATCAGATCTGTATCTCCTCAGCATCGATACATGGAACACATTATGGATCTTTTCTAATTCTGGAGGTAAAGCTAGTCTATAGGCTACTGGTCCCACACGTTCAATGATTTCGTATGGCCCAATAAACCTAGGACTCAACTTACCTTTTCTGCCAAATCGAAGCACTTTCTTCCACGGAGATACTTTCAGAAACACTTTCTCACCGACTTCATATTCTATCTCTTTTCTTTTCAGATCTGCATAGGATTTCTGTCGGTCAGAAGCAACTGTCAATCTGTCTCTGATAATCTTTACCTTCTCCTCAGTCTGTCGAATCAAGTCTGGGCCTACTAACCTGTCCTCTCCTAATTCTGTCCAGCACAATGGAGTCCTGCATTTCCTTCCATACAGTGCCTCATACGGTGCCATCGCTATGCTCGACTGGTAACTGTTGTTGTAGGCGAATTCAATCAATGGGAGATGATCCGCCCAACTTCCTTCAAACTCAATTACACAACTCCTGAGCATATCTTCAAGCACCTGAATTACCCTTTCCGATTGTCCGTCTGTCTGCGGATGGAAGGCTGTACTAAAGCTCAGTCGAGTACCCAAGGCTTCTTGAAATTTCTTCCAGAATCTGGATGTAAACCTCGGATCTCTATCTGATATAATGGATACAGGCACTCCATGCAATCTGACTATCTCTCTGATGTACAATTCTGCTAGTCGATCCAAAGAGTAGTCAGTTCTGACAGGTAGAAAATGTGCCGACTTCGTCAATCGATCCACTATAACCCATACTGCATCGTGTTTACTCCGGGTGAGTGGCAATCCAGTGACAAAGTCCATAGTGATGCGATCCCATTTCCATTCAGGTATTGCTATTGGTTGTAACAATCCTGATGGAACCTGATGTTCAGCTTTCACCTGCTGACAAGTCAAGCATCTGTTCACAAATTCTATCACATCCTTTTTCATACCAGACCACCAGTACTGAGTTTTCAAATCTCTGTACATTTTCGTGCTACCTGGGTGCATTGCATATGAACTGCTGTGTGCCTCTGTCAGGATCATTTTTCTTAATTCTTCATTTTCTGGAATGCAAATCCTGTCTCTGAAACACACAATACCATCAGTCCTGATTGAGAAATTCGGATGCTTTTCTTCTGGAATCTGTTCACATATCAGTTGGATTCTAGCATCCTGCTTCTGTTTCTCTGCAATCTGCTGAATCAGACTGAGTCTGCATATCAATTCGGCTACCACTGCACTATCTGGATTCAGCTGTAAATGCACATTCATAGCCTTCAGAGTAAACAATGCTTTTCTGCTCAATGCATCTGCAACTACATTCGCCTTTCCTGGATGGTAGTCAATTACACAGTCATAGTCTTTAATCAACTCCATCCATCGTCTCTGTCTCAAATTGAGCTCTCTCTGGGTAGGCAGATATTTTAGACTCTTGTGATCCGTGTAGATATAACACTTCTCACCATACAAGTAATGCTTCCATATTTTCAGTGCGAAGACTATGGCTGCAAGCTCCAGATCATGAATCGGATAGTTCAGCTCATGATTTTTCAGTTGTCTGGACGCATATGCAACCACCTTGCCTTCCTGCATCAATACACATCTCAAACCATGATGTGAGGCATCACTATAAATCACATAGTCTTTACCTGAAACAGGCTGAATCAGGACTGGAGCCTCTACAAGCATTGCCTTCAATCGGTCAAAAGCTGCTTGGCATCTGTCAGTCCACTCAAATCTGACATTCTTATGCAGTAGCTTGGTCAACGGACTTGCTATGGAGGAAAACCCCTTCACAAACTGTCGATAATAACCTGCCAAGCCTAGGAAACTTCTGACTTCTGTAACATTTCTGGGAGGCTTCCATTCCACTATTGCTTCAATCTTTTTCGGATCTGCCTTAATTCCCTCTGCTGACACAATGTGACCCAAGAATGCAATCTCAGGCAACCAGAATTCACACTTGCTCAGTTTGCCATACAGTTGCTTCTCCCTCAGAATCTGCAGTACTACTCTGAGGTGTCTGTCATGGTCCTCTGCTGTTTGTGAGTATACCAGGATATCATCGATAAAGACTACTACAAACTGATCCAAGTATGGCTGGAATATTCTGTTCATCAGATCCATAAAGGCTGCAGGTGCATTAGTCAGCCCAAATGGCATCACTATAAATTCATAATGCCCATACCTGGTTCTGAATGCAGTTTTCGGAACATCTGATTCTTTTATCCTCAACTGGTGATATCCCGATCTCAGGTCTATCTTTGAGAAGACACAAGCTCCTCTCAATTGATCGAATAAATCATCGATTCTTGGCAACGGGTACTTATTCTTAACAGTCAGTTTATTCAGCTGCCTGTAATTGATGCATAGTCTCAGGGACCCATCCTTCTTCTTCACAAACAGGACTGGGGCTCCCCAAGGAGATACACTGGGTCTAATAAAACCCTTGTCTAGTAATTCCTGTAATTGTATCTTCAGTTCTTTCAGTTCTGCTGGCGCCATTCTGTAGGGTGCTATCGATACTGGAGACGTACCTGGTACCACGTCAATTACAAACTCTACTTCTCTCTGAGGTGGCAAACCAGGAAGCTCCTCTGGAAACACGTCTGCGAAGTCACATACAGTGGGTATATTCTGGATTTCTACATTCACTTTTCTAGAATCAACCACCTGTGCCAGATATGCTTCACACCCCTTTCTAATCAGTTTACAGGCTGCAGTGGCTGAAATAACATTGGAGAGAAAATCCCTCCTTTCACCCACCATTGTGATTTCTGCACCATCTACTGTTCTGAGGGTCACATTTAATTACATTTACACCCCCTCAAATAGTAAAATTCATTTTCACATATTTCATATATATCAAAAATTTATTACCCGAAATCCGGGATGTTACAGAAGCAATCCCAATTTTGCTAACGGGGAGGCATCCCCATCGTGGGGAAGTCTCAAGGGAGGCTCGACCTCCCTCGTTCCGCATCCGCCTTTTGGTGGCAGAGGGAACTCCATGGAGAGATCTCCATGGATGAAACTCCATCCACGGAGATCTTTCCATGGTGGAGGCGGTTCAAATCAAATCTGGACCGTCCATTAGATCTGATGAATGGTCCAGATTTGATCTGAATTTTTTTTTTTTTTTAACATTGGTCCGAATTTCATTTGAACCATCCTTCAGATCTGATGGATGGTTTAGATTGGATCTGGATATATTTTTACAAATATCCATTTATTATTTTACAATTTTTTTTATATTTTTAATTTTTTAATTAAGGGTATTTTGATCATTTTACTGTTTTTAGACGGTCAACCATTATTTTCAATAGTCAAACTTAACGGGAAGGGAGGTCAGTGTCAGTTTATGCTAATTTTGATTTTGAGTATAATTTAACAAATCTCGGGTAAGTTGAGTGTTATTAATTAATTTTTTCTTAAAAAAAAGGTTTTTTTTTATATATTTTTAATTTTTTAACTAGGGGTAATTTGATCTTTTTACTGTTTTTAGACAGTTAACCATTATTTTTAACGGTCAAACTTAACGACAGGTAAGGTCAGTGTTAATTCATGCAAACTTTAATTTCGAGTATAATTTAGCAAATCTCAGGTAGGTTTAGTGTTATTAATATATATATATATATATATATATATATATATATAATATACTCTAAAATATCTATATATAATATTTTAACATTTTAGTGTTTTTAACTAAATTTTGAGTTTTATAAGTATTCAATCTTGAACTTTATTTTTATTTTTAGAGTAAATTGTAATAGAATACCCTGATGTTTGATCATATTGCAATGAGATCACACTTTTTCTTAAACTACAACCAACTAACTCGGATAATTACCATTTGGTCCCTAATATAATTGAAAATATCACATTTTAATCTATTTTTTACTTTTTTAACTAGCATGGTCCCTTACTTTTTTAAAATATATTAATTTAGCCCTTATGACTAAAATTTTAACGGTCAAACCTGACATAAGTATAAATTAACTATCTTACTCTTTTTTATTAAATTATTAAATTAAAATGATACTTTTATCTTTTAATTTTTATACAACTTTACCTATATAGTCCAATAAAGATATTTGTTATAAAATATTAATTTTTTTAAAAAAATACTTAAAAAGAGACTAAATAATAAAATAAATATGATAAAATTATTAAAAATAAATTAGGGACCAAATTGATAATTATCCGAGGTACTTGATTGTAGTTTAAGAAAAATTATAATTTCATTGCAATATAACCAAACGTCAGGATATTCCATTACAATTTGCCCTTATTATGCTTAACTTTTTTAAAATTTTAAAATTATTTTAGTTTTTAATAAATTTAAAATATTTATTTTTTACTTATTAGTTTTAAGTATTTTAAAAAAAATTAATTTAAGTTTTTATAACACATCAATTTTTTATTAGACTATCTAAATAGATAAAATAGCTAAAATGTAAAACGTTAGAGGATAAAATCATCTTGCTAATTTAATAAAAAAGGGTAAGATGGTCAATTTATACTTTATATCAGGTTTGACTGTCAAAATTTTGGTTATAGGAATTAAATTGATTTATTTTGAAAAAGGTACAGAACTTGTAAGTTAAAAAAGTAAAAAATAGATCAAAAATTGATTTTTTAAATACATTAGGGACCAAATTGATAATTATCCGAGGTACTTGGTTGTAGTTTTAGGAAAAGTGTGATTTCATTGCAATATGACCAAACGTTAGGTTATTCCACTGCGATTTGCCTTTTTTTTTTCCTTTTATAGGCAAGTTATCTAGCTCAAACCAGGTTAGGCTACCAAAATCGAACAAGACCGTTTTTAATACGGTTTTTTAAAAATTAAAATCGAACCGAACCAAATTTAAACTAAAACTGACTCAAACTACAAATTACGATTCGAATATTGTTCGAATCGGTTCGGATACGGTTTTTGTCCTATCCTAACCTTTAATGGTTTTATCAATAATTTCACTGTAAATTTGATTACTCACCCTCCCACGAATGAGAGCAACCGCCAAATAATTTTCTAAATTCTTAGTATTAGGGGAGTCACAAACGTTAGCAATATGCTTCACCAAGGAATCTTTCACTTACTATATTAGTAAACCCTTAATTTGCTAAAATTGACCTGCTGCTAAGAAATTGCACAAAAGTTATCCAAACAACTCTTCATAACCTCAGCCTACTGGACTGTAGCATTACCAAATAAGATCAAGTCGTCCACGAGAAATTTTAATGGTTTTTAAAGTCCCCTTACTAATTTTTTGCACAATCAAGTGAAAGAGTTTCTCCATACAAAGCACAAAGAGATAAGGGGAGAGATGGTCCCCTTGTCTTATTCCATAACTAGGAGTGAAAGCCTCATACACCTCTTTATTAAACACCACCTTGAAATCCACACTGCTTACACAACATATGATCAATTCAAGTAAATTCGCTTCCACACCAATCTCAAGTAAAACCTTTCTAATAAACCTTCGTTGAAGCTTATCACAAGCTTTCATGAGATCAATCTTCCCAGCAAAAAACACCTTTCTTACTCTTGGAAACTTTAAACTTCTAAAGCACCTCATGTGCCACAATAATATTATCTTGAGTTTCCTTCCCAAGCACAAAAGCAAATTGGTTAAGGCTAATGAGACTAGGCAAATAAACCCTTCAACCTTTGAGCAATGACCTAACTAATGACTTTATAGCTGGTAGTACGTAAGATAATAGGTCTTAGTTTGGTCATATCTAAAAAGCTAGCAACCTTAGGGACAAAAGTAATGAGAGTCTGGTTGATATCCTCAATTAACACATCCTTCTTGAAACACTCAGCCACCAAATTAGTCAAGTCATGCTTACAAACATCTCAGAAATGTTGAAAAAAACTTGTTGGATACCCATCAAGTGCAGGAGCTTTTAAGCCACCTATACCAAACAAACTACTCCTTACTTTCTATGTACACATCTTACTATTAATATAGGTTTTATTCCTATCATTAATACCATTAAACAATATAGGGATATTGTTATAGTCATAATCCCAATTGTTATCTTTGAACAACTTCTTAAAATAATCAACAACAATATTCTTCATGGACTCATTGTCAACCATCCCTATCCACACCTCTCAAACCCTCTAGTTTATTATGTCTTCTTCTAACTATAGTAGAGAGATGAAAAACTTTAGCATTTCTATCTCCCTATTTGAGCCAACAATTTCTAGATTTTTGAAACCAAAAAATCTTCTTCTTGAACAATGATTTTATTATTCTCATTAATCAACTTGCGTTTAAGATTAGCAAGATTCGGTTTATATTGTCTACTCAAACTGTTTGATCCCCTGCAGCCTAGCCACTATTCTCCTTTTATTTTTAAAATGTACCTTGTAGTAGCCAAAATATGTCGGGCCCAAGATATAAGCGAAGGATCCAGCCCAGAAGCCCAAAGTATTTCTCAAAGGCCAAGCCCAGAGTCCAAAAGTAGAAATACGTCTATGTAGTACGACATAGGCTCAGTATAAGACTTTCATGTAGTACGACACAGGCTCAGTATAAGACCTTCATGTAGTACAACATACAGGCTCAGTATAAGACCTTCATGTAGTACGACACATGCTCGTTATAAGACCTTCATGTAGTACGACACAGGCTCAGTATAAAACCTTCATGTAGTACGACATACAGACCTTCATGTAGTACGACATGAAATCGGTGCCCTACACAAACCAGGTAGTGTAGTAGCCAAAATATGTCAGGCCCAAAACATAAGCAAGGGATCCAGTCAATGAGCCAAGAGTATATCTCAAAGACCAGGCCCAGAGTCCAGAAGAAGAATGACATCCATGTAGTACAACATACACTCGATGTGAGACATCCATGTAGTACGACATGCACTCGACATGAGACATCCATGCAGTACGACATGCGCTTGATATGAGACGTCCATGTAATACGACATACGCTCGATATAAGACATCCTTATAGTACGATACACGCTCGACATGATACATCCGTGTAGTACGACATGCACTCCATGCCCTACACATCCAAGTATCATAGGAAATAACTCAGCGTTCGCGTTTAGAAGTGCATCTACGTCACGCGACATACTCATCCCAGATCGATGTCCAATCAGCATGTAGTACGACACAGAATCTCTTTTGTTCCGAGGGAGACCAAATCATGATCTACTTTAAAGCAAGTCCTACAAAACCATAATGACACTCTGTAACGGCCAGATCAAAAGAAGCATCCACATACTTTCTTGGTAGAGGACAGCAAGGAGGGGTAATGATGAAATCCCTTAATAGGCAGAAGCATCATTCCCCTATAAAATGAAGGATAATCTTCCAAAGTAAAGGGACCGAGAAACTGAGATCCCAAAGCTATCAATACTAAAACAACACCCTCCGGCCATTGTTCATCTTCTCCGACAACCTTCCGATTGTACCTCGATCAGCCAATCTTATATATTCTTCGACCAAGGATGCCTCAATCGCCAGAATAACAGGAAGTATTACTCACCCATCTCCATTTACGAGCATTACACATTTATTAGCATTCGCTAACTTGACCGTCGGAGTGACTTTGGCCGGCACCACCCCGGTGTCCCAGACGTCCTGCGGGTCACGTGCGTTCTATCTTTACAGGTTGTAGTGCCCCGTGTCCTCGAGCGATTTTTGAGGACTATAATTTGGCGCCCACCGTGGGGCACGACAATCTCTAAGCGAGCGAAGGTAGAACTAGTAACTCCGACTATGTCGTCAGATGATTTTCATCATGATGCGATGGAGGTCAGGGTACAACTCCTCATATCCCAGATGCAAGAGAATATCCAAAGGCTCCAAGCGCTCGAACAAGAGAACCAATGAGTGTTGGTAGAGAACCAAGAATTGCAAAATAGGATCAACTCCCTCATCGTCGTACAACCGTTTAGAGACGCTTCAACGTCTCAGCCCTTGCCATTCGATCAAGCCGCCCACACTACTTACTACGCGCCAATCAGCCCGGACGAACAAGGTACCATAACAAGAGACCTCAATTCGATCCACGTAGGCTCGAAGCCTAACATTCGAGCCACGGACAGACTGCACATCGTCGCACGACATACGATGGACAACACATCGAACAGGATAGGAAGGCATCGATCAGATGACATGGCAAGAGCTACACAAGAGGTGCCACCTATCTCTACCCCCAATGGCAACGCTGGTTCAACCCAACCAACCATCCCGCTACAAGGAACGCCATCTGGTCCTTCACATTCGACGCCGTCAAACCCGAACCTGGTAAATATCGAACGAACGTTGGCTAACCGTGACTTAGCGCGAAGGTTCGCAGAGATGGAAGCACTCATCCAACGCATTCCGGGAATGCCCGCTCCTATAAAGAAAAGCGCGGCCAATAGCTTTGCCGACTCTCCCTTCGTCGACGCAATAACATTGGTGGAGATGCCACGAAAGTTCAACTTCCCTGGTATGAAGCAGTACGACGGAACGACAGACCTCGATGACCACATTACGCAGTATCGACAACGAATGTTCACTGCCGCCATCCCACGAGACCTAAGGGAAGCATGCATGTGCAAAGGTTTCAGCTCGAGCCTAGTAAGACCTGCCCTACAATGGTACACCAACCTTTCCAATGTTTCCATCAACTCTTTCGCTCAACTCACGGACACCTTCGTAAAGCAGTTCGCTAACAGCCGGAAGCTGGAGAAACAATCTGACGACCTCTACACAATCAGCTAAATGAGGGGCGAACGCCTACGTGACTTTGTAGGCCGTTTCAACAATGAAAAGGTTTCCATCCCTCATTGCAACCAGGCGACAGCCATATCAGCCTTCCGCAAAGGTCTACTCTATGATTCGACCTATACAAGGAGCTCACTAAGTACCCTTGTAAAACCATGACAGACGTCCTACCCAAGGCATGAGCACAAATAAAGTGGGAAGAAGACGAAGTAAACTATAAACCTAATAGAGCAAACAGCAGGGAAGACAGGTCGAGTAGGAGCAGGTAAACTCGGTCCTACGTGGGAGGGACCATACCAAATCACCAAAGTAGTTGGACATGGAGCCTACAAACTATGATGTACAGATGGTATGGAGATCGGCAACAGTTGGAACGCATACCACCTAAAACAGTATCATTTCTAAAACTACTACTTTTTCTTTCTACAAATTTATTATCCTACGACATGGGACTCACTTAGGCATCGAAGAGCCATTGGTAAAAGCCAACGGCCAACCCTAACTTTTTTATACAGGTCGCCATAACTCGACAATCCCACACTTACCAACTTTCAAGGTGTTATGCCGCACAAGAAAAATAAGAATATAAGATTTGGAACATGAAACTATAAAGTCCCACACTCCAACTGGGGCAAATCAATACCATAAAAGCAAGAATCAACAATGGTCGCACAACCTGCATTCAAGGTCATGGGCCACGACCTGCTTTCAAGGTC
Source organism: Xanthoceras sorbifolium (assembly GCA_003430845.1). NCBI lineage: Eukaryota > Viridiplantae > Streptophyta > Magnoliopsida > Sapindales > Sapindaceae > Xanthoceras > Xanthoceras sorbifolium. The sequence continues at coordinate 10,217,229 of CM010616.1, read as the reverse complement.
AATATCAACAATGGTCACACGACTTGCATTCAAGGTCATGGACCACAACCTGCACTCAAGGTCGCTAACAATCGATGGTCGCACGACCTGCATTCAAGGTCATGGACCACGACCTGCTTTCAAGGTCAATATCAACAATGGTCGCACGACCTGCATTCAAGGTCATGGACCACAACCTGCACTCAAGGTCACTAACAATCGATGGTCGCACGACCTGCATTCAAGGTCATGGACCACGACCTACTTTCAAGGTCACTATCAACAATGGTCGCACTACCTGCATTCAAGGTCATGGACCACAATCTACTTTCAAGGTCAATATCAACAATGGTCGCACGACCTGCATTCAAGGTCATGGACCACGACCTGCACTCAAGGTCGCTAATAATCGATGGTCACATGACCTGCATTCAAGGTCAGGGACACGACCCGCACTCAAAGACCCTACATCACAAACAGTGGTCGCACGACCTCCATACAATTCCATGAGGAACAACCTGCACTCAAGGCGTGCGTGCTTCCCATAAAGTCACAATTACTTTGGTACAACTGTCGAAGGGCCATTGGAAGGCCAACCAATCACACCGCCTTTCACCACGACAATGTCGTACGACCATAACAAAACCCAAAGAATTGTGATCTTCTCATAGAAGCCAAAGAGCTTTCTTCAAAACTCAACCTAACTAATGCTCGCAAGTGACAGTAGTACGACATAAAAGAACCATCATAAGAAATATACATACGGATCCATGTCTGTGTGTCGTACGACGAAACCACATCAAAAGATAGCACAAACGCCTTGACTTTTCTCCTAAAGTACAAAGCGTTTGGGGGCAAACTGTAGTAGCCAAAATATGTCGGGCCCAAGATATAAGCGAAGGATCTAACCTAGAAGCCCAAAGTATATCTCAAAGACCAGGCCCAGAGTCCAAAAGTGGAAATACGTCTATGTAGTACGACACAGGCTCAGTATAAGACCTTCATATAGTACAACACAGGCTCAGTATAAAACCTTCATGTAGTACGACATACAGGCTCAATATAAGACCTTCATGTAGTACGACACATGCTTGGTATAAGACCTTTATGTAGTATGACACAGGCTCAGTATAAAACCTTCATGTAGTACGACATACAGACCTTCATGTAGTACGACATGAAATCGGTACCCCACACAAACCAGGTAGTGTAGTAGCTAAAATATGTCAGGCCCAAAACATAAGCAAAGGATCCAGCCAAGGAGCCCAGAGTGTATCTCAAAGACTAGGTCCAGAGTCCAGAAGAAGAATGACATCCATACAGTACGACATACACTCGACGTGAGACATCCATGTAGAACGACATACACTCGATATGAGACATCCATGTAGTACGACATGCGCTCGATATGAGACGTCCATGTAGTACGACATACGCTCGATATAAGACATCCTTATAGTACGACACACGCTCGACGTGATACATCCGTGTAGTACGACATGCACGCGATATGATACATCCATGTAGTACGACATGCGCTCGATATGAGACGTCCATGTAGTACGACATACGCTCGATATAAGACATCCTTATAGTACGACACACGCTCGACGTAATACATCAGTGTAGTACGACATGCACTCCATGCCCCACACATCCAAGTATCATGGGAAATAACTCAGCGTTCGCGTTTGGAAGTGCATCTACGTCACGTGACATACTCATCCCAGATCGACGTCCAATCAGCATGTCGTACGATACGGAATCAATCTCTTTTGTTCCGAGGGAGACCAAATCATGATCTACTTTAAAACAAGTCCTACAAAACCATAATGACACTCTATAACGGCCATATCAAAAGAAGCATCCACATACTTTCTTGGTGGAGGACAGCAAGGAGGGATAATGATAAAATCCCTCAATAGGCAGAAGCATCATTCCCCTATAAAATAAAGGATAATCTTCCAAAGTAAGGGGACCAAGAAACTGAGATCCCAAAGCTATCAATACTAAAATAACACCCTCCGGCCATTATTCATCTTCTTCGACAACCTTCCGTTTGTACCTCGATCAGTCGATCTTATATCTCTTTCGACCAAGGATGCCTCAATCGCAAGAATAACAGGAAGTATTACTCACCTATCTCCATTTACGAGCATTACACATTCATTAGCATTCGCTAACTTGACCGTCGGAGTGACTTTGGCCGGCACCACCCCGGTGTCTCAGACGTCCTGCGGGTCACATGCGTTCTATCTTTACAGGTTGTAGTGCCCCGTGTCCCCGAGCGATTTTTGAGGACTACATACCTAAATTCCTCTCTGTTCTAAGCTAGCAAGTGTTTGGTTAACCTGTCAACCTTTTCACTAATACCCATTTTCTCCCTGCACCAATTGTTACTAAACATCATTAAACTTATTATGTTTTAACCACATAGTCTCAAACTTAAATGGTTTAAACTTACCATTCTGGATATGCCTACTAGGTAATTAGATAAGTAAAGGACAATGATCTGAGTTTAATCTAGGGAGATGTTTCACAAAGCCCTCTACATACCTTAATCTCCAAGCCATAGAGCAAAAAGCTCTATCACGTTTACACTATATTTCTTCACCAACCCCTCTCTTAGTCATCCAAGTATAATTTTGTCCAATAAACCCCACATCAACCAACTTATTACTATTAATCCAATCTGAAAACCCACTATTACTAAAAATGAATCTACCCCCTTCTCTTTTCAGAGTTGCTAATAATTTCATTAAAGTCATCAACAACCAGCCAATGACCCTTGAAACATCACGAATAGCTTGGACATAACTCCATAATTTCTTTCTAAAGCTAACACTAGAGCTAGCATAGACAATAGAAAGTACCCAGAATATATTCCCCCATGAGCAACAACAACAGAAATAGACTACTTTGGAGCTAGCCACCACACATAATTTCACTCTATTAGGATTCCACAACAGCCAAATGCACCTTGAGAAACCATCAGCATCTACCACACAGCTACTTAAGAAACCCATCTTACTAATAATTCTAATAGCCTTTATGCCACTAATCCTAGGCTCTAAAATTGCAAAAACATCGAATTTATAATTTTAATATCATTAATAGTTTTAACAAAAGCCTTTTTACCAAGCCTCATCACATTCCAAACACAAATCATTAAAAAAAAAAAAAAAAAAAAGGTGCACACCTCAGGGACATCCCTACTCCATAACAGCCACCATAGCCTCATTCAATTGAGAGGCCACTTCTTCAAAGCATACAACTTCAACAATATCAATCTTCTGAGTAGACCGGCCTTCAAGAACATTACTAGGTTGGCCTCCTTAAGAATCAAGGGCCATAACAGCAGCAATCCCTTGATGAAAATGCATCAACACTTTTGAATCCTTCATCTTATCATTCAATTCTTGTAGTACTATCAACACTTACAATTGCTTGTACTTTCCTTTTATCTTTTTTTGTCCCCCTTTTAGCATCCCCAAATTCCACATCCCCACCATTACAGTTAGCACTTTTCTTCAACCCAGTTTTCTTACCCTCTTTACACTATGCTTGCAAACTACTGGTAGAAGTAAAATTCTCCTTAAAATAGTTACTAGACTTGGCTTTTCTCTCCAATGTATTATATATTTCTACCATAACACTTTTTGCTTCACCCAGTCTCACACGTAAACTTCGTGTTAACATTATTAATCACCAAATCAGCATCTTCACAATCATCATTAGCCAAAACTTCGCACCTAGAACCACCATTCTTCCCAAAAGCATTAGAATTTGCTTTCCCAGTAAAACTAGCCTGTAGTCCTCCAGTTCCTCGAGCACTCTTTCTTTGCTTCCGTACTGCAAATCCACCCCCACTCATATTCGCAAAAGTCCCACCCTTCACAGCTTGAATAAATGCTATATCTATCTCACTAGGAGTCTCCCAACCCCTATGCGTCATGCTTCTAAACTTACTAACATTAAAAGTAACTCCATCAGTGCCTCCATTCCCAGCATACCCATTATTCTTCCTACCAAACCTATTACTACTCTTATTGTAAGAGACAAAAAGCCATGGATCATAAGGGTTGGTCTTGCTGGAAACATTCTCCTCAGCCTTCTCATGAACATCCACAATTTTCTTACCTCTCTCAAGATCTTCATTGCACAAATCTTTATTATGCCCATATTTCGCACTTAAAGCAATTAATCCCCAAATTTTCGTATTCAACTCTTATTGCTCTGCCATCCACACTAAGAGACGCAACAATCGGTTTAGAAGTATTGATTTCCATACACAAACGAGCATACCGTCCTCTAACTTGAGTTTCAGTAACCGGATCCACTTTACACATCATACTCAGTGTTAGTATATAGCTTTAGTTTAGTATTAGCCTATTAGGCTTAGTCCATGTATTAGCCCATTGGGCTTAGTCCATTTCCTGTACATTGCCTATATAAGGCCACCTCTATTGTACATTATTCACACAATCAATATACACAATTTATATTGTTAACATGGTATCAGAGCTTTTTCTCTGATTTTTTGGTTCCTGTGGATATTTCCGGCATTTTTCCGCTGCCCTCGTCTTCATCCAGTTGTCACTGTCAGAAGCGAGTTACCGCCGTTACCCACAGTCCCGCAACTCCCGGATCTCATCGACTCTCGGCATCACTGTCCTTAGTGCTGCACCGCTGTCGCTGATTTTTTCAGTTCACCACCCCCGCCATTTGGACCGTCTCCTTCTTCCGGTTCCAATGCCACCAAAATCGCCATCATCGGCCAACCACCGGCTCCGTACGCTCCCCAACAAGCTGTCTGCGCGCCACAGCCATCCCGCCTTCCTTTTTCATCCGATCCGCCGTCGTTACTGATTTGCTTCAGTCACCACCACTGCCATCTGGACCGTCTCCTCCTTCCGGTTCCAACGCCACTGAAATCGCGGTCACCGAAAAACCACAGGCGCCACACACTCCCACGCATTTCTTCTTTTCTTCGCGGATCTCGCCCATCGCCGACTAATTTATTCTCACCTCCGGCATCGCTGAACTCGCCGATCAACCAGCTTCACCGATCTGGTCTTCTTTCCGGCTACTGACCTCCACCATAGTCTCACCGGAGTTGGCCGTGACTATGGATATTTCCACCTCTCCAGCTGGTACAATTACAGTTTCTACCCCTATTTGGTAAATTACCGTTTTACCCTCAGTTGGTAAATTACCGTTTCTATCCTGCCACGTCAGCCCTAGAGTGACATCACAGGCCACATCAGCGCTACTGCCACGTCATACCGTTGACCGTTGACCGAAAAAAAAAAAAAAAAGGTCTGTCTTGATCAGTTTTTCACGTAGATTCCGATTTTGAGCTCCATCTCTTCGTTATGGCTCAACAAAACGAACGAGATATCATTCGTCCTATTACCATTATGTTGGATGGTCCTACTAGCTATCATGCATGGTCTCAGAATATGATTGTCTTTCTCAAGGGTCGTAAACTGTGGAGATATGTGACTGGTTCAATCCCTAAACCAGTACCAAGCCCTCAGTCTAGCGCCACAGCTGCTGCAGATGCATCAACGACTATTGTTAGAGTGGATGATTATGAAGAACGTCTGGAGGAATGGGAAAGTATTCAGAGTAAGATCTTGTCTTGGTTTATCAATACTTCTATTCCCTCCATTCATAATCTTCTTCCTCGTCTTGACACTGCTACGGCTGCTTGGAAATTTCTGGCCGATCGCTATAATTGCACTAATGATTCAAGCTTGGAGTTCCACATTGAATCAAGGCTTTATCAAATGCGCCAAGAGACAGGTCAGTCTATTTCTGATTTTTATTCTCAAACTTCTACTATGTGGGAACAACTCTCTGCTGTAGATCCTCCACTCGTGTGTTCTAAGGACATTGAGCTCTTTGTCAAGTATCACGATCGCCGTCAATTTATGCATTTTATGATGGGTTTACGTGAGGATTTTGAGCCTACTAGAGCCTCTCTGCTTAGCCGGTCTCCTACTCCTTCTCTTGATGCTGCAGTCAAGGAGCTCATTTCTGAGGAGAACCGTCGGCCTACTCATCATATGTCATCCTCTGATCATGTATTGGCTACACCATCTCCCCAGCCTCCCATTGCTGCATTCATTGCTCCTCCACGAATAAACTCTGGACATCTCACCTCTCAGTCTTCCAAAGGTACTCGCTGCGAGTTTTGCCGTGCTAAAGGTCATGTTATCTCAGTTTGTCGCAAACTGCAGAAATTTTTGCAAGAGCAGAATAAAGCATCTTTTCCTCAGGCAGCTGTTGTATGTCCTTCAGCTCCATCGGCTCTTACAGATCCATCTTTGGCTTCCTCACTTACTACGGCTGATATTGAGGCAGTAATTCAACAGGTTTTATCTCGAACTTCCACTGCCCTTTCTATCACCTCAGGTAAACAACCTTGGTTTTTTGATACTGCATGTTGTAACCATATGACTCCTGATGAATCCCAATTTTCTGATAAGGCGTCTTTAGAACATCCTATCACTATTTACACTGCTGATGGAACTCCTATGCCTGTTAGTCATAAAGGAAAAATTTCCTCTTCTGGTTTATCTCTTAGTGACACTTTTCATATCCCAAAGTTGTCCCTCAATTTGCTTTATGTTGGTCAACTTTGTGAATTAGGCATAGATCTTCTCTTTACTAATCATGGTGTGTATGTGCAGGATCCCCGAACGGGTCAAATTCTTGGGACAGGCCGTAAGGTTGGTCGTATGTTTGAGGTTCATGACTTGAAGATCCCTTCACAAGTTGCTTCGGCCGCTGCTACCATTGCCACCCCCTCACCTGATCTATGGCAAGCTCGTCTTGGTCATCCATCCTTATCTCGTCTTCAGTTGTTAGCTTCTCAAGGTCATTTAGGTTCAATTCAGTTTCAAAAATTTGATTGTCCTTCCTGTCATTTTGGTAAGCAAACAAAATTGCCCTTTAGTAATAGTGTCTCATTTTCTTCGGCACCTTTTGATCTTATACATTCTGATATATGGGGTCCTACACCTGTTCCTACTGAGGGGGGATCTAGATATTTTGTCATATTTGTGGATGATTTTTCTCGATATACTTGGATTTATCTGCTTCATCATAGGTCTGAACTTGTGTCCATTTACCAAACATTTCATAAAATGATTCAAACACAGTTCAATCGCACCGTCAAAGTCTTTCGATCAGATAATGCTCAAGAATATAATGATAAATCTTTTCTATCCTTTTTTAGACAGTTATGGGACCCTTACTCAGCGATCCTGTCCTTAAACCTCTCAACAAAATGGTCGTGCAGAACGAAAACATCGTCACATTCTTGATGTTGTCCGCACCCTTCTCATTTCTGCCTCTCTTCCTGAGCGCTTTTGGGGTGAGGCCACACTCACTGTTGTGTACATCATTAATCGTATTCCTTCACCAATCATACACAATAAATCACCATTTGAGCTTCTCTATGGTCAATCTCCTGACTACTCCTCTCTTCGGGTTTTTGGTTGTGTTTGCTTTGTCTCTTTTCCTCCTCATGAACACACAAAGCTCCAGCCTCGTGCTCGTCTCTGTTGTTTTCTTGGTTATGGTGTATCTCAAAAGGGGTTTCGCTGCTATGATCCCATTTCTCATCGTCTTCGTGTCTCTCGTCATGTTGAGTTTTGGGAACATCGTTCTTTCACGAGTCTTCAACAGCTTCCTGCGTCCTCTTCCTCCGAGTCTCCCATTTTTACTGATCTTTTTATCCCTCTCTATCTTGAACTTGTGGAGGATACTTCGACATCGGCTGCCTCTCCAGACGACTCATCTCCGGCTCTCTCCTCGACATCTGACCTGCCTGTCTTGGATCCTGTGGCACCACCCTCTCCTGAGTCTCTTGTTGATCCTGAACTCCGTCGTTCTACTCGGGTAAGCATTCCTCCCCCTTATTTCACTGATTATCACTGCTCTTTTGCTCTTGCCACCCTCTATGAACCTCACACCTATCGTGAGGCTCATACTGACCCTCTTTGGCAGCAAGCTATGAATGAAGAACTAGATGCCCTTCAAAAGAATCACACTTGGGATGTGGTTGACTTGCCTCCTGGTCAGTCTGTAGTAGGTTGTCGATGGATTTACAAGATTAAGACCAAGGCCGATGGATCTGTTGAACGATACAAAGCTCGCCTAGTTGCTAGAGGCTTTACTCAGGAATATGGCATTGACTATGAGGAAACTTTTGCTCCTGTTGCTCGCCTTACATCTGTCAGATGTCTTATTGCTGTGGCTGCTGTTCGCCGTTGGCCTCTTTATCAAATGGATGTAAAGAATGCTTTTCTAAATGGAGATCTTCAAGAAGAAGTGTACATGCAACCACCCCCTGGCTATCCACACTCCGGCAAACAAGTTTGTCGTCTTCGCCGTGCTCTTTATGGCCTCAAGCAGGCTCCTCGAGCTTGGTTTGAAAAATTTAGCTCAGTTATTGCTTAGCAGGGTTTCACTTCGAGTCCTCATGACACTGCTCTCTTCATCCGACGATCTTCTGCTGGTATCACTCTTATTCTTCTTTATGTTGATGATATGATTATTACTGGAGATGATTCTGCAGGTATCCGCTCTCTTCAGCGATTCCTTAGTCAGCATTTTGAGATGAAAGATCTGGGCACTCTCAGTTATTTTCTTGGGCTTGAAGTTACCTCATCCTCCAATGGATACTATCTTTCTCAAGCTAAATATGCTTCTGATCTTCTCACTAAGGCCGGTATCACCGACAATAAGACTGTTTCCACTCCCTTGGAATACAATGCAAAGCTCACACCCTTAGATGGTGAACCTATATCCGATGCTACTCGCTATCGTTAGTTGGTTGGTAGTCTGATCTATCTCACTGTTACGCGTCCAGATATTTCGCATGTTGTAGGTATGGTTAGTAAGTTCATGGATGCCCCTCGTTCTGTCCACTATGCTGCCGTTCTTCGGATTCTCCGATATGTCAAGGGCACTCTTTATCATGGTCTACACTACTCCTCTCGGTTTTCTCTCGAGCTCCATGCTTATTCAGATGCGGATTGGGCAGGTGATCCAACTGATCGATGTTCTATCACAGGTTTCTATTTCATGTTGGGTACTTTTCTTGTCTCATGGCGTAGCGAAAAGCAGGATGTTGTTTCTCGTTCCAGTACCGAGGCTGAGTATCGTGCCCTTGCCGGCACCACCTGCGAACGTATCTGGCTTCGTTGGCTCTTGGCTGACATGGATGCTCCACAGCCCACTGCCACTCCTATTTATTGTGACAATCGTAGTGCTATCTACATTGCTCATAATGATGTCTTCCATGAACGCACCAAGCACATTGAGATCGACTGCCACATCACTCGTCAGCATCTCAAGAAAGGCATTCTAAAGTTGTTCTCCATCTCCTCTGCTGACCAGCCTGCTGATACTTTCACCAAGTCTCACCCGCCTGGTCGTCTTCGAGATCTTATATCCAAACTCCAGTTGGCTTCCTCATTGCCACCTCGAGTTTGAGGGGAGATATTAGTATATAGCTTTAGTTTAGTATTAGCCCATTGGGCTTAGTCCATGTATTAGCCCATTGGGCTTAGTCCATTTCCTGTACATTGCCTATATAAGGTCACCTCTATTGTACATTATTCACACAATCAATATACACAATTTATATTGTTAACACTCAGCATCCCTTCAATATGCCAAAGAAGATCAGTGTCCACTTCATTCCATAGGTAACCAAGTAAGTCTACCCAAACAACCATATTCTTGATTTAATCCTCTCCAGGGATAAAATTTGGCCTTTATCGCTACACCACAAGATATTGCTTAGCTATAATCCAAGGACCATCAGTTAAAATCAGATCAATCCCTCATTCATCTTAAACCCGGCAACAAAGTACCCATCCTTAAGATCAGTTAGTTGTCACTACCCAATAAGAGCCCATTTCTGCTTGAGCTTAGCTTGCGTGAAGCTCAAAGTGTGAGATTTTCCCATGATTTTTAGAATCAGTGCACTCTGCCACGACTTGCATAGTCGTTTCTTTAGATTAGTGGAAATCGTCATCATCAGTCCATCGAGTCCTTCAGAAATTGTAATGTCCCCATCGTCAATCTTCAATTTCTTCTTCTAAGCACCAAACCATTTGCCATGCCCACAAGCTTCGATTTAAAGCTCTCACCCAAAGGTTTCCTCAACACTTGATTGTCTTCTTTAACACTAGCTCTAGCTCGCTTTGAGCTCCAATTGACTTCATGAGTCTTTTCAGCCTCCTCCTCCATGTCCACCAGCTGTCACTGAGCTGAAAATGTAAAAACCCATTCATCGAACATCTCGCAACACCAATCCAGTAAGTTTCAGATAACGCGTGAGGAAAAAGAATCCTCAGAACGATCACACGCTGAGCGCGTTCAAAAGTATTATCGATTTCATGATTTAAGTCCAATTCATTAGTTTGATCTCCGCTTAACTCTCAAACCAATCCTCGAGATAACCATAGAATATAGACGCGGGCCAAGCCCTTGATTTTGAGGGCCCAACTCGGCCACCGACCATTTAACACCTCTACACATAATTACCTCTTGTTTTCCAACCTCGATCAGTTGGCTTTTCTGTTTTTTTTTTTCATTACTAGAGTCTGATCTGATAATGCAAAGATATTACTCGCGTAGTACACCCCCATAGCCATATCTAATATTTTTCAATTTGATCGTAGAGTATTAACTCGGATCTCTTAGCTAACTGTAAGCAGGAGAAATTTCACAGCCAACCAAAAATGCCCAACTGCATATTTATATAATATTTCAAGGCAGAAGAGGCACACCTTTGCGAATTTTGTTGTTAGATTTCTTAAAGAAAATTGAAGACAGGCGCGCAGCTAGTCTTTGTAGGATAGAAGACAATTGTAACTAGTTACGATTATTGTTAGGATTATCAGCTACATTCAAAGCAAGCCTCAATGTGACATCTTCATTGAAAGCATGTAATGATATAATATCAATATTCTCCGTTATACATTTCACTGTGGAATTTATTAATATTACAAGATGATCACAAATAACCAGACGAGATGAGATCAAAGATAATAGCCCTCACGCCCACATAATGTGCTTGTATGTTCAAGTTGCTTTCGCTATTCCCAATTCCCAAATTAAAAAAAAAAGTATTATAATTATAAAATGTTATGCACAAATAGACACGTGAGATGAGATTGACTAAACGGTATATAATGAGACTGTAGGTAAATTGTAATAATTAAAAAATATATATGGAAGTAACAAACATAATGTTGCTACCTATAGTAGTTTTAAATTTCATTTTCATTCCCCAAAATAACAGAAATAAGACAAACCCATATAGCTTCAACAAACTACAGATAATAAGATAATATATATTCATAAATCAAATAACAAACGAAAACACAAATGTCAAAAATAACTAATAGAAACAGAATTGGAGGGAAATATGGAGAAACATATAAATAACAGCCAAACATGAGGCAGAAGATTGACCAATACATTGAAAGGTTTATTTTTTTTTTAACAAAATTTTGACTAGCATTATGTCTAGCTACCTTTATGCTCTATGAACACAAAAACCCAGATCTGCAACTGCTCCTACAACTCCATTGCATCTGATATTCTAAGCTAAAAGTTTTCAATATACTGTAAAGCACTAGAACTGCTGCCAAAATATGATTTGCCAGCCGCTACAGCATCAATCTACACTTCACACAGCAGACACGGTTTCTCACTGGTCTGAGCAATAACCAGTTTTTCATAATGCAGGAACTTACATAAGCACGGAACAGCCTTCTACATTCACCTGTTATTGTTTAATAGACAACAAAAATTTAGACACTGCAAAGGGAGAAAACTTATTATACAGGGGTGAAAATCGAATCCACCAATCTCTTGGTAAGATGCAACAAAATTTTTTGAGATTCCACATATACATCACTATTTGAAACATAACTGCAAACAAATCTTTCATTTTGTAGGAAACTTGCAAATAACAGAACAAAACTCATCCCAGTTTACAGTCTTTCTCACATCTTACACCATTAAATGATTTTTTTTTTTTTTAATTATTCATCAAGCACAACTTATCCTTCCAAGTAAAAAGAGAAAAAAAACAATTAGCATTAGGGAAGTATATGCGTAAAAAAAAATGAATATTACAGAGAGCAATACAACATTGTTTACATCCAAACTTGGACACATGGACTAAAATACAACAAATTAAGTGAAGAAATGCGTTTGTGCAGTTAAAATAGGATGTTTGACATTTTATTCATTATAATGGTAAGTGGAATTGATTTCATTACATTACAATATGCATAACCAAAAATGCAGAAGTCTTGTGTACCTAATCAATTTGTTAAGGAACAGAAGCCTAAAAAGTGAAAGGACATTTCCAGCAGTGAACTAGATGCTATATGTAAAACAATAACTGTGCATCGATCCTAAAGACTTTTTCAACATATATTCCACCTGGTGCCTCCATTTCCATTTCTTCTTTTTGTAAAATACAAAGAACCGTAACATGCATAAGCTTACTCTAGAATTAGTTTATATTGGTCACAGTATACCATCACATCAAAACGATAATTGAACGCAAATGCAAAACTATCAAAAGTAGGAATTATTCCAAATATAAAAATGCACATATAACGATATAGACTACAGAAACAGCAAGTGGCACAATGTTTAAGCAATTAAACCCCCTTTTTAAAATAATAAATCTAGAAAGAAAAATGAATATACAAAGTTTCAGACTTCAACCAAGAAGAAATTGAAATCAACTGTGTATATTAAAGCAACGCCACAATTTATTATAGTACCGAGACAAACTATTGAAGGCACAGTAATATCACTACTCAGTATTCTCACTCAATCAAAAGTTCTCCATAGTACATACCTAAATAACTCAAAAGGGAGCCTCAAGTGATTCATCCCAAATATCTCCACTTCCATTTGAAGCATCTTCAGCATCTTCTTCCATGGATAGCCTTATATATTCTCTATGAGCAAAGCGATCCCATTCTGTCAAAGTTGGATTCTCACGCTCCTAAAACAGTATCTTGAAATTAGCCCGCATATAATTCCTTACACTGATGGTAGTACAAGAAAATGTAAAAACCTGTACTTACTTGACGAATAAGAAAAGGATCACGGCTTTCAAAAGCAATGAACTTATTGAGATTGAAAAGAATATTGAAAACGTTTCCCGAAAGTTTGCAGCCTTTTAAGTCGCGCAGAGTAATGTAGCCCTCATTCTGTAAATAAATTATAAATATTAACATAAAAACGCAGAGAAAACCAAACTCAAAGAAACACTGAAAGTCAAAGATGAGTCATCAGTAAGAACCAAGGGTGACCTCTGGTCCAATCATGTCAATAATCTGACATAATATATCCTCAAAGAGCACAGGCTCTTGGGCCATGCATTCCATTCTATGCAACTGCTCCTCAAAAAAGAACTGCATTTCATTTGGTGTGAGCAACCCATTCCCGTCCAAATCAACGCACTTAAACCTGAATCAAGCAATCTGATGGTCAGATAGCATATTAATGCCTATAACTAAAGAGATTGCAGCATCAATTTTTGGTTCATACAATTATGCAGGTCAAGAAAATTTTATTGACCTAGCATTCAAAATACAGAGATTTCAAAAATATTTATAACTTTATTCCTGATGAAGTCTAAGCAGAGAAAAAACTAAGCATAACACGACTCTTAGTCGAAGTCTAATAGGTGGTATAAAGCTCTCCTTACAACGTCTGACTCCTTTCTACAATCATCTAGATCTGGCTGGTCATAAATGAATCTCTTGCTTAAATGTCAAGAAGATGAAGTATAAGAGTGCCAATATTGTCACCCAAAAATCTAATTTATACACCCAATATTATAAGTATACTAATGGAATTTAAAAGTTCGACTTGTTTATTATAACCACCTGATCAAGTGCCAATCACAACCTCATTATAAACATATATATATTTTATTTATAAACCCACTTAAAATATTAAAATATCCAATTTTATTTTTACTCTTATTTTGCCTTTTATTTGTTAAAATACAATCCTAAACTTAATTCAGTCATATACTTCTACATGCCTGAAAGCAATATGTTAATCATAACATCAGCATCATTCTGTTCGGAAGAGGAAGACAATTAGCATTCATACATCAGTTTGACCAATAATTTCTCCTACAAAACAAAGCAAACCACAAAATTTGAAGACATGTTCTCTTTTGAAATTCCTAAATAAGAGATGATTAAAGACACATCTCCCTTAAGATGATTAACCAAAGATTACGAACCTACTGGATACGAATTTTCTCCTTCTAATTGATTATATCCTGAGCAATCTCTTTTATGCTCAAGCTCAAACAGATGTCATGCAAAAGTCCTCATACAGCTTTATGTCTTTAAACTTGGAGGATACCTCATTTTACAAGTCCCAAGTGGATGATTTCCTCAAATCTATGCATTCTGTGAATCTTTGGCTCAGAGGAACAATTTCTTGGCCTATAGAATTAGATGACAATCACGTAATAAAGTTTGATACAAATATTTAAATTAGGGTTTAACATACAATGCCTTATTATTAATTAAATGATATTGTCCTTTTTAGTCATTTTATTTAGGGATATTTTTGTAACAAACTTTTTTTATAAAAATGGGCGTATAAATTAGATTTTTGGGTAGCAATATCAGTACCCTTATACAAAATGCTATAAATGATTTTAAACCCTTATATTCACTAATTTGAATCAAATACATATCCATTAGACAATAATGCCAGACATTTAAAATAATAACCCAAATTTGGGAAACCCAATGATGTGGCATCCTAGTTTAACTTCCATGTAAATTACGGGATGGTTTCAATGATGCCGTAATGTCTGGGAGACAAGTAATGTGATGAGAACCTTGTTAGGAGGTCCACAAGACATAAGATGAGAGAAGGTGGTACTCAGCGGCTGGAGGAAGAAAAGGAAGAAATGACCAGTGGGTACCGCGACCCCGGGTTGCGACAAGAGTCGCAACACCCACTAGTGAAAAGCGACACTTTGGAATAACAATTCCAAAGTGAGGCAGTGAGTACCGCGACTCGCTATCGTCACTACAGGTCGCGGCACTCACAGCGTACAGCTTTCTTGCCCATACTTGGACGACTTTGACTAGGCTTTCTAATTAATATTTTACCTGTTTTTTATTACTATTATTTCCTTATATTTTCGGAGTTAATATTCTTTTCCTAGTTCTTTTATCAATAACATTCTAGTACCTATAAATTACCTATAAATAAATTATTATTATTAGGGTCGTAATCTATTATCTTTTATCAATCAAATATCAGTTATTCTCTGTCTTTTGGCTGTTACCAAAGACAAACAATTCGGTTTTTCTTGAGATTCATACTTGAGAATTGCTTGGGCTAGGGGCAAAGGCTAATACCCTGAGTTCTAGAGAGTTGGTGATCCATAAATAAGGTGATCTAACTCAAAATCAATCGTGCGTGTGAGTTACTTGCTGCACAATTTAGGGTTTGTTATTGGATATAGACGTAGGTCCTCAATATAATGCTAATCAGGCTGAACTCCTATGATCAAAACAGCCAACATATATTTGCATTCACTCATAACACCAGATCAACAGGGCATAAGGAGATTTCACAAGAAGCCCAATGAAAATGCAATATTTTCTCTTTGTTAATCATTACTGCATGGCAATCAAACTAAATTCCTAGTCAGCTTACACAGGCTATGGCATCAACAACACAACAGCCTTTTGTCTATTTATTTATTTATGTAAGATCAACCTAGGGCAGCATATAAAAAATATAAAAACAAAAAAAAAAGGCCAAGAAAAGTTTCAGATGTTCAATTTACACCAAATTAAGCAAGCATTAGAGCTGCTTTCAGTTCAAGATCTTAATCTAATCACATAAAGATAACTCCAGCACTGTGACGCACTCAGAATATACTATAGATGCCCAGATGTAAAGATGAGCTGCTTTCAGTTCAAGATCTTAACCTAATCACATAAAGATAACTCCAGCACTGCGAAGCACTCAGAATATACTGTAGATGCCCAGATGTAAAGATGAGCTAATGAGAAAGAAGATAGTTAAAAAGTTAAACAGCTCCTTCAACTTCACACTTAACAATTTGACTTATCTCCAAGGATCAACGAGAATTCTGAATGTATATAGTTTCTTTTTGTTTTTCATCTCATTTAGTGAAAAAGAGGAAGGAAATGTACCAGTACTCTAGGCCAGGCTCAGAAGATTTATCTTCTTCAGACAACATAAAGTAAACAAAATCTTCATAACTCATCTTCCCCGCAACTTTGCTGGTAAATTTCCTTGGAACCTGAAATGAAAAAGCATAAATGAGATGAAACAGGAGTTTTACAAATATGACATGTAAAGAATATCATCTTCTTGCTCAAAGCTGAACTTGATAGCCAGAGTAACAATAGGCAAAGAAAATGACACAAATGCAAACCTGAGAAAAAATTCTATCAACGATCCGGTAGGTAAGAGCATGGTTACCATATCTGATAAGGTTTTCTTTGTCAATAAAAAAATCATGGTCGGTGTCAAGCTCCCAAAATTTGCAGTATATTACATAAAAATGTTCATAAGAGAAGTACCTGACAAAAATAGAAAAAAAATGGTTATTTCCATGAAAACAAATATAAAATACTAAAATTTACTTTCTTTTTTTTTTCCTTCTCATATTAAACTGCAATGAGGTTTTATCCTCTTTTTTGGAATTAACAGATTTATTATTAAAAACAAAAATGGGAATAAGATTCCAGAATAGAATCTGAAAGGGACTTTTATGTAGTTTCATATACAACCCAAAAGAAAAACATCATTTCCCTCAATAAATCATAGAGATTCCTTTTTTCGCTGGATGCTAGTAGACAACAAATAAATAAATATAATTCTATCTTCCACATATTCGAAAAGAATAAATATGGACAGCTCATAATGCTTGGCAACAATGTAATTCTAAGCAAGTCCTCAAGTGCAATCTGATAGAGGAGAAACAGAGGAAACAAGTCTTCAACAGAAAACGTTGGCATTCATTATTTTACAAACAATGCATATTTTCAGCCGGTAGACTTACTTTAAGACTTTGTTAATGTCTTCTTCCTCATCTACATGTTGCATTGCAGCAATCAGGTTTCCACGCTTCAACTCCCTGAGGGTAAGACGGCCAGTTCCTGATCTGTTAACGTAGTAAAATATTCTGTATATAACTGTTTCAGCTGTTCCATTGCAAAAGAGTAAAATGTAAGGGTAAACCAGTTATAAGTAAATTTAACACACTACTCCATATCTCCCTCCTAAGCATTAAATAAAATTAAGCAGTGAAGAGGCACTAGATATTTTTAAATTTCATAATTCATCCAAAAGTAATTGGCTGCAAACCATATTCACAACATGCTAATGCCATTACTAACTAAGGTCATACAAAAGGGGGCACTAAACAGTTCCAAAATGACCCTAAAAATGAACAACCTAATTAAACAAATGCTATAGGTACTAATATAAGACAGAAACTTAGACAACACAGACTGAGAGAAGCATCTCAATCATCCAAACAGCCAACCTATATTTAAGGATGACATATACATCTTCCCAAAATGAAATTCACATACAAAGGTAGAGTAAATGATAATGATGTAATCCAGACAACCAACTACGGTCACAGGAAATTTCCACCACTCAGAATGAAGAGCAGCTAACCAGATTTCAGATTACTTAGAACCCAAAATTACAGCTGGCTAAGTCCCTTGGCTCGTGTGTGAAAACTGGGATCCAAACCAGCCTCCAGAAAACATGGAAAACGAGCCCGACCCTCAAAAATACTACTTGGGCCCATTAACCATCTACGATGCACAAAGCAGGCAAATACAACACAATAGAGATATTTTCATATCCGATTCTTGACTAGCACATTGACAAAAAGAGTATCAATGGGTTGTAATCATACCATATCTTTCCTGAAATTCTGGGGTGCCTTGCAAAAATTCCAAACCTGGATGAGATGCCAAAAGTTCCCGCAAAACAGGTTTGAAATCATCCTGCAATTATGATACAAAATCAAGAAACGTGTCACCTAATTTTTCTGCAACCAAAGTTTTCTTTTCATTCTACAAGTTGCAGCAAGTAGGTTCCATGCAGATGATATATTCTAACAACACCATCCTATTGGCTCTCAATGTCACCTTTCGTAGATGAAAATGGTTCAAACACCGCCAACCTCCTTCCTCCCCACCCACACCTCCCCAAAAGCAATTGTCATGAATCATTAGATGCTTTGTCATCTAGAAATTTTCTTCTTCATTAAATTGTTTTGTTTGTGCAACTCTTGTTCCTCCCTCTCTTAAGCATCTTAACAGAAAAGAAGGAAAAAAAAAAAGAAGAAAAGAAAATGAGCACAAAACATACCTGTGTGAGGTAACTGCAATCCGATTGCTTTAAGATAGAGTATATCTTGGTTGCTATATCCATAGTCAACATGTTGCCCTTAATCCAATAATTGACAAATTGATCCCTGTAAAAAGTCAAATGGCACACTAATTAGCACACAAATAACAATAATGCCCATCATAATTTGGGAAGAGTTGTCAAGTAGCTAGGACCTCAGTGCCATACTTTAAATTTGTTTTGTCTTACTAGTGGATCAATCACAAATTTTTCACTTTTTCGTAAAGCGTCGGGCTATTTTAACTTAAAATTATGACTTAAATATGTGACTTCAACAACCATCTATTCATTTCCTTGCAATCCAAGAGTGAAGAAGAGTAAATGAATTTAAGGTAGAAACCACCGTTGGATAGAGAGGAAATGGATGGATGGATGGATGAATGTTGAAGTCACAAATTTAAGTTAAAATTTTAAGGATATAGTCCGACCCTTTGGTAAAAGGGATCATCCACAAATTCACTTCTACACAAAATTGCATCGATACGGATATGTAAACGGGGATACGGTACCGGGTGATACGGGGACACGGCAAATATCTAAAAACTAGGATACGGATACAACAGGATACGAAAATTAAAAAAATATATATTTATACGGTACCGGGTGATACGGGCACACGGCAAATATCTAAAAACTAGGATACGGATACAACAGGATACGAAAATTAAAAAAATATATATTTATATTTAAAATATAAATAACTTCATTAATTCATAATTAAACTAGTCATTCATAAAACATAATTGCAACTAAAAATAAAAACTCATAAAGCATTTAGACAAAATTGTAAAATTTCATTTCTGACCCTATTTTTTTTTAAATTACAAAATAACACCGTTCTTTTGAAAAAAAATTACGAAATGACCCCAAACGTAACCTTGCCGTATCCAGCTGTATCCACCCTGTATCCCCCACGTATCCTGCGGTTAAACCTCTCCAAAAGTCAACGAATATGCATATTCGGTATCCTATACAGATACGAGTAAGATACGCGAGGATTTGAAGTATCCATGCGTCACTGCTTCTCCAACAAGATGCATAGAAAACCTAAACAAAACAGGTTTTCCATAGCAAAATACAAAGAGGTCTATAAAGGCTTAAAAATCTGAATTTTCATGGAAAATAATTCCATAAAAGAAACAAAGCAATATAATAAATACCATGCATTTTCATTAAGTAATAAGCTAATAATACATAAAATAACAGTAATTGACCCTTTACTAATCTTCTAAATTAAAAACAGACTCATATGTGCAAGCATAGGCACCCACAACACACACACTGCATCATCATCAATCAAGATACTAACAAAAAACAAGAGATTCAATTGAGGAAAGACACGGGGTTTAGTCATTCAGAAATCTAAATAATAAAGATAGCCACGATTTAAGATGAGGGAAACTAATTAAATTCATAAGAAAGCATGTCAATAAAGTATCAATACCTATAGATGCACAATATGATACCAGAAGGAGATGCCCTTAATTGATAATATAGGCAACAAACACTAATGCCTATCAACAGTAAATAGCTAACCAAGCCAAGGACAAATGAAATTGAAGAGAATACATTTTAGATAGTGACACCATGACATCCTCAACCATCAAAAATGCTAGTTGATAATTTGCAATACACAATTCCTTTACACCAAACTCTATCGAGATCCAACAGAATAACGAACAAGTAAACACTACTGGAAAGTCCTATGCCTCAAAAGGGAATCCAGAGAGAGATCCATCTAGTACTTTGATGACGTCCATACTAGGAGGAGAAGCGCGACCGTGACTTAGGCCGCGACTTCCCAAGTCGCGAACTAAGTCGCGATTAAATTGATGAGTTGCGGCAGTGAATACCTCGACTCGCGATTGCAACCACAAGTCGTGGCACTCACTGGTGCCCGGCAGAAGTCTTCTTTTGGGTGGCGCCAGCTGTGTTGAGTTTAATTATGTTTCTTTTTTAGGTTTTTATATTTTATTAAGATTCTATTTTATTCTATTTCCTATTTGACATGTATTAGGATTCTATTTTAATTCCTATTAGAATTGTTTTAGGATTCTATTATATTTGTTTCCTATTAGGACTTGATTAGGTTAAAGAGTTATTATAAATAGACTAAGTTTGTATTGATGGAATGATGAATTGAGTTATCAATAAAATTGAGAGGTTTATCTCTATTCGGCTTTTCTAAAGTTTTGAAAGCTTGGGCTAGTTCAAGGCTAATACCCCAAGATCTAGATTTATCGGCTTCTTTCCGAGACCAAAACCTTGTAAATCACTTGGGCTAGGGTTAGTTCTCCAACAAGAGCTAATTCTAGAGGTTTGATTAGTTGAATTCTTGACTAGTCAAACTAAAACTCCCTAATCTTAGAAATCTATTTCTAGGGTTAGGGTTTCAATTTAGGGATTTGGGTAATTCTGACTTAGGTCCTTGACAATTTGGTGCTTTCATTGAGAGATTTTGAGATGTCGAATGGCGACAACAATCTGACCCCAACAATTGTTCTAAATGACGAGGCACGCCAAGATGACTTGGAAGCAGGACACAAAGAGTTATAAGTCGAGCAACAAAGGGTGGAAACGGAACTAGCAAGACTTTCCGCAGCAGTGGAACTACTGTTAGCCAGAGGAGGAGGTTGTTCCAGAAACAGGGATTAAAGATGAAGTCATTCAAGAGACCGGACGAACTCATGGAGTAAGACCACCACCTGTTGAGCCAGGGTATGAGTTGGAAGTTGCGGTTGCAATTGAGGTTACATTTGCGGTTGCCAATGTTGCGGCTCCCAATGCTGAGTTGCAAGCGAAACTGATGGCTGGAGCAGTTTTGATTTCAAGTAGGGGAAGTTCCATGCAAGGTGAATTTGGTAAGAGTTTTAAAAGAAAAAGAAAACATGCTCTTAGAGATGAGTGGGAGGTGGAACAAATCATGGTGCTACAAGATGAGATGCCAGAAGTACAAGATTGGAAATTCATGCATGAAGAAAATAACAAATTATTGGGGCTGTATGAGAAGACAATGCAAGAGAGAGATGAGGCTACTTTGGAAGGTCATAACGGCAGGGCGAAAAGGATTTCAGATGTTGCCCTTGAGAGCAAATCATAGTGCTACAAGATGAAATGCCAGAAGTACAAGATTGGAAATTCATGCATGAAGAAAATAACAAATTATTGGGGCTGTATAAGAAGGCAATGCAAGAGAGAGATGAGGCTACTTTGGAAGGTCATAACGGCAGGGCGAAAAGGATTTCAGAGGTTGCCCTTGAGAGCAAGGACATTCTTGAAGGAAGGGGGAATGATGAGGTTCATACTAGGAGAAGAAACGCGACTGCGACTTAGGCCGCGACTTCCCAAGTCGCGATTAAATTGATGAGTTGCGGCAGTGAATACCGCGACTCATGGCCGCGACTCGCGATCGCAACCACAAGTCGTGGCACTCACTGGTGCCCGGCAGAAGTCTTCTTTTGGGCGGTGCCAGCTGTGTTGAGTTTAATTATGTTTCTTTTTTAGGTTTTTATATTTTATTAGGATTCTATTTTATTCTATTTCTTATTTGACATGTATTAGGATTCTATTTTAATTCCTATTAGAATTGTTTTAGGATTCTATTATATTTGTTTCCTATTAGGACTTGGTTAGGTTAAGGAGTTATTATAAATACACTAAGTTTGTATTGATGGAATGATGAATTGAGTTATCAATAAAATTGAGAGGTTTATCTCTATTCAGCTTTTCTAAAGTTTAGAAAGCTTGGGCTAGTGCAAGGGCTAATACCCCGAGATCTAGATTTATCGGCTTTTTTCCGAGACCAAAACCTTGGGAATCGCTTGGGCTAAGGTTAGTTCTCCAACAAGGGCTAATTCTAAAGGTTTGATTAGTTGAATTCTTGACTAGTCAAACTAAAACTCTCTAATCTTAGAAATCTATTTCTAGGATTAGGGTTTCGATTAGGGGATTTGGGTAATTCTGACCTAGGTCCTCAACATACTCTTAGAAAGTTCTGCCAAAGATTACACCATAAAGCCTCCACATAAGGAAAAGAAAAGAAATTTCTAAAAAAATGCTGCCATTATATATAACAAAATCCAATCCTCCCATTCAATCCTAAATCTCCTACAAATAGCATCCCTTAACCCCACCGTTTCCAGGAAACACTGAAAAACCACGTAAAAAGATTATTTAAAACAAAAATCAGAAGAAGAAAAAGGAAAAAATATCCTTTAACTCATAAATAACCACAATAATTTCTCACAACAAAAAACCATCAACAGAGGTGTAATTGGTTTGTAACAAAGACAAGGATTGTCCAACATCAACTCAGGCTACCCAAGAGCCAACAAATACAAGCACTGCTTCTTTGGTAAGAGAAATCGGAAAAAGTGTTTAATTATAACAAATGACATGAAAAACAACAAGAAACATTTATAACCATGAAATGTCATTTTTGCAGCAACCCTTTCATCCGATGAAACACAAAACTTAGTTCTACCTTTACATAGATTTCTTTGAGAAATTACCACAATCTGTGTAAGTCTTAGTAATGCACTGATCTATTTAGAAACAGCATACCTTGTCACAATACCAGTTCCATTAGCGTTGATCTTTCTAAACAGAGCAGTAGAGAAAAATGATGGTAGCTTGCAGATTTCCTTTACAACAGACTTAAAGTCTGACATAAATGTGGAAGATAGAATCAAATCTTTATAAATATCAAAATAACTAAGAATAATGTAAAGAGAAACAGAACCCAACTGACAGCAAAAGTTTCCTCACCATGTGCTTGCAATCCATCTACGTGACTGTAAACGTGTTGATCAATTTCAAGCAAAAACTGTTCTCTCATGTCATTTGGAGGTGGACGTCCATTTTTAAAGTAAAACTGCAAAAAAATGAAATATCCATTGAGACCAGATATCCACTCATCATAGCATCACATAATAATTGACTCAACTTACAAGCATAAAATATCAGCATTCAATCAAAGCAGAATGTAGTTCATACCTGAGGTATAACTTCTCGTACTGGCTCGCTGATCACTTTAAGTGGAGAACCAAGAGAAGAAGGACCAGTCTTCTGTTTTGTAATACGTGGAGAACCAGATGGAGCACGTGGCGAAAGCGGAGGAACACTACCAGCCGAAAACATAGAAGGTAATGAATTGCCGGAAGAAACATTCCCACTTGTAGAATTCCCAAGCATGTTCAAAGTAGCTCCACTCTTTGCATCAAGGAGCAAAGACTTAACCTATATCGTACCAGCACGGAAGAAATACTTTCAACAGAGGGGCACATACAAATAATAGGTCCAAAATGAACCAAAAAGTAAATAAGAATAAAACAGCTTACACCCATCTAGTCAAACAATTAAACTCAAAAACCAGTCAAAAGTATACTAAAAAAATAGCCTAAACAAGTTTATTCTTGACGAAAACTTATATAGAAAAATGAAAACAGTGATAAAGCCTAACCCACAGATAGAAATGAACAAAATCTTGACCAATAAAATATAACTTAATCAGCTAAACCAATCTGATTTCACCACTAAATCCATTCTACCATCATCTATTCAGTTTATTCAATACCATCATGTCTTTGCTAGTTTGCTTTAAACTTGAACCACAATGTACTTAAATATCCTTTTGTTCATTCTTTCCATTATAATTCAAATTCAAAATTAGGTTCGGTCATTGGTCTTTACTGTATTTCTTTGACTTGTTTATCTTCTTTCTTTTGAGTTTTGATATGACATTGACTTATTTATCTTCAAGCATAACTTAGCAAATGGTCTATATTATACAATTTACCTTTCCACATGCTAGCTACAGCATAATTAGGAGATGCCTCAAAACCACTTCTCAATTATTTGTACATCTCTAATCAGGGAAAATCTATTGCTCAATCTCACTCTTGAGGGGATCAGTCTTGGGCATCTTTTGCACATAATTGTCTACCCAGGACATAGCCACAGGTCGACTAAAACAACACTTGCCATCTTGTCTTTGCCCCATCAATCTAGAATTTGTTATTCTAAATGAATTTCATCTGAAATTGAAATTTACATCTAATTAGGGTCACGTGATCGAGATGGTAGTCTGCTGACCATAAATAACAGCCCAAACATTAAAGTTGGCCCTGAAGTAGTATCTATCTCTTCATAAGCTAAGCTACAAACAAAACCAGCCGTATCCAGTAACACACATCATAAAAAAAGGAGAAATTTAAATGACAACCAAGAGCATCAATGAAACAATCAACATACATGCTAGCAAAACCAAATTCTTCAATTCACAGAGGTCTTACTACAAGAAGTTAAAAGTAAACAATAGAACATTGAATTCTCATCTCGGAATTTCCATATATGACAAAAGAAATGAACTTTTAACTAAAATTCGAACCAACAACCAAAACATAGAGGAAGATATTAATAGAATCGGAAAGGGCACCAATTTGCTAGTGTCGGGAAGCGAAAGCCAAAGCGAAAAGAGCTCCTCAGCTAGAAAGGGGTTGGATTTGAATGCCAACGGTGAAAGCTCTGGTAACTGTAACAAATCCGGGTCGAGAGACACCCCGTCACCACCCACTACCACATCCATATCCATCGTTAACAATCTAATTGAAAATTATGCCACTTTTGTTTAAAACCCTAGATCCAGAAATTTAACAACACGCAATTTCGAACTGAATTCAACAACCGAAACACACTTGTTTTCCTTTTCCTCCGTTTTTGATCTCTTATTGTTTTATTGGTCTCCGTGTGTACGAGATATATATATAAATATATATATATATATATATATATAGAGAGAGAGAGAGAATTGACGAGTTTCTGAATAAAAAAGAGCGAGGTGATTTAGAGAAGACAGAAGAAGAGCTTCGTTTGTGTTTACGGAGAAATCAGAAAAAGAGTAGCGGTGGTGATAGTCGGGCCTCCGGTTAGTTTGAAATATATATATATATATATATATATATATATATATATATATATATATATATATATATATAACTATATAAGAAAAAATAGAGTGCTTGATGAATAGAGTTGGTCCCGGTTCAGTAATCGGCGGTTTTGCACCGAGACTGCTGATCCCAGTTTAAAATCGGTTCGGAATTGGGTAACCGGAACCCTCACCCATGATCCCGGTTCCGTCTTTTAATTTTAGGAACGGGAACCGCTGGTTTGAGTTCGATTCCGGTTCCTTTTTAAAAAAAATAATTAAAAAAAAATTTACATGTTGGGAGACCAAAAAAGAATAAAAAATAAAAATTTAAATTCGGTTTCGGTTCATTCCAGTTTCCTCTCTTGGGGAACCAGAACCGGTGATTCCGGAACCGTGACCACCCCGAAACCACCACTCACTTATTATTCTCTTTCATTGCATGTATGGGTACGTAACTCTTCTGTTTGGATTTTCCTGTATACAATACGAACTTTGCTACTACACACTTCATCAATTTCATTTAGTATTCAATGTTTACTAAATTTCAAAATAATAGTTAAAAGGAATTTGATATTTTATATTATCAATATAGTCTAATTTAATTACACCTATCGTCGATATTTTATTATTATAGATATAGCATGATGTTAACCTAGATATGGCCGGTTCCGGTTGAATTTTTGGGGGAATAGGAACTGGGGCCGTGGGGGTCCCGATCCTAGTTCCAGTTTCAGGTTTTAGGACCGCCAGTTCCCTAACCGAAGCAGGTGGCAAGTCATTATAAAAAAAAAATTAAAAATTAATGACAGTGGCAGTCTGCCACTGTCACTATTATCCATTAATGTGGCAATGGCGGCCACTATCACTGCCAAATTTTTTGCTTTTTAATTTTTTTTTTTAAAAGAAAAAAAAAATCGAACCCGTCGGAACCGACAGTTCCTAGAACCACCGGTTCCTAACCGGTGGTTTCAGTGCAAATTTGATGTTAACCGGAACCGGGACCATTGGTCGCGGTTCTGGTAACCGGTTCAAAACCGGCGCGAACCGAACCATGGCCATCTCTGTGTTAACCACATAGTTAAGATCTCAAATTAAAATATATATATATATATATATATATATATATATATATATATATATATATATATTGAAACAAGAACTTCATTCGAAAACGAACTAGCCAACATGCATACAATCCTCTAAAAGAGGTTTACAAAGACAAGATCCATCCAGAATCAATCGTTTGCATAAATACAGCCAAAATATGAGCTGAGTTGTTTGTCAAACATGGAATAAAATTAATAACAGTTCTTGGCAATGAAGAAAGTAAAGCTCTAATATCTGTAACAACTAGATCCAAATCAGCAAGATGTGATTCACTAGAAGCAATAGCCTTCACTACCACTTGGGAATCTGTCTCCAAAGTAGCAGGAATGAGTCCCAAATTACAAGCAAATTGAAGCCTTCTCAAAACACCAAGAGCTTCAGCAATGGCAATCGAGAAACAACCCTCCATTTGTTGAGCTGAAGAAGCCATAACAACACCAGAATAGTTGCGAATCACAATGCCAAAACCAATCCTTCCTCGAACAGAATAAACCGAAGCATCTGTGTTAATTTTCCAACAATCAACAGCTGGAGCAGCCCATCTAACAGCAGAATTATTCATAGAAGGAGTCACTAATGCTGTCAAATTAACAGCAATATAATTCTACAAATAAACAAAAGACCAGTGCATAACATCATCAAACATAAACCTATGGTTCCCATGTACTGTTTTGTTCCTAACAAACCATATTCGCCATAACACAACACATAGAAATTCAAACCCATGTTGTTGAAGACGATGCATACATGCCATCATAAAATCCATAAAGTGACAATGATCAATCTGGTTAAAACCATGCATAAAAGGCAATGATAGTCTAATCAGTTTCAACCCAAAACAACTCCATAAAGCATGAGAAGTAGTTTCACGATAACGACTGCAAATAGGACAGAAACCACCATCTTTCACACCTCGATCAGCCAATTTCACCATCGTAGGAATCCAATTATGAACTGCCTTCCAAATAAAAATTTTGATTTTTAGAGGCACAGTAATTCGCCATAAGAATTTCCGCCAGGACTCCACACTGTCTAAGCCAAAAGAGCTAGGACCATTCGAAAGAGAACGACCCACCCAATAGCCATTCTTAACTGTGTACCTCCCTCCCATACGGATCAAAATGCCATACAAGAACGTCATTGGTAAGAGGCGAACAAGGAGGAATACTAAGAATGGAAGCAACATCAACCTAGACAAAATTATATTTAATTAAATCAACATCCCATATACCAAAAAGTGATTGCAATTGATTAACCAAAGCAAAATCGCCCATATTAGGATGAGAACAAGGCTTGAAAGTGGAGGGCGTGGAAACCATCAATCTTTATAAATTGAAACCATGGAACTATTGTCAATCCGCCAACGAGACCTTACTTCAATAATACCACGACCCCAAATAAGATTTCTCCATAAGAAAGAATCACCCTCTTAACTCGACCTTTTAAGAAACAACCAGTCCAAAAGTAGCAACTTTTGAGGACCTTTGCTTCTAAAGACTGCAGATGAAAAATTATCCTCTAACATTGCTTCACCAATAAAGCACAATTAAAAGTTTCCAAATGTCGAAAACCCATACCACCCTTACGTTTGCTCGAGCAAAGACCCTCACACGAACACCAATGCAACTTGCAATTACCATCATCCGACCCCACCAGAAACAAGTACAAAGTCGATGAATTTCAGAAATTAAAGTGCTAGGAAGTCTAAAAAGAGACATGGTGTATGTAGGAATTGACTAAACCACAGCCTTCAATAAAACTTCTTTCCCCCCAACAGAAAACAGTTTATGCTGCTAACCTTTGAGCTTATTCCAAATCCTATTTTTAATAGAAGCAAATAACCGTTTTTTATTTCTACTAACAAAACTTGGAAGACCCAAATAGCGATCATGGCAAGGAACAAGTTGAACCCCAATAATATTAGACAAACTCAATCATTCCTCAAAAGAAACCTATTTACTAACACTTATTGCAGATTTCTTAAAATTCACTACTTGCCCAGAAGCACTCGAATACGAATCAAGCACCTCCTAGATTACCTAACAATCCTCCATTAAATCTTCAGAGAACAGTAAATTGTCATCTGCAAAAAATAGGTGTGTTATTTTCGGCCCCCTTCTATTATCGCAGAAACCTTTAATACAGTTTGATTGCTCCTTAGCTCGAAGAAGACAGTATAACCCCTCTGCACAAATCAAAAACAAATAAGGAGATAACGGATCCCTTTGCCGTAATCCTCTCGAAGGCTTTAGAAAACCAAAAATCTCACTATTTATCAAATATAAAAAGGTAATAGACCTCACACAACACATAATGTGATCCACCCAAGCCAAAGAAAAGCCAAGTCTGTAACATCCCGGATTTCGGGTAATGAATTTTGATATATATGAAATATGTGAAAATGAATTTTTACTATTTGAGGGGGTGTAAATGTAATTAAATGTATGTTTATTTTATGATTTCCAGCGGACCGGATTGAATAGTGAAAAAAAAAATGAAAAATGAAAATTGGAAAACTGAACCAGAGAGCATCGCGACCTGGTCACCGCGACCACAGGTCGCGATAGCTCGCTCGCGGTGAAAAACGCAATTTCTGGCAATGAGCATCGCGACCAGTCACCGCGACCACAGGTCGCGATGGCTTGCTCGCGATGAAGATGGCAAAACCTGGCAGTGAGCATCACGACCAGCCACCGCGACCATAGGTCGTGATGGACTGCTCGCGATGAAATTGTCAAAAACGGGCAGAGAGCAACGCGACCACTCGCGCGACCAAGGCGCGCTCGCGAGGAAGGCGGTGCGCGCACTCCAGTGAGCATCGCGACCTGGTGCAGCGACCACAGGTCGCGACGGCGGTCGCGGTAGTGAAAAAAATATAAAAAAAAGAAGAAGTTTCTCGCAGAAGCGAGAAAACAGAACAGGAAGAGAAAGAGAGAGAAAGAGCCGAGAAAAAGAGAGAAAAGGAGAGAAAAGAGAGGAGAGAAAGAAGAAGAAGAAGAGGAAAGGAAAGGAAAAGGAAAAAAGAGATCGTCGAACGGCGATTTCTCGAACGAAAAACACGGATTCAAGGTTGGTGTACTTTTGTTTTCGGAATCTTTACGAAAAATATTTCGTTATCGTTTACGTTATTGTTTTCGTTTCCGTTTCTTGTTTTCGTTTCGATTTCGATTTCGTTAAATATTTTCGATTTCGATTTCGTTAGATGTTTTCGATTTCGATTTTCGATGTGTAAAAATTGATGATTGATATACTTATGGTTGATTTCGGAAAGATTTTATACTAGATCGTATTTGTTTGAGGTTCGAATGTTTCGATTTCGTATTAAATAGTTGATTTCGATATTTATATGATTATTGTTGATGCGTTTGAAGAATATCGTGTAAAATTTTAGATTGACTGAGTAAATATTGATTTGTAACTGATTGTGAAAATCGTTTATCGAAACGACCCTAGGATACGTAGACATAGATGTGGATATAGGAGGTTGGTATACCAGCTGGGTTTTACTGAGCAGTACTGCGCCGATACTGATTGATTGATATTGATGATACTGATGTACCTCCTCTTGGATTCGTCCAGAGGCTGGAAGATACGTACCTCCTCAGGATTCGTCTTGGGGGTTGGGAGTTAATGTACCTTCCCAAGGATTCGTTCCTGGGATAGGGAGCTATGTACCTCTCTAGGTTCCGTACCCACGGTCCTAGAGTTGGGAGACACGTACCTCCTCAGAATTCGTTCTGGGGGTTGGGAGCTTGACCCATATTCCAGTCCGTATATGTTTAGTATTCTAGCAGGCCAGAATTGATTGGAAATTGAAAAGTGAACCGAATGATTTTATTGATAGTATTCATTGCTGATCGCATTATTGAAATTAAAGTGATTGAAATTGTTTAATGTTTTGATTTAGAAATTTAATCGTTTTGAAATGGAATGAAATATATGCATTGTGGTTTATTTCTTCTTAAAAGATATTTATTGTAATGTTTATTTAATTGAGTTTATAATTTATAGTACACCCACTAAGCTTTATGCTTAGCGCGTTAGTTTTGTGTCTAACGCGTAGGTACCAGGAATCCAGAAGAGCCTAAGGACTGAAGGAAGAACGAGTTGCAGACCGAGTCACAGAAATTGTACAGTTGGGTAGCTATATTTTTGTTATGTGTATATATATTCTGAAAGCATGCATATACAGGGAATTTGTAAATATGTTTTGTAAAATGTTTTGTAATTAACTAGTTTATGACTTATGTATTTTATTATCAAAATGATTGTAAAAGTTTAAGTTCGATTTATTTTATTTTATAAACTATCTGTGAAAGTCGCACTAAACGGCAGAGTGCGCAACTGATTGAAATTGTTATAGAAGTGTTTGTGAAAATGTAATGTGATTTGATTTGTGTAAAAGCAGGTTTTGGAAAGTCCGAAAAACAAACGGTACTCTGCCGAATTTTTGTAAAAAGTTTGTATTGAATGGGCTCACTTGAAAACGATTTCTAAACTGATTTATGGGCTCACAATGATTTTAAAATGTAAAATGAAGTTTTGAAAGATTTAGAAAGTCCGAGTAGCGCTCCCCGGGTCGGTCCGGCCGGGTCGGGTCGGGGGGTGCTACAAAGTCGAAGTATCATTAATTCTAGAAATTGCAATTCAACTTTGTCATAAGCTTTAGACATATCCAATTTCAAAGCAAAAGAACCTTTAACTTTACCAACTTTACGTTTAAGAACTTGCAAACATTCAAAATCGACGATGGCATTATCAGAAATCAAAAGACTTAGAATAAAAACACTCTGAGATTCTGATATTACCTCTCCAAGAGCATGACGAAGACGATTTGCTAGAGATTTTGTAATAATTTTGTAAAGCACATTGCATAGGCTAATAGGTCGATATTGAGTCATATTTACCAATTGCTTAATTTTTGGAATTAACAAGATTAAGGTTTGATTACTTGCAGTGTAACATCCCTAATTTCAAATAAATATGAAAAGTATGGTTGAATTAATTTTGAGTATGTGGATATAATATTTATGATTTGAGGGATGAAAAATGTAATTAAATGTATGTATATTTTTAAGGTTTCCAGGTTGACCAGATGGAGCGGTCCAGAAAGAATGCATGAAAGAGAAGGAAAAAGTGGGCAGTGAGTACCGCGACCAGTCACCGCGACCAGAGATCGCGATGAGCAGCTCACGGTGAAAAATGGTGATTTTGGGCAGTGAGCAACGCGATCAACATCACGATCAGACACCGCGATGGTTGATCGCGATAGAAGCGGTGAAATCACTCCAGTGAGCAACGTGACTAGGTGGCGCGATCACATGTCGCGATAACCAAATTTTTATAAAAAAAATAAGCTGGCGGTGGAAGCTTCACGAAGAAGCAAACCAGAAAAAAAAAAGAGAGAACGAGAGGAGAGAAAGAAAAAGAAAAAGGCAGATAAGTGTAGAAGGTTTGAAGATGGGCTGAATGATTATATCCGCCTACAGGTTGCCGCATTTGAATTTGAAGATTTTACCAGACTTGTCTCTGCAGCCCTGAATGTGGAAAGAATTAAGAAAGAAGAGCAGGCCAGAAGAGACAAAGGTCAACAGAGAAGGAAAGCAGGGCCATCAAGTTCGTATCAGCCACAGAGTAAGAAGTTTAAAGGACCACAGTCTAGTGGTCCGGTGCAGTCACAGAGGCCCATACCTACAGTCAGGCCGGGTCAGTCTGCAACATTAATAGCCAATACCCCTGGGAGTGCAGTTAGGGGACCAGCCCTGGCATTGCGTGAACATTGCAAAAAAAGACATCCTGGGGAATGCTGGAGGAACACAGGAGCCCGTTTGAGATGTGGATCCCGTGATCATTTTCTGAGGGATTGCCCACAGCCTAGAACTATTCCTGTTCCGCAACCAGAGAGATCTACCTCTACTACTTCCAGAGGTAGGAGGCTCAGTGAGGCAGGAACTGAAGGTGGTAGTCACAGAGGGATGTCAGAATCAGTGGCAAGACCAGATAGTCGAGCTCCTGCACGAGCCTATGGTATTAGGGCTCAAGAAGACAAGGATGCACCTAACGTGATAGCTGGTATTGTTTCTATCTTTGACACCACAACTATTGCATTGATAGATCCAGGTTTTACTCACTCTTATATATGTGATGCATTATTGAAACAACGAAGTTTGAAAACTGAACCTACTGAATATGACGTACTAGTCAGCAATCCGATGGGCCAAAGTGTAGTTGTGAATCGTGTGTACAGAAATTGTCCTATTCGGGTTCAGGAGTATGAATTTCCAGGAGATTTGATAGAGTTGCCATTCCATGAGTTTAATGTTATACTAGGCATGGATTGGTTAACTAGACACAAAGTGGTGATCGACTACGAATTGAAAAGAGTAACACCCAGAACAGTTGATGGCACAGAAATCACGATGGTGGGTGAAATGAGGGATTTTCTCTCCAATGTTATTTCAGCCACTACAGCCTGTAAATTGATCAGAAAGGGTTGCGAAGCTTATTTGGCTCAGGTGATTGATTCCAGAAAGGTCGATTCTAAAATTCAGAGTATACCCACTGTGTGTGATTTTGCAGATATATTTGCAGAGGAGCTTCCTGGTTTGCCACCTTAGAGAGAAGTGGAGTTTGTGATTGATGTGGTACCAGGTATGTCTCCAGTATCCATAGCTCCTTACAGAATGGCACCAGCAGAACTGAAGGACCTGAATATACAGTTATAAGAATTACTGGATAAGGGCTTCATCAGACCCAGTGTATCCCTGTGGGGAGCTCTAGTGTTGTTTGTGAAAAAGAAAGATGGGTCATTGAGATTGTACATCGATTACAAGCAGTTGAATAAACTCACTGTCAAGAATAAATATCCGTTGCCTAGAATCGATGACTTGTTTGACCAGTTGAGAGGAGCCTGTGTCTTCTCAAAGATAGATCTCAGATCGGGGTATCATCAGTTGAGAATAAAAGATTCTGATATTCTGAAAACAGCATTCAGAATCAGGTATGGACACTATGAATTTATAGCGATGCCATTTGGGCTTACAAATGCACCTGCAGCCTTTATGGATTTGATGAACCGGATATTCCGACCATACTTGGATCAGTTTGTGGTGGTATTTATTGATAATATCTTGGTATACTTACAGACGACTGAGGACCATGACAGGCACCTCAGAGTAGTACTGCAGATTCTGAGGGAGAAACAGTTGTATGGTAAATTGAGTAAATGTGAGTTCTGGTTGCCTGAGATTGCATTTCTGGGTCATATTGTGTCAGCAGAGGGTATCAAGGCAGATCCTAAAAAGATAGTAGCAATAGTGGAATAGAAGCCTCCTAGAAATGTTGCAGAAGTCAGAAGTTTCTTAGGTTTGGTAGGTTATTATCGACGGTTTGTGAAGGGATTCTCATCCATAGTAAGTCTGTTGACCAAGCTACTGTATAAAAATGTCATATTTGACTGGACTGACAAATGCCAGGCAGCTTTTGACATATTAAAGATGATGCTAGTTAAGGCTCCAGTCCTGATTCAGCCTGTTTCAGGTAAAGATTTTGTGATCTATAGTGATGCCTCACACCAGGGTTTAGGTTGTGTATTGACACAGGAAGGCAAGGTGGTTGCATATGCGTCCAGACAGTTGAAAATGCATGAACAAAACTATCAAATACATGATTTGGAACTTGCAGCTATCGTATTTGCTTTGAAAATCTGGAGGCATTACTTGTATGGTGAGAAATGTTATATATACACAGATCACAAGAGTCTGAAATATCTGCCTACTCAAAAAGAGCTCAATCTAAGACAGAGACGATGGATGGAGTTAATTAAAGACTATGACTGTGTGATTGACTACCATTCAGGAAAGGCAAATGTGGTAGTAGATGCTTTGAGCAGAAAAGCATTATTCGCTTTAAAGGCTATGAATGTGCAATTACAGTTGAATTCAGATAATGCATTGGTAGCTGAATTGAGATGCAGACCAAGTTTGATTCAGCAGATTGCAGAAAGATAGAAATAAGATGATAGAATTCAGATGATATGTAGACAGATCCCAGAGGAGAAGTATCCGGACTTCTCAATCAGAACTGATGATATTGTGTGTTTTAAAGACAGGATTTGTATTCCAGATGATGAAGAATTGAGAAAGATGATCCTGACAGAGGCACACAGTAGTCCGTATTCGATGCACCCAGGTAATACAAAGATGTATAGAGATTTAAAGACTCAGTATTGGTGGTCTTGTATAAAAAAAGATGTGGTGGATTTCGTGAATAAGTGTATGACTTGTCAGCAGGTGAAAGCTGAACACCAGGTTCCATCAGGATTGTTACAGCCAATATCAATACCTGAATGGAAATGGGATCGTATTACGATAGACTTTGTCACAGGATTGCCATTCACCCGAAGTAAACATGATGCAATATGGGTAATAGTGGACCGACTGACGAAGTCAGCACATTTTCTACCTGTCATAGCTGACTATTCACTAGATCGACTGGCAGAATTGTATATAAAAGAAATAGTCAGACTGCATGGAGTGCCTGCATCCATAATATCAGATCAGGACCCGAGGTTTACATCTAGATTCTGGAAGAAGTTTCAAAAAGCTTTGGGTACTCGACCGGACAATTAGAAAGAGTAATTCAGGTGCTTGAAGATATGTTCAGGAGTTGTGTAATTGACTTCGAAGGGAGTTGGGCGGATCACCTCCCATTGATAGAATTTGCATAAAATAACAGTTATCAATCGAGCATAGCTATGGCACTATATGAAGCACTGTACGGAAGGAAATGTAGGACACTTGTATGCTGGACAGAATTGGGTGAAGACAGGTTAGTAGGCCCAGTTTGATCAGACAAACTGAGGAGAAGGTGAAGATTATCAAGGAAAGACTGAAAGTTGCATCTGACCGACAGAAATCATATGCAGACCTGAAAAGAAAGGAGATAGAATATGAAGTCGGTGAAAAAGTTTTCCTAAAAGTATCTCCATGGAAGAAAGTACTCAGATTTGGCAGAAAAAGGAAGTTAAGTCCTACGTTATTGGCCCATATGAAATCATTGAACGTGTGGGACCAGTAGCCTACAGACTTGCTTTACCTCCTGAATTAGAAAAGATTCATAATGTGTTTCATGTATCAATATTGAAGAGATACAAATCTGATCCTTCCCACAAAGTTCAGGCTGAAAGTATTGAAATCCGATCAGACTTGATATACGAAGAGGAACCAGTGTAAATTCTTGATAGGGAGATTAAAGAACTACGAAACAAAAGAGTTCCACTGTTGAAAGTCCTCTAGAGGAACCATAAAGTATAAGAGGCTACCTAGAGGGGTGAAAAATATAATTAAATGTATGTATATTTTTAAGGTTTCCAGGTGGACCAGATGGAGCGGTCCAGAAAGAATACTGGAAAGAAAAGGAAAAAGTGGGCAGTGAGTATCGCGATCAGAGATCGTGATGAGCAGCTCGCGGTGAAAAATGGTGATTTTAGGCAGTGAGCAACGCAACCAACATCGCGACTAGACACCACGATAATTGATCGGGATAGAAGCGGTGAAATTACTCCAGTGAGCAACGTGACCAGGTGGCGCAACCACAGGTCGCGATGACCGAATTTTTATAAAAAAAATAAGCTGGCGGTGGAAGCTTCACGAAGAAGCAAACCAAAAAAAAAAAAAAGAGAGAGAGAGAACGAGAGGAGAGAAAGAAAAAGAAAAAGAAAGAAAAGAAAAGAAAGTAGAAGAGAGAGAAAGGAAGAGAGAGGAAAAAGAAGAAGAAGAAGAAGAGAAGAGGAAGAAGAGGAAAGGAAGAAGAAAAAAGGAGAAAAGAAAAAGGGAAAATCTAGAAGAGAAAAGTAGTAAAGACAGTATCCAGGTTGATGTACACGTATTTCTGAAAACTTTATAAATTTCGTTATATTATTTGATTTGAATTTTTTTATATTTTGATTAAATGATTTGAAATGAATTGAAACACTTGTTATTGATTCTGAAAATTAATATGGATTTGTGATATTATATGTTTTTTAATATTGTTTACGAATATTGTTTTGTGAAAATAATTGTTGATTGAATTGATGAATGTTATTTGAAATGAAAAATTGAATATGTGATATTGTGAAAAAGATCCTAGGATACTTGGACATATATTCGGATATAGGAGGTTGGTATACCAGCTGGGTTCTTTTAGCAGTACTACACCGTTATTATTAGTGACTGTTGTAGCGGGGCAATCTCAGACAATCACACTGATACTAGTGACTGTTGTAGCGGGGCAACCCCAAACGTCACACTGATATTACAGAGATTAGACCCGTATTCCAGTCCTGATAATATGTTGAGTATACCAGAGGGTCAGGATTGAAATGAAATTTGATAAATTGTTAATAAACGAATTTAGAAAATTGATATTGTATAGTTTAAATTAATGAATTGAGTTAAATAGTGAGTTGTTTTTATATTATATCACGTTTACATTTTATTATGAAATTTATTTTATGATTCTGATAAATAAGTTTAGTGTACACCCACTAAGCGATATGCTTAGCGCGTTGATTTTTATCACGCGTAGGTAATAGGGATACAGAGGGGGAAAAAGACTGAAGAGATGGTAGTTGCAGACTGAGGATCAGAGTCACCAAATTTTGGGTAGTCATATATTTTTGTATATTATAGTCAGCTACGCATGCATATATATAGAAACTTGTAAATGTGTTATATGTATGTTTTGTAAATAATTGTTTTATGATTTATGTTTTTTGTTTCCAAAGGTTTGTAAATAAATTGATTTCATTTGAAAATGTTTGGAAAGTCGCACTAAACGGCAGGGTGCGCATTTGATTGAGAAAGAAATTTGAAGTGTTGATTATTGTATTGTTTAGATTTTTGTTGAAAACAGGATTTTTGGAAAGTCGGAAAAACAGAGGGAACTCTGCCAAAATTTTTGAAAATGAATTTGATGGGCTCACTAAGATATACTTTATTTGATTTTCAATGGTTTTCAAATTATAAAGTGAGTCAAGAAAAGTTTTGAAAACCCGGTAGCGCTATCTGGTTCGATCCAGACAGGTCTGGTCAGGGGATGTTACATGCAGCCATTGAAGCACCTTCATTCAGACATTTTAAGCAAACCGAAGTCACACTATCACCCATAATTTCCTAATTTTTTTTTAAAGAATAAAGCGGGCATACCGTCTAAACCTAGAGCTTTAGTAGAACCCATTTCAAACAAAGCCTTTCGAACCTCCTCCCTCGTAAAAGTACCATACAAATAGTTATTACTCCTAGTTGATAAACAAGCCGAGACAGTATCACAAACCCGCTGCATACAAGCAATAAAAGGGCTATCAGAACAAAATAGTTTTGCAAAGTAACGATGTACACCCAAAGCCAAACCACCCCTATCTTCAAACCAATTTCCATCATCATCAAACATCCTAGAAACCTTCTTTCTTATTTTCCTAGCCGAAGCCGTTGAGTGAAAGAAGCAGGTGTTTTTCTCCCCCCTTGAAGCCACTCCATTCGAGACTGCTGCTTTAAATTTTTTTTTTTATTTTTGTATGGCAAACCATCAACCTCTTTGTTGAGTCGACGAATATGTCTCCAATCAGGCCGAGAATCATAAAAGTAAAATCCAATCAATAGTTGCAATCCAAACTATTAGATTTATTTCAATGAACAATAATTACCTTATAATAATACCAAATTATAGTCTTCTCAAAGGTGAACGTTTAGATAGGTTTTTCGCGAATAAGGATTGGGTTGATAGCTTTGATGGTGCTCGGGTTGATCATTTAGGGTTTAATTCGTCGGATCATTACCCAATTTTACTGAAATTAGTCTTGGGAATGATAGATATGATTAAAGGGAGGTATAGGGGGTTTCTTTTTTAGCCTTTTTTGGTTAAAATAGAAGAAGTATGGGGAGGTCGTGAGGGCTACGTGGGTTGAAAAGGGCTAGGCTGGTTCTGTTGGTAGTTTGAAGGGTAAGTTGAAATAGTGTGCGATAAGTTAGAGTTGTGGAGTAAAGAGAGGTATGGCTTATTGAGGAAGATGATTGATTTGAAGCAAAAAAGGTTAGAAGGGTTATTGGAGTGTGCTAGAGATTTAGGTTTGGGGGATATAATTAGAAGTTTGGAGAGGGATTTAGAGAGTTTATGGGCGAATGATGAGCTTTATTGGAAACAAATGTCTACTATAGAGTGGTTGGCTGCAGGAGATCGAAATTCGAGATTCTTCCATATGTTTGCTTCTACGAGAAAGAAAAAGAATTGGTTTGTGGGATTGACTAATGAAGCAGGTAGGAGGCATTTTTCAGGGGATGGCATCGTTCATACTATACAAAGATATTTTTCTGATTTGATCTCTTCTATTAATCCTTCTGCTGAAGATTTACTGTATGCAACTAAGGGCATTAATAAAAAAGTTAATGATTAGATGTGTGGATTGTTGGAGAAACCTTTTGTATTGGAGGATCTTAGGGCTGTCTTGTTTGACTTGGGGCCTACTAAAGCTCCGGGTTCGGATGGCTTTCATGCGGTCCTTTTTCAGAAGTTTTGGGATGTTGTGGGTAGGGAAGTTTCGGGTATTTGTTCGCAATGTTAAATAGGGAGTGTTCGATTAAAGAGTTTAATAAAACTAATGTTGTGCTTATCCCTAAAATTAAAGACCCAGTTTCCCTGAAGGATTATAGGCCTTTGAGCTTGTGTAGTGTGGTTTATAAAATTGTTACCAAATCTATATCTAATAGGTTGAAGTTGATTATTGCTGACATCATTTCTCCTAGTCAATATGCTTTTATCCCGAGGAGGCTTATCTTTAATAATGTCCTTATGTCTTTTGAGATGTTACATTTTATTAGCAAAATGAAAAAAGGGAAGAAGGGGTTGATGGCTATCAAATTAGACATGAGTAAGGCCTATGATTGTGTTGAGTGGAATTTTTTGAGGAGTGTGATGTGTTATATGGGTTTTTATCAGAAATGGATTGATTTGTCTATGGACTGTCTATCTTACTCTAGTTTGGGGTTTGTGGTGAATGTGAAAGTGGTACGTAAGATGGTTCCATCTAGAGGGCTGCATCAGGGTTGTCCTTTATCCCCTTATATTTTCATTCTTTGTGCAGAAGTGCTTTCAGGGTTGTTTCTATCTCAGAGAACAATGGGAGGGTTTTTTGGTGCTAGATGTTGTAAGGGTAGTCCATTGGTGAGTCATCTATTTTTTGCGGATAATAGTATATTGTTTTGTAGGGCTTCAGTGGAGAGTTGTGAGGAGATTAAAAGGATCTTTGAGGTGTATGGGAAGAGGTCGGGTCAAGTGGTTAATATGCAG
Source organism: Xanthoceras sorbifolium (assembly GCA_003430845.1). Taxonomy (NCBI): domain Eukaryota; kingdom Viridiplantae; phylum Streptophyta; class Magnoliopsida; order Sapindales; family Sapindaceae; genus Xanthoceras; species Xanthoceras sorbifolium. The sequence goes on along the minus strand of CM010616.1, from coordinate 10,177,379 downwards.
AAATCTAGTATAACTTTTAGCCCGAATGTGGTGCATGGAGTAAGGAGGGAGGTTCAGTCTCTTCTTGAACTCAAAGATATTCAATCCCATGATAAATATCTTGGGCTGCCTTCCTTGGTTGGTAGGAACAAGATGAGAGTTTTTGCCGAGATTAAGGAAAGTGTGGCTAAAAAGTTGAGAAGTTGGAAGGGTAATCTTTTTTCTGCAAAAGGTAAGGAGGTGCTTTTAAAAGCAATTGTCCAAGCTATCCCCACCTACACTATGAGTATTTTCCAATTACCTCAAACACTTTGTAAGGAATTGATATCTATGGCTACAAGGTTTTGGTGGGGGGCTTATGAGGGGAAAAGGAAAATTAGTTAGATGTCGTGGGAGAAAGCTTGTTGGCCTAAGGTTAATGGGGGTATGGGGCTCAAAAATGTCTCGGCATTTAACCAAGTGTTATTACTTGCCAAATAAGCTTGGAGGTTGGCTATGGGTTCGAAATTGTTAGCTTTTAAGATTCTTAAAGCTAAATATTTTAAGTATGAGAGTCTTTTTTAGGCTAGAATTAGGCCAGTGGCTTCTCATATTTGGAGGAGTCTATTGTGGGGGAGGGGAACTGTAACATCCCGGATTTCGGATAATTAATTTTGACTATGTGAAAATAAATTTTGTGATTTGAGGGATGTAAATGTAATTAAAAGTATGTTTATTTTTATGGTTTCCAAGTGGACCAAATTGAACGGTTGAAAACGATGCACGAAAAGAAGAGTGAAAAAACTAAGGCAGTGAGTATCGCGACCACTCACCGCCACCACAGATCGCGATGAGCTGCTCGCGGTGAAAAATGGCATTTTCGGGCAGTGAGCAACGCGACCTGGTCACCGCGACCACAGCTCGCGCTGACTAGCTCGCGATGAAGAAGTGAAATCCTGGCAGTGAGCATGGCGACCACCATCGCGACCAGGATACCGCGACGTGTGATCGCGATAAAGGCGGTGAAGTTGGTACAGTGAATACCGCGACCTGGTCACCGCGACCACAGGTCGCGACAACGGTCACGACGACCGAAATAATATAAAAAAAAATTGGCTTCTGCGAGAAGCCACAAAAACAGAACAGAGAAGAGAAAAGAGAGGGAGAGACCGAGAAAAAGAAGAGAAAGAAGAAAGAAGAAAGAAGAGAAAGAAGAAGAAGAAGAAGAAGAAAGAGGAAGGAAAGAGAAAAGGAAAGTGAAGGAGGAAGAGAAAAAGGAAGGAAAAAGAAATCTAGAAACGCAATTTGTCGAAAGGAAACGGTATCCAGGTTGGTGTACATCCGTTTTCGAACTCTTTACAAAACGTAGTATATATTTTCAGTCTGAATCTGCACGTTATGTAAATAACCTATTGATTATATGTCTCTATTGTTTTTCTTGGAATGATTTTATTAGAGATCGCATTTTGATCGTATTTCGAGTATTACGATTTCGTTAAAAATACTTGATTTAGACTTTTGTATGAATGTTGCTTACTTTCCATGAAAACCTCATGTATTTTTTATGAATATTGTGTTAATTGTATATTTATTGCGTAACTGTTGATTTGTAACTTACAGTGAACATCTGAAAATGTTTTATCGAAACGGCCCTAGGATACTTAGACATAGAAATGGATATAGGAGGTTGGTATACCAGCTGGGTTCAGTGAGCAGTACTGCACCGACATTGACATTGCTATTGATGATTGATTATGTACCTCCTCATAGATTTGTCCAGGGGTAGGGAGACAGTACCTCCTCACGGATTCGTCCTAGGGTAGGGAGACACGTACCCTCCTCGTCCTGGATTCGTTCCTGGGATGGGGAGATATGTACCTCTCTAGGGTCCGAACTCTCGGTCCTAGAGTAGCGAGATACGTACCACTCTTAGGATTCGTCCTAGGGTGGGAGCTATGTTCGACAGACAGTCACTGTGGTCGAACGACCCATATTCCAGTCCTGGTATATGTTAAATATTCAAGAGGGCCAGAAATGAATGATTTAGATAATATATTGATAAGTGAATTTCGAAATCGATTGTATACGTTTATGCTTTGGTTTTACATGAATTATTTATTGTAATGAGTGTCCCTTTGAAATGATTTCAACAGTTTTATTTCTGTAATTGATTTGCATTGTAAATGATTTGCATTGAATATGTTTATATTTGATTATAATGTGATATTTCGTTATATTCTGAAAGGTTATTTTTTATTTTAATACTTAAGTTTAGTGTACACCTACTAAGCAGTATTGCTTAGCGCGTTAGTTTTGTTTCTAACGCGTAGGTACTAAAGATACCGAGGACGGAAAGGACTGAAGAGGCACAAGCTGCAGAGAAGAGTTCAGAGTAACTACAGTGATTTGGGTAGTTATAACAGTTTGTGTATTATATTTGGATTAGCGTGCATATACAGAAGTCTGTAATTTCGAAGAGTTTATCTTTATGTTTTGTAAATAATTTTATGATTTCTGCTTTTCATTTTTAGAATGTTTGTAAATATTGAATTCTGAATTCTTTTATTTTAAAACTGTGGAAAAGTCGCACTAAACGGCAGAGTGCGCAATTGAGTGAAAATGGAATTTAGAAGTGTTGTGGATTTTGTGTAAATTGAATTTTATTTGAAACAGGTTTTGGGAAATCCGAAAAACAAAGGAAACTCTGCCGAAATTTTTAAAAATATGATTTGATGGGCTCACTCGAAAATGTTTTTAAATTATAGATTATGTGGTTTTCCAATGATTTGAAAATTTATTTGATGGGCTCACAATGATTTGAAACTTTATGAAGTGAATTGAAAAAGTTTTAAAAACCTGGTAACGCTCCCTGGGTCGATCCAGTCGTGTCGGGTCAGGGGGTGTTACATTACAGGAACAGTTGCTAAAGGGATGAGATGGAGGGTGGGAAATGAGAAAAATATTCAGATTTTTGAGGATCCGTGGTAGACCAACTCTTTTCAAGTCGATTACCTTTAGTGCAGATAAAGGTTTGAAGGTGGCAGACCTTTTAAGGAAGATGGGTTTGGGTGGGATGTGGAGAAGATCAATGAACAGTTTATTCCTTTGGATATAGAGGCTATTCTCTTTATTCCCTTGAGTGTTTAAAAGAGGTCGGATTGCTTGTTTTGGCATTTTGATAAAAGTAGAGGCTATGAGGTGAAAAACGGTTATAAGCGTGCTTTAAAAGAAAAATTGAGAGAGAGTTGTTCGGATTCCTCTTTGGACAAGAAATGGTGGGGCATGTCATGTAGCTTAAATCTTCCTCTTAAGATTAAGTTCTTTATTTGGAAAGTCGGTCATAAGGTTATCCTTAACTTGTGCAATCTTGCTAAGAGAAAAGTGGTGGTTAAGGTGGGCTGTAGGCTTTGTGGTAGAAAGGCCGAAACTGATACTCATGCTCTTTAGTTGTGTTCGAAGGCTGCTGAGGCCTGGGCTTTGACTGCTTTGTGGGAGAGGATTGAGCTATTTAGGGGTATTCCTTGCTACGATGTGTTGAGAGGCTTGTTTTCTTTTCTATCCAAAAATGAGCTGGAATGGGTGTGCATGGTCTTGTGGGGTATTAGGTTTAATAGAATGCTAGTGCTCACAATGGTGTGGTGAGGTCTGCTAAGGTCTTGTTGAGTTGGATTTTCGGGCTATTGTTGGAGTTTAAAAACACTCAGCAAGCTTTGGCTTTAGCAGAGGAGCTCATAAGGTTGGAGCTGCTGCTTGGTCCCGTCCTCCATCAGGTATGTTGAAACTCAACTCTGATATAGCTATTAAACCATGCAAGAATATTGTCGGAGTTGGGGCAGCCATTAGGGACAATTCTGGATTGGTTGTGGCTGTTGTTTCTAAGACTTTGGTAGGCTCCTTTTCTGCTAAATTTGGTGAGTTTCTTGCTCTTCATGAGGGGCTGCTGTTAGCTAGAAACCTTGGGCTATCTGTGCATTTGATTGAAGTTGATGCTTGCAATGTTGTTTCTAGTGTTCTTGGGTCTAATTCTTGTTATGGTGAGAATGGGTTGGTTATCTTGGATACCAAAGCGCTTTTGCATGATGTTGGTTTTTTGAAGTGTCAGGCTATCTCTCGAAAGAGTAATGGTGTGGCTTATAATCTAGCTTTCTTAGTTTTATCCTCTCTTGAGGAAAGGTATGGCACAATGTGTATATTAGTAGTATTTTTCCCTACCTGTAGGGGTTTTTCGAGTGTTCTGTTTTGTTCTTTTCATATATATATATATATATATATATATATATATATATATATATATATATATATATATACCAAATTGTACTTTAACTTTGATTAGTGTTCTATTAAATTAAATAGTATCATTCTCACTCCCTCATTTAATATAACGGTATTATATACACTATGTTTAAAACAAATACCAATTCTAATGATAGTAAACTGAATTAAAAAGGTCTTCTTCTTATTTTATAAAAAAAATGTATACATTACGTTCCTTCATTTTATTTTTTATTTTTCATATATTCGCGTTCCTTCATTACATGGCGTAATATGTAGAGTAATTGAAAAATCTTATATTTAGTGCGCAACTGATTTCAACAACCTAATTGTAAGGTCCAATCACCAATGGCCCAAAGAGTTTTCATAATTTTTTGGGGTATTATTATTCTTCACCTTGTAATTTATGTATTCTTTATTTTTCATCCTCTAATTTTTTTTTTTACCCATTTAGTTTATAACAATATTTAAAATCTTCACTCCTATTAAGTTTTTATTTTACTTTTAAGTTTGACTATTAAATATTGAAAGGTATAAAGGTAATTGGAGCATAATAAATATCCAAAGAAAATTTTAAATTAATAAAATTCATTTAAGATAAAAAAATAGTAAAAAGTAAAAATCATTTTTCTCTCTCCTCTATATCCTCAACTTCTTCTCCCTTTTGTTTTCTCTCTCTTTCATTTTTCCTCTTTCCTCATCTTCTTCTTTTTCTCTCACATCTTTTTTTTTCTCTCTCTCTTTTTCTCACCACATTTTTTTTTTCTGTTTATGGTATGATGTGAGATTATTTTTTTTTATTTTGTTTTTTTATATTTTTTTTATATTTTTTTTTTGTTTTTTTTTTGTTGGAGATTTTGTGGATATCAATTTTCACTATCCATCTTTTAAAGGAATTGTTTATAAAAAACATTTATTTTTAGTTTTATTAAATTTTTATTATGTGTTTTTAATTTTTTTCATAGTTTTTTTATTAAATTTATTAAATCCATCTTTTTATTTGATTCTTTTTATATGATTTTAATTTTTTATAAATTAAAATATTTAAGTATTATTTTATTTAAAAAATTGAGATTAAAATAGTCTTTTCTATTAAAATACTAATAAATCTTAACATAAGTGGTAAAAGAGAAAAAAATAAAACTAAAGGGTGAAAAATGGACCTCAAACTATAGAGAGAAGAATGATTATATCCCTAATTTGTTTTTACATTTTTATAAGATACGGTTGGCTGAGTGATATGTCCATTGCACTTATACCCTGAAGTTGTGAGTTTGAGTTGTGTCATTCTCTCTCAAATTTTGAATTAATTGTAATAGTTAAAAAAAAAATTAATAGTACGGGGATACCGCCAGACTGAATAAGAATCATTTTCCACTAAATCATATTGGTTAGTGACTAGTGACATTGTCAAAAACATTTTTAAAATGTCATTTTTATGGCTTTCTATAAAATTGTATACAAACTATATACTTAAAACTATTTCTTCATTAGATTTTATTAAAAAGATAATTGATATTTTTTTCCCTAGGGTTTTATTTCTCTGAAACTCTATCATGAAAGCAGAGGCTGGATTTTAACCTAGTAATCATTCCTAGTGAGTGTAGTCCATCTCTTTTAGTTTTACTAGTTACCACATTGATCGTGGACACTGAAGACATCACCAAGTTATATGCATTTTTAACCATTGATGAAGTCAATGCTCCAGTGGCTAAAGTAGAAGGAAAGTTGAAGGAGGTTAGTGACAAAAAAATTGCACTTTGCCTGGTAGGCAAGATTATTACGAATAAACAAGTTAACCATGAGGCAGTTCGAGGAACAAAATTCTGAGGATTTGGCGTACTCAGGAAGCAGTGGATGTTGAAGTGGTCCGCGAAAATATTTTTGTGTTTCAATTTTGGAATCAGGCTAATCGTAAGCGGGTGTTGGCCGGACCTTGGAGTTTTGATATGGGATTTCTGGTTCTGGAGGAGTCGCAAGGAGTTGGTCATATTACTCGAATGATGTTCAACAAAGTTTAATTCTAGATTCAGATACATAACATTCCTGTTATATGTATGAATCGTGAAATAGACTCATTCTTAAGCAACTAGTTAGGTGAAATGTGTGAAATCGACTTGGGTGCTACTGGGACTGACTAGGGATATAACTGAGAGTTCGGGTCCAGGTTGATATATCTAAAGCGTTACAACTTGCGAATGAATATGGGGTCAAGAAAGGAGATTTTCTTTTATTGCGTTCGAGAAACTTCCAGAACATTTTTTCTATTGTGGGAAGCTAGTCTATCTTTTTAGAGAGTGTACATAGGAGATACCAAGAAGGAAGACTCTGATTATCCTTATGGGCATGGCTTAGAGCTTCCAGTTCATAAAAATTACGTCCCAATAAGGCTAGACCGCCCTGAGCAAATTGTGGTTGGAGGTTCAATTTAATATAGACGAGTCAACCTGGGTACGATGCAATGAAATGAAGCAAATTGTTTCTGTTAGTGCAACAGAGAAAGAATCACCTGCTACGGATATAGAAATGAGGCATAATGATGCCCGGTTGGACACTCCACGTAAAATGCATATGCATAATACAATTCTTACTCAACATGCCTCAAAATTGGATGCTTATGTAGCTACAGGTATGAATTCGGATACCTCTATTTCGAATTATCTAGTCATGCAATTGTGGTAGAAGGTGATGTGATGGGTTTAAAAAATTGGTTGAAGAGGCTATTGGACCTTGTGAGTCGGGTTTGTCTAGTTCATTAGGTAAGAGCTTTGATGACTAGTATGTGGATGGTAGTACATGCATAACTATTCCGGGTTGGAAGGGTAAATAATGTATTCAAGCAGTGGATACATTGGTATGAGTAAATACAGTTATTGATAGTTTTGGAAAAATAAGCACTTGGAAGAGAAGAGCTCGAGGATTCTATGATATTAGTATTGTGGTAATGAAGGATTTGGCATTAAGAAAACGCATGGTAGTACAGGAGGAGAATTCTACATATGAGGTTCCGAGAAAACTTAAACTTTCATTGGCCAGTCTGGAGAGACAGACCCGCCAACAACAATGAATCTCCTAGTCTGGAATGTCCGTGGTTTGCGGAATACCAGGACATTCTATATGTTGCAGTATTTCATGTACCAACATAGCATTAATGTTTTATTTTTAGTTAAAAATCTCTCACACAAAGTTCGTTTGGAAAAATTACATGTTTTGTTAGGGTTCTACGAGAATTTGGTAGTAAACAAGGAAGGTAGGAGTAAAGGGTTGTGTGTTTTGGGGTCCAATAATGTTGGTGTTACTCTTTTAACAAATTTAAGAGGTCATATTGATGTCAGTATTCACTCTCATGGGAATAAACATTGGCAGTTTACGGGTTTTATGGTCATTCGAAGGTTTTTTAGAGAATTCATTCATGGACATTGTTACGTCGATTTCGGGATCATTCTAGTTTACCTTGGCTATGCGGGGAGATTTTAATGAAATCGCCACTATGAATGAGAAGTAATGTGATGTTGAACAACATCGGTATTTGACCAATAATTTTAGAACTACAATTGAAGAATGTGTTTTGGGGACCTGGTTTTACGGGCCGATATTTACATGGCGTAATGGGAGGGCTGAGGATCTCATATACGAATGCTTGGACCGATTTTTAGGCAATACTTCTTGGTCTCAAATATGTTAAGAATAAACTTGCTGAAGTTGGTTTAACAGCTGAAGTTTCTGCACTGCATGCTTTGCATGACCAGGAAACATGCCAAGCAAGCAATCGAAGATCACAGCCATATAATGCAGCTTCAGCTCTTCATGAAGTATATCAACAACAACTGTTATCCTAGCATTTGTTCTAACAATTTAGTTAGTTAATTATCAGCTGTTAATAAATGATTTTGATGATGTGAAAGTTTGGTTGGCTGGCCTTGATTTAAGGGGAATTAGTTAGAATTCTCAATATATAAAGTTAATTGTACTCGTGTATTGATTTTGAAGGAAAAAACACGTGGCGAAAGCGCAAAAATTTTGCATGGTATGTTTTAAAAATTTTCCTAAAAAAAGAGCAGATCTGAACCCTTAGTTAATTAAATATACGTAAAAAAAAAGGTAACATACCTTTTGTGAAATATAAAGTTTGATGTTGCATCGAAATTGAACCGTAAGATCTTCCAATCCTTCACGAATGTGGATCACCTTGAAGTGTGAGCTCCCTTTTGCTTGCTAATCCCAAGTACAAGAGTCGCGTAGCAGTATAACTCGGAGTAACGAGTGTCGTACCACGAAGAGCAGTAAGAAAGATCGCAAAATTACAATTAATAAAACAATTCAATTGTGTTTAATTGAGAGTAAAACTTATGAATGAGAAATACTAAGGCTTCGGGGTTCCACCTTCAATTATTTATGCAATATTATTGATTCAATTATTTTCTTAAAACTTACATAAGAATAGATATAGAAAAGATGAATTCGGTTGATGGTGTTCACACATAAGCACAACTAATTTCTTATAGGAAAAATCTCAAGCATAGTCTGTACCTACAGCAACAATCTATCAAGAAATAATTACAATCGAAATTCTAAATAATCTATTGGCTCACCAAAATTATAAAAGCATGGATGTTTTTACTAAACAATAGAAAAAGCATGACTGAACCTATGAATAAGATTATATAACACCCATCAATCATTAAAAGAAGCTAAACCAAATATTAAATTGAACAAACCAAAAACCATTTTACTGTTCAAGCTGCCATTTCACTGTTCATAATGCACTATTCACGTGTACGGTACTGTTCACCTAGGCCACATCATCAGGAAAACATGCTCAAAAAACATAAGATTTATAGACAATAAATATCACTTTTGAGTACTCATCACACCCCCCAACTAGCTTATTACCAGTCTCTAGCAATTCAAGCGACTCAAAACAAATTCTACCTAATTTTTCTTCACATTATTAGCTCAGAGATTAGCCGAAATTGTATGGCAGAATGTTACAGTTTCAAAAAGCGACTACAAGAGTGAGCAAAACTTCTAGACATTTTTTTCCACAGCGAAGTCTAATTCATAAACATGGATAATAGCTCAGTCATAATCAGTACACTCCCCTGCTTCAGTTTTAACACAAACCAATCAGCATAAATAAGCTTCAACTTCAAGTCTCACCATGGATATGTCACTCAGAAAAAGAAAAATATCATTCATAAATTAGTTTAGTATTTCACTCAAATGATCTCATAAGGGTGTGCCGCCATATGCTTGCTTGTCCTCCAAATCTCCACTATTAATATCACCTGAATCAAGAGGTCTTTATATAGGGTTGTAATAGAGCTGAGGGTTAAGGCTAAAGAAAGAAAGAATATGGAATACACAACGATTCTAGGAACTAGTAGAGCATATGTAGAAGTAAGAGATATAAATTACATAAAGCTTACAATTCACTTCATACCGGAGCCATGTATCAACTTTTTGGGCTCAAGCTTCTTATAAACATCACTAGTACAACCAAGAATTAAATTCAACTGTTTTTTTTTTCATTTCATTTTTTTTTCCTTTTCAATTTTTTTTTATTTTTTTAGATTAAAAAAAAATAAAAAACTTAATCACCCCATAACTTGAATCATTCAATCACGTATCCATCAACAACAAGTAACCTTCAACACCAAGATCTCTTTTAAAGCTCAACCAATTCCATAGAATAGGGTAGGATATAGTGTTTAAAGTTTTTGGGTAAATAATATATGGTTTTATGAAAGAATATGCTTATTTTGGCTTAAATGGGTTAACTAGGGGTAAATATTAAAAGGGCATACGATAATTTGGCAATGGTGGTGTGTCCTAAGTGCCTCCATCCTTTTCAGGTCATTGAGTTGATATATGTCTCGAATGGTTTAAAGCAAGTTCTAGAGTATACACACAAAAATGAGATCATACGCACATGAATAAGTGTGATTGATGCATAATGTTTCAATCATAAAAGGCTTAAAAGCTCACAAGGGTTTATGCAAGTCTACACTTAATTCATGACTTTTCAACTCGTACAGATTCCGAAACATTGAAACGTACCAACATGGCTGCATAATTATAAATGGTATGAAAAAGAATGCTTTGCCGACTAGAAACATAGAGAATTAGTGCTCACATTTATAATAACCAGCTGAATTTGCAACATCAAGAAAATCATCTCTTTTATGCCATCTTATAAATATACCCACACATCTCATCATTGCTAGGAAGCAAAACAAACAAAAGAAAAAAAAATAAGATCAAATCAAACAACCTAGAACCAACAAATTGGAGAATAAAAATACTAATCAAACGATTACTCCCCCCAACTTAAAATAAGCATTGTTCTCAATGTGATAAATCAAGTAAAGGATAAAAGACAACTTATTTAAAGTGAAGAGGAAGAATAGGAAAGAGTGCACCTGATGGTGAGAGTTCTCCAAGCAATTTCTCTGCAACTTGTTAGTTTCCAAAACAATAAAATAAAACAAAGCAAAACAAACCAACAAAATAAAATAAAAATAAATAAAGAATACAATTACAACAAATTGGACAACAAGTCCAACAAATCAGTCTTCATAGACCGGATTCTCTAAAGAGATGGTCTCATCCTCTAGAACCAAATTTTCTAAGAATGGTTTAAGACGTTGTCCATTAACTTTAAACACATTACCATTCTTAGGGTCCTCAACTTCAATAGCACCAAAGGGAAAAACTCTTTTAACCACAAAAGGACCTGTCCACCTAGAACAAAGCTTACCAGGAAATAAATGCAATCTAGAATTATGCAAGAGAACTTTCTGACCAGGTTCAAAATTTTTTCTTAAAATTTTCTTATCATGAAAAACTTTCATGCGTTCTTTGTAAATTCTAGAATTCTCATATGCTTCATTTCGAAGTTCTTCCAATTCATTCAGCTGTAATTTTCTGAGAGAACTTGCATCATTCAAACTGAAATAAAACGTCTTTATAGCCCAATAAGCTTTGTGTTCCAATTCTACAGACAAGTGACAAGCTTTTCCATAGGCTAATCTGTAGGGGGACATGCCAATCGGGGTTTTAAAAGCTGTACGGTAAGCCCAAAGAGCATCAGTTAACCTTAAAGACCAATCTTTGCGGTTTGGATTCACCGTTTTTTCTAAAATCTGTTTTATCTCCCGATTGGCAAGTTCAACCTAACCACTTGTCTGTGGGTGATAAGGGGTAGCAACTTTATGAGTAACACCATATTTTTTCATCAAAGCTTTAAAAGGTTTATTGCAAAAATGTTTGCCCCATCACTGATAATGGCTCGAGGTGTTCCATGTTTATAGAAAATATTTTCTTTCAAAAATTTCAAAACAGTGTTATGATCATTTTTCCGACATGGAACAGCCTCTACCCATTTTGAAACATAATCAATGCCTACTAAAATATAAAGATATCCAAAAGATGAAGGAAACAGACCCATAAAATCAATGCCCCAACAGTCAAATATTTCAATAACCAAAATAGGATTCAAAGGCATCGTATTTCTACGAGTTATCGTTCCTAATTTCTGACAGCGCTCGCAAGCTCTACAATATGCATTAATGTCTTTGAAAAGAGTAGGCCAATAGAATCCACATTGCAAAATTTTAGCAGCTGTTTTCTTAACAGAAAAATGACCACCACATGCTTCATTATGGCAAAAAGAAATCACATCATGCATTTCATTATTAGGAGCACATTTTCTATAGATTTGGTCACCACAATACTTAAACAGATAAGGATCATCCCAAAAGAAACTGCGTAACTCCACCATGAATTTCTTTCGATCTTGTGCATTCCAATTCGATGGAGTTTTACCTGTACAAAGATAATTCACAATATGAGCAAACCAAGGTAATTCTGTAATAGCAAAAAGTTGTTCATCAGGAAAAGAATCATTAATTGGACGAATATCAGGATGTTCTTCAAAAACCAATCTGGATAAATGATCTGCCACAACATTCTGTACTCCCTTTTTAGCCTTGATAGTGATGTCAAATTCTTGGAGTAGGAGGATCCACCTAATAAGTCGAGCCTTAACATCCTTTTTACTGAGAATGTACTTTAACGCTGCATGGTCAGTGTAAACAACAATAGGCGATCCAACAAGATAAGCACGAAATTTATCCAACGCAAATACTATTGCAAGAAGTTCTTTTTTAGTTGTAGAATAATTCATTTGAGCACTATTTAAAGTCCTACTTGCATAGTAAATGACATAAGGTTTCTTATCTTTTCTTTGCCCCAAAACAGCTCCAATTGCATAATCACTAGCATCACATATAATTTCAAGAGGCAAATTCCAATCAGGTGATTGTATAATAGGTGCAGAAGTGAGCAATGCAATTAATCTATCAAAAGCAACTTGACAAGCATCGGACTATTCAAAAGGAGTGTCTTTAGATAAGAGATTACACAAGGGTCTTGATATGACACTAAAATCCTTGATAAATCTCCTATAAAAACCAGCATGTTCTAGAAAGGATCTAATATCTTTTATGCTCTTCGGAATAGGCAACTTAGCAATCAATTCTACCTTAGCCTTATCTACTTTAATTCCTTTGGAAGAAACAATATGACCAAGAATAATCCCAGTAGAAACTATAAAATGACATTTTTCGCAGTTCAGAAGAAGATTTTTCTCTTGGCATTTTATTAACACTTTTTTAAGATTAGATAAACAATTATCAAATGAATCACCAAACACAGATATATCATCCATAAATACTTCAAGAAACTGCTCCACCATATCACTGAAAATACTAGTTATGCATCTTTGAAAAGTGGCAGGAGTGTTGCATAAACCAAATTGCATCCTACGAAAAGCAAAAGTACCAAAAGGACATGAAAAAGTGGTTTTTTCTTGGTCTTCCATGGCAATTTCAATTTGATAGTAACCTGAATACCCATCTAGAAAACAATAAAACTCATGGCTAGCAACCTTTTCTAAAATCTGATCAATAAAGGGTAAGGGAAAATGATCTTTCCTAGTCGCAGAATTTAGCTTCCTATAATCAATACATATACGCCAACTAGAAACGACTCTAGTGGGAACTAACTCATTTTTATCATTTTTTACTACAGTTACTCCAGATTTCTTAGGCACAACCTATGTAAGGCTTGCCCATTTACTATCAGATATAGGATAAATTATTCTAGCATTCCACAATTTTAAAACTTCAGATTTTACAACTTCTCTCATCTTGGGGTTCAGTCTATGCAGTGCCTCCCTAGAAGGTTTAGCATCATCCTCTAAAAGAATTTTATGAGTACAAACAAGAGGACTAATTCCTTTAATATCAGCTAGAGACCAACCAATTGCAGATTTATGAGCATACAAAACAGTAATCAATTTATTTTCCTGCTCAGAAGTAAGTTGAGAAGATATTACCACAGGAAATGTGTCATTTGAGCCTAAAAATGCATGTTTCAGACCTGATGGCAGAGGTTTCAGTTCCAAAATTGGCACCTCTACGCTTGACGGCTTATTCTCAACACGTGGTGGGATTTTCTCAAACTTAGGATACCATCCTTTAGCGTCTTGTACCTGAAAAGTATAAAAAATGCACTAATTTCAGAAATTTCAGCAACTTCAACAGTTTCAGGTGAAGTAGAATCATATGAATTCACAAGAAAATTCTCTAAAGCATCAACAACACTGTTTTTAGCAAATTCATCATGCATTAGAGTTCCAATAAAATCAACAAATTCATATTCATCGTCTTCCTGTGGTTGCTTGAACACATTAAAAATGTTCACTTCCATAGTCATGTTCCCAAAACTGAGTCTCATTACTCCACTACTGTAGCTAATGTTAGCATCACATGTAGCTAAGAAAGGACGTCCTAAAATCACAGGAATTTGATTTTCAATCTCAGAAATAGGTTCAGTGTCCAAAATAAAGAAATCAACAGGATAGTAAAATTTGTCCACTTGAACCAACACATCCTAAATTATTCCCCTTGGAATTTTTATGGAATGATCAGCCAACTGCAATTTAAGCTTTGTGGGCTTAATCTCTCACCAAGACCTAGCTGCAAGTACTCTGAATAAGGAATTAAATTCACACTAGCACCTAAATCAAGCAAAGCACGATCAATCAAATGGCTTCCAATAACACATGATAAAGTAGGGTTTCCAGGATTTTTGTGTTTTGGGGGAATTTTATTTTGAAGCACAGAACTTACATGAACAGCTAAGAATGCAGTTTTCTTCACATTATGCTTTCTCTTAACAGTGCACATATCTTTTAAAAATTTAGCATATGTTGGAACCTGATTAATAGCATCTAATAGAGGAATATTGATTTTTACCTGCCTAAAAAGATCTAAGATATCAGAATGATTATTTAATTTCTTTGAAGGCTGTAAACTTTTGGAAAAGGTGTCGGCGAAGGACAACTCTCAGTAATATCATTCTGTTTGGACTCATCAAGTTTATCTTTACTCTTAGATTTCTCTACATCCTTAGCCGGAGGAATAGTATCAATAACTTTACCATTCCTAAGAGTAAAAGAATCAACATGCTCATATATTTCACAAGAATTTACACCTTTAGGATTTGGTTCAGTATTAGAAGGAAACTTCCCTTTTTCATTCACAGCAAGAGAATTAGTCAATTTAGAAATTTGATTCTTAATATCCTTATTCTCTTCAACTAACTGAACAATCATGAAATCATATTTAGTGAACATGGTTTCAAACCTCTGGCCTTGTTTTTGTTGATCCTGCATAAATATCTGAAGAGTATCTACCAAAGATGGCTTAGAATTTAATGAATTGGGTGCTGAAAATTGATGGTTAGGAGCACTTACCTATTGTTGAGGTTCATTTCTCCAACGAAAATTAGGGTGGAACCTTGTTGCTGGATTGTATACCTCTGAATAAGGAGAATATGGTTTCTGAAAGTTTCCAATGGCAGCAACCTGAGGGTCCTGTGATACCTGCAAAGAAGGGCAATTGTGACTGAAATGACCAATATCATAACAATGATCATATATTTGAGTAGAATTAACCTGATTAACAGATTGAGGCACATAAGAGTTATTCAAATTTAATTTGGCCACCAAGGTCTCATATTTCAACTTCCAACTATCTTCGTCCTTCAATTGATAAATTCCTTTACTAGTAGAAGATGTAGAAGGCTTGGAACGATCTGTGTTATCAAGTGGACTGAGGGTAGACCACTGATGAGGTTTTTCAGCAATTTCATTCAGGAATTCTATAGCATCATTAAGATCTTTTCATGAAGTTTCCATTACACATAGACTCAATGAATTGACGATCCTTAGGGAGAAGTCCCTTATAGAAGTAACTAGCCTGACGCCAAGATTCAAAACCATGATGTGGACACAAACATAAGAGCTCCTTAAACCTTTTCCATGCTTGATATAGTGACTCATTTTCAGTTTGAGCAAAATTTGAAATTTTTTTCTTTAAAGCCATTGTTTTGTGGTTAGGAAAATACTCATTAAAGAATGCCTCACATATTTCATTCCATGAACCTATAGACCTAGCCCCTAAAGAATATAACCAACTTTTTGCTTTATCTTTTATAGAGAATGAGAAAAATTTCAGTTTCACAAAATCCAGTCCCTCATCTCGATTATAAAATGCACAAACTGCATCCTTAAATGCTCTAACATGCAAGTATGGATTTTCATTCGCTAGACCATGAAATGAAGGAAGAAGTTGAACCATGCCAGGTTTGAAATCATACCTAGGCATGTTATGTCGTAACATAATGCATGAAGGTGCAGTATTACGTGCTGGATGCAAATAGTTCTGTAAAGTTCTTACTGGTGGCGGAGGATTGTTATTATTATTCAATGCAAAATCATTATTAAAATCCTCCATGTCTCCAACTGATGCAGATGACCTAGAAGAAGCAAATATATTTCTCACACAAATTACAGATTCAGATTCAGAGTCGTGTTTAGATTCAGATGTAGGCTTCTTAGTAAATATACCAAATTGATCTCTATAGCACATATGATGAAAACAAAAAAATAAAAATAAAAATAAAAAATGAAAACAAGTAGATTGAAAGAAAGTAAAGAAAATGGAACGAGTGTACCAAATGTAGGGAAAATTCGGCAATCTTTGCTGAACCACTCCCGGGCAACGGCGCCAAAAATTGCTTGCTAATTTCAAGTGCAGGAGTCGCGTATCAGTATAACTCGGAGTAACGAGTGTCGTGCCACGAAGAGCAGTACGAAAGATCACAAAATTACAATTAATAAAACAATTCAATTGTGTTTAATTGAGAGTAAAACTTATGAATGAGAAATACTAAGGCTTCGGGGTTCCACCTTCAATTATTTATGCAATATTATTGATTCAATTATTTTCTTAAAACTTACATAAGAATAGACATAGAAAAGATGAATTCGGTTGATGGTGTTCACACATAAGCACAACTAATTTCTTATAGGAAAAATCTCAAGCATAGCCTGTACCTACAACAAGAATCTATCAAGAAATAATTCCAATCGAAATTCTAAATAATCTATTGGCTCACCAAAATTATAAAAGCATGGATGTTTTTACTAAACAATAGAAAAAGCATGACTGAACCTATGAATAAGATTATATAACATCCATCAATCATTAAAAGAAGGTAAACCAAAAACCAAATTTATATTGAAATACTTGTCTAAATTGAATCAACAATACACATAAATAATCTTAGGTTTCTCCTCTCACTTTAGTTAGGAGATTAGTTCTCCATGAAAAGAAATACAAAAATAGATAAAAATGAAGGAAGGAGAGGTAGTAGCTTCTCTTCTCCTCTATTCTCTCTCTCCTTTCTCTCTTTCTTGGATGATCTCTTAAATGAAGGAAATGGGGTATTTATAAGAAAATTCTGGGTACTGTTTATTGGGGGTACTTCACGAGTACGGCACTGTTCACACACTGTTCACGTCGTCGCTGCTTACGCATATGGACTGCTGACGTCACTGCTCACAGGCGGCACTGGCCATTGACTGTTCAAGCCTCGAGAAAAATTTAGAACACTTTTAAACTCAATTGTTCTTTCTCTTTTTCTCTCGGGCGAATATCACACTTTTACTTAGAGTAGGGGACCGTTTTTTTTTTTTGCTATCAAAAGCTCACAAAACTTGCACATAAGCATTAGATTTGGCCGAACTCCCCTAGCCCTCTATTTATAGTGGTCGAATTCTTCCTAGTGTGAGAGGATTTGTGTTTCACCATAAAACCTATCAAGTTAGAGTTTAACCCAATTCCAACTCTAAAAAGTATTATCCAATTATAATTAATGGATAAATATTAAAAACCTTCCTAATTTGATTTCTTAAATAACTCATATTATTTATCACCTTATCAAATAAGGTTTTTGATACTTATCATACTATCATCAATAGCATGAAACTAGAAATTCAATTTCTAGTAGAAAAGTATTTTTGATTTTTAATTAAATAATTAATTAATTAAATAATTAATTAATTACCTGTAACATTCCTAATTTCGCATATATATGGAAAGTATTATTGAATTAATATTGAGTATGTAAATGTGATATTTATGATTTGAAGGGGTGAAAAATATAATTAAATGTATTTTTTTGTAGTTTCCAAGTGGACCAATTGGAACGGTCGAAAACAATGCGTGAAGCGAAGGGAGAAAAATTGGGCAGTGAGCATTGCGACCAGAGCTCGCGATGAAAGTGGCAAAATTGGACCAGCGAGCATCGCGACCATCCTCGCAACCAGAGCTCGCGATAGCTGCTCACGATGAAGGGGCAAAAATTCCACCAGTGAGTATCGCGACTGAGCGACGCGATGGCCCAAAAATTTTTAAAAAAAATAAGCACCGAGTGATTGAAGCAGTGGAGCTTCATAAAAACCAACAGAATAGAGAAACAAAGAGAAAAACAGAACAGAACCAGAACGGGAGAAAAAAGAGGAGAGAGAAAGAAGAGAGAGAAAGGAAAAAAGAAGAAGAAGAAGAAGAAAAGAGAAGGAGAAGAAAGAAAGGAGGAAGGAAAGGGTATCCAGGTTCGGTGTACACTTGTTTTCGAATTTTCTGTTTTCCAGAATATTTTGGATTGATTGAATTTGATTAATTTTGAGTTGTTTGAATTATATTGATTATAGTTTATTGTTTGAAATTAATTTTGGACTAATTTGAATTACAATATAGTTTATATTTGAGATATTGATTGTGAATAATATTATGAATCAATTTTAATATGTTTTGATTCTAATATTGTTATGAGAAATATAGTTGAAGGTGATTTTAATTATATAATGTTTGTGAAATGTATCGAAAAATGATTTTGGGGCATTTTGATTTAATATTGGTTTGTGAAATATATTCGAATATGATTTTGAATTAATTTGATATGAATATTGGTTTCAGAAATATATTTGAATATATATTTGAATTGATTTGATGTAATTATTGATTTGGGAAATATACTCGTATATGATTTTGTATATTTATTTTATATAATTATTAATAAAATTTGGATTTCAAAAATATGTTTATTGATTTGAAATATTTGAAAGTTAACTTTGAATATAAGAAAATTATTTGTGAAATTGTATTTCGGAATCGAAATTTCAATATAGAATTTGAATGATTTGAAATAGATTTGAGAAATCGTTTTGCGAAATGGCTCTGATGTGTATAAACATAGATATGGATATAGGAGGTTAACATGTCAATTGGATTTTTCTGAACAGTATTGTGCCGATCTATTCTGATGCACCACCCTATGGATAGTGCAGACCTCAAGTGCTGGTCCTAGGGTAGTGAACTTTGATATGTTTGTGCCACCATTTAGATAATACAGGCCTCAAGTGCCGGTCCTAGAATTCTGATATAGGACATTTACAGCGGGTAACTGATGCAACAGTTTGTTACTGTAACATCCCGGATTTCGGGTAATAAATTTTTGATATATGTGAAATATGTGAAAAATAAATTTCCAGCGGACCAGATTGAATAGTGAAAAATAAAAAAAAAAATTGGAAAACTGGACCAGAGAGCATCGCGACCTGGTCACCGCGACCACAGGTCGCGATGGCTCGTTCGCGATGAAAATGGCAAAACCTGGCAGTGAGCAACGCGACCAGCCACCGCGACCACAGGTCGCGATGGACTGCTCGCGATGAAAGTGTCAAAAACGGGCAGAGAGCAGCGCGACCACTCGCGCGACCAAGGCGCGCTCGCGAGGAAGGCGGTGCGCGCATTCCAGTGAGCATCGCGACCTGGTGCCGCGACCACAGGTCGCGACGGCGGTCGCGGTAGCGAAAAAAATATATAAAAAAAAAGAAGAAGTTTCTCGCAGAAGCGAGAAAACAGAACAGAAGAGAAAGAGAGAGAAAGAGCCGAGAAAAAGGAGAGAAAAGAGAGAAGAAAAAGAAGAAGAAGAAGAGAGAAGAAGAAGAAAGAAAAGAAAAGAAAAAGAGGAAGAAGAGGAAGAAGGAAAAAGGAAAAAGATAAGGGAAAGAAATCGTGGAACCGCGGTTGATCGAACGAAAAACGGTACCGAGGTAGGTGTACGTTTGTTTTCGCAATCATTATGAAAAGTATTTAGTTATCGTTTTCATTTCCGTTTTCGTTTGTGTTTTCGTTTTTGATTTCGTTTCGTTTTGTTTTCGTTTACGTTTTCGATTTTCGTATGAAAATGGTTTATGTTATATGAAGGAAAATTGATGATTTGCATGACTATTGTTTATGATTTGTAATATATTGTGATTACTTGAAAATCGTTTATTGTAACGGCCCTAGGATACTTAGACATAGAAATGGATATAGGAGGTTGGTATACCAGCTGGGTTTTACCTAGCAGTACTGCGCCGTTATTATTGTGTGATTGTTGTTGCGGGGCAATCTCGGACAATCACACCGATTTTAGTGATCGTTGTTGCGGGGCAATCTCGGACGATCACAATGATACTAGCGATTGTTGTTGCGGGGCAATCTCGGACAATCGCGATGATATTAGTGATTGTTGTTGCGGGGCAATCTCGGACAATCACGTGATATCAGTGACTGTTGTTCCGGGGCAACCCCGGACGTCACATTGACCCATATTCCAGTCCTAGAATGTTTAGTATTCTAGTGGGCCAGAATTGATTGAAATTGAAAAGTGAACCGAATGATTTTATTGATAGCATTCATTATCGACTTCATTATTGAAATTAAAGTAATTGGAATTGTTTAATGCTTTGATTTTCGAAATTTAATTGTTTTGAAATGCAATAGAAATGGAATTGTTTTGAAATGCAATAGAAATGGAATTGTTTTGAAATGCAATAGAAATGGAATTGTTTTGAAATATTTATATTGTGATTTATTTAATTGAGTTTTTAGTACACCCACTAAGCTTTATGCTTAGCGCGTTAGTTTGTTTCTAACGCGTAGGTACCAGGAATCCAGAGGAGGCTAGAGACTGAAGGAAGAGCAAGTTGCAGACCGAGTCACAGGATTTATACAGTTGGGTAGCTATATTTATGATATGTGTATATATATTCTGAAAGCATGCATATACAGGGAATTTGTAAATACGCTTTGTAAAATGTTTTGTAATTAATTATTGTATGATTTCTATCTTTTATTATTTAAATGTAAATAGTAAAGTCTGATTTGTTTTATTTTATAAATTGTGATGAAAGATTTTGATAAGTCGCACTAAACGGCAGAGTGTGCAACTGTTTGAAGTGATATAGAAGTGTTGCTATTGAGAATTGTTTTTGAATTGAATTGTGTTAAACAGGTTTGGAAAGTCCGAAAAACAAACGGCACTCTGCCGAATTTTCGTAAAAAGTTTAATTATTTTTATGGGCTCACTCGAAAAACGATTTTTAAATTATAATTTATATGGTTTTCTGTTTATAAATGAATGTTTAAAAGTTCAGAAAGTCCGAGTAGCGCGCCCCGGATCGGGTCGGGGGGGGGGGGGGTGCTACAGTTACCCGCAAGTATACGGGGTCGGCACAAGTAATAAAATGATGAGTAAATTATCGTCTCCACAGGGATATTTAGGCGTTGAGTACTAAAATTAACCAAGCCTATTTCTATTTGGATAATCGAAAGGTTTAAAATAATGAATTAAAAGATAACAATATAAAAACATAAAAGTAAAGCAAACAACCAATATGAGAGATTAGTTAGGGTATTTGAATTCACCTATTCCATCCAATTGATTTCCATGAAAGCACATTGTTGTAGTTTAACTATGCATGATGATGACCGTGTTCATCTAATTTATCCAAAGTCCCATCTCGAGGTAAATCGGACCTATTTCGCACACACTAATATCCTATCTCTCGATGGTATATCCAAGTGCATGGAAATGCATTAGTTACAATAAACACCCTATGTGATCACACAAGTAAATTAGTATATCTCTATCTAATTCTACTTGTGGTGGACATTATATCGAGCACGTGGTGGGCGTCTCCTCTCGGTACATAACACACAACCAATTTATCATCTAAATGTAGGCCTTCACATTCAAAAGTATTAAGCACAATAATACCACTCAACAACATAATAATCAACCACAACAAATTAAACAATCAATTCATTCAATCATCATAGAATAAGATCCATCAAAACCCTAACTTACAAATTTAGTTCATAATCAAATATTTACAACTAAACATGTTTTCCAATTAATAAAGAGAGTTACAAGCATGAAAATAAAGAAGGAAAGGGATAGAAAAACTCTAGGTGTGATGAACTTTCGTCCTCCTCCTCATTGGGAATTTGTCTAGCTTCTACTTTCTCCAAATCCAAGCTTGATGGTGAGATTTTGGCTCAAGGATTGAATCCAATCTCTCTTGGTTTCAAGGTGATCTTCTTCTCCCCTCTTTGCCTCTTCTCTTCTCTCTTGGTCTTCTCTTGGTCCTCTCCTTAGAGCCCTAGCTGAATCCCCTCTCTTTTGAGCCTTTTTTCTACTTATAGACATTGGAAATAAGGTTTCTCGCGTCGCCATCGCGACCGTGGGTTGCTATCGCTGGTCGCGGCACTGTGCTCGCGGTGCTCACTGCCAAAAAATTGATGTTTCATCGCGACCAGTGTATCGCGACCTACGGTCGCGGTACTAAGTCGCGGTGCTCACTGGTCCAAATTTCAGGATTGCGCACTGTTACGAAAATGACCATATCTTCCTCTAGAAAACTCCAAATCACGAACTGTAAAATGTATTGGAAAGTAGACATCTATATTTTTCCATACATATAAAGCTCGAAACCCAGTTCATTCTCTGGAATTTATGAAGGCCTCCGAAACATGACTCATGACTTAACTCACTACATGAAAGTCGTGAGTCTGCGTACTATTGTGAAAATGAGCATAACTTTCTCTAGACAACTTGGAATCATGAACCGTAAAATTTTCCGGAAAGCAGACATCGTGACCTTTCCAGAAATATAAGGCGCTCAACCCAGTTCATCTTGTAGAATTTATGGCAGCCTCCAAACGATGACAGCTGTGCACTCCCAAATCTTCAATTTAATCCACCAAAACTCTTCAATTACGCACAAAACCTTATTACCTGTACACTAGAGGAAAACACGTCAAAAGCATCAAAAATACTCAAGAATACAATTAAAAGATATGGTTTAAGGGTCGTAAATATATGAAAATAAATAACTGATCAGTAACACCGTTGGTGTCCAACTCTGATATGATGTTCGGCGGGTAGCCCGTTTGTGTCTGATGCCGAACAACCCGTAATCCAGTCCGATAAATTATGTTATGTATGTCAGGAGCCCAGTGTGAAAAATGATTTGTTATATGAAAGCATTTGAGAAATTATGAAGATTTTGTATGTTAATTGATTTTGAATACTGTATTTGTTGAGTATATGATTTGATTTGACATGAGCTCCATATCTGATTTATTTATATGTTATTTATATTTTTATCAAAAATAAATAAACTTATTTGTTATAGTATATTTAGATATACAATTTTGTGTACACCTACTAAGTAATCTGCTTAGCATGTTGAGTTTTCTCACACGTAGATAACAAAAGTTTCAAGGGAGATAATGATAAAGTAGAATAGGGACTGCAAGACCAGAGTCCAGAGTCACATCGTTCCTGCATATATTTTGGTAGTCCTTTTGTAATAAGTATATATGTTTTGATATAGCATGTATATATAGAAAATGTTTGTACATATTTGAAGAACTTCCGCTGTGTAAATATTTTATTATGTTTATATTATTTGAATATTTATAAATTATATTGTGAAATTGATTTGGCAAGTCGCACTAGATTTGGAAAGGTGCGCAAGAATTTAGAAGTGTTGATTTTTATGAATTTTAATTGTAAACAGGTTTTGGAAAGTCAGTAAAACTGAGGAAACTCTGACAAGATTTTTGGAAATTTATCTGGACCATTTTCAAATGTTTTTAATATCGTTTAGTAAGAGATTTCGATATATAGTAACACTCCTTAATTCGGTCCGAGCGATTTGGGTCAGGGGGTGTTACATTACCATTTAATTAAATAATAAAATAAAACAAAGTAATTAACTAAGTCCATTAGCTAATGCCGCCCAGACCAAAACACATGGGCCAAACTTCATTTTATTCATTTTATTAATCCCATTGGACCTCCACAAAAAAGTCTACATGTGAACTAGACCCATTCTTACAAAAAGAAATAAGTCCACATGCCTTAAATAAATATATTTAATATTTCAACAGCCCATTTATATTAAATGTGCTAATTATATTCTTAATATATTTACGGGATGTTAATAACATCCCTTAGGGCCGCCCAAGGGGTCAAACACCCTTGGTCGCCCATTCCAGGTATTTTGACAAGTTACCGCGTGTCTTGATCGAACACAAGAATGCACTTTTTAAAACTTTTGGAAAGAATTCCAAAATCAATTCTATAAGATGGATCAAATAAATGATCCGGTAGTATATAACTAGTGATCCATTCAAGTTCGTGTAGATTGAGGATCTTGGCGAGATATCTAAATTTAAGCTCCAATAGACACAACCTAATCACAATCAACAAATGATTCACTTAGGTCCAATCCATTAATTTTAGTTTATTCCACTAAAGAACTAAAATTGAACTCTTAAATAAAGATAGAATGAGTAAGTACACTAATTCGTACCCTAGACAACCTAAATGAAGAAAGTGTATCCTCATGAAAAATATTAGTAATCGCCAAAAACTCATAGACCGCCTATAGCTCTCCAAGTTACCATGTTTATTCATATAACCATGTTTTCGAACTTAGATATTTTGACTTGTCCAGAAGTCATGTTTCAATAACCACTATTGAAAACATTACGTAAAGATTTAAATATCCAATACCTCAAAACATCCATATGATGATATTCTACTAACATTTGCTAGATGCAGTCACGATGTCCATTTCTATAAATGTTGTCCTCTATCGATATACACGTGAATACCACCAAACCATTGATGATAGACTATGCGATATAATCGTACTCATTGACAGCTCAAATGATAACGCGTGCAACTATAAGTCCATCATTTATCTCAGGATTGAGATAAACTCTCCGATTGTCTCAGTTGAATTTTTTTTTTCCACTGACGGTTGCGAATAAAGTTTCTACAGTGATCCTATTCAATACACCCAGTGCACTAGATTCTTTTGTCCAAAGACACTTTGATGATTTTAGACTCATCATATCACATTTGATCCCGCTCAAATGCTAACAAAAGAATCTACAACTTTGACAAAATAAAGGCGCCCAACCTTGTATCTTAAGTTGTGAATGTTTATTCGAGACTAACTAAAGAATTGTGTCTACCTCATACATATCCAGATGTACGAACAATTCTTTCGTTTCTCATAATCTCTTAACCTTATGATTATTTACTTTAGACAATTGATATAATTGCTATATTGTTAAATCTGAAATCATTTTATTCATATGAGAAAGATTGTCAAATACACTATTACACTCTTGCTATTGAGCATAATCCTAACATATTTTCAATGAAACACAAGATTTCCATAAGTATTTCAATGTTGTTCTCTCTATTTTCTCTATGTAAAATAGAGCTTGTTCTCACAGGCCTTTCATCGAATAGTTTGTTACTTTTAACAAACACTTGTTCTTTACTCACTTTCACTCATTTTCTCAGTGTTTACATGGTATCAGAGCCTAGATGGCAAACGGTTCAAGCTCTACTTCGATCTTTAAAGCTCTCAATTTCAATCTCTCTGTGAAGTTGACTAAAGATAACTTTGTTCACTGGCGCGCACAAATCCTTCCAGCTATTCAAGCATTAGACCTTGAAGATTACATCAATAAAGGTAAATCTCCTCCAACTAAGTATGTTAATGTTATTACTGATAATAATATTGAAGGAGAAACTGTTGTTAATGAAAAATATGTTGATTGGAGGAGATCTGATCAGTTACTTCTGTGTTGGTTGATGAGCACTGTTAGTGAAAGTTTGATTAGTGAAGGCAAAGATTGTCAAACTTCTCTTTGAGTTTTGGAAGGTGCATGAGTCTTTGTTTTCTACTGAGTCTCTTGCCAAAGTTTTACAACTGAAATAACAGCTTCAAAATGCAAAGAAAGGTTCTAACTCTATAGCTGAGTTTGTTCTTCGTGTGAAGTCCTTTGTAATGGCCTCAAATCAGTTGGTCAAACTATTATAGATAAAGATCTCTTGCTTAGTGTTTTGAATGGACTCGGACATGATTATGATCTGGTTGTGGTGTTATTATCGCAGCAACAATCCTCCATTATACTTCATGAGGCATAATACATGTTTATGACTTATGAGCAAAGAATTGAACACCTCAATTATGTGTCTCAGATTGATGTAGCTACACCAGTTGTTAATTTTGCAGCAAACAATGGTGGTAGAGGTAATTTCAACCAAGGAGGAAACAACACAAATCAATCTGGTGGCAGAGGTAATACCAACAACAATTGTGGCAAGAGAGGAAGAGGAAGGTGGAACAATAACAATAGGTCAACATGTCAGATCTGTAGCAAGCCTGGGCACTCAGCAATCCAGTGTCATAGCAGATATGACAGATTTGCTCAAGGCCAAAATTTTAACTACAATTCAGCTATCAATCATGCATCTATGCAAATCAATACTCAGGGCAACTTCCAGGGTTCTAATACTCATGGCAACTTTCAATATCACCAAGGGAACTATCAGCCTTCTCAACCTGGTTATCAAGCTCATTTTAACCAGAATATATCTCATGGCAGCTATGCCACTCCTGAGTATATTGCTGATCCAGTCTAGTATGTTGATTCTGGTGAAACCAGCGATGTTACACCTGATCTTGGTAACTTCTCCAACTACTCTCATTATAATGGTTCTAATAAATTACTAGTTGGTAGTGAACAACACTTAGATATTTGCAATATTGGGGATACCTTGGTTAGTTCACACACTAATTTTTTTGCAAACCTTACAAATGAAAAATGTCTTTCATGTCCTAGGATAACCGAGGATTTACTTAGTATTTCTTAGTTCACTAAAGATAATCATGTTGTGACTGAATTCTTTGATACTTGTTGCATGACTAAGGACAAGAATATCAAGATAATATTGCTCCAAGGAACCTTAAAGATGGGCTCTATCAGCTGCAGTTACATGGCAAAACTATTAAGCTTCCCGGTCTTCCATCAAGACTAGCTTCTGTTTGTTTAGCTAATTCTAGTTTTGCTCTTTGTAATAATCATGCTATATCTACTTGTGTTGATAATCATTTGCCTGTTAAAAATTCTATTGTAGTTGCTCCTTGTAGTTTGCAATTTCATGCTGCTTGTGCTTGCAAACTCAAATACAAATTCTGTTTGTGTTTCTGCTTCTAATAGTGTTAGTAAAATCTTGAATCTTTATCACTCTAAACTTGGTCACCCTTCTTTTGTTGTGCTAAAACAAGTCTTGAATTCTCTTAATGTTTCCTACTCCAATTCTGAAATTGATTGCTGTGAATCTTGTAAAATTGGTAAAATGCACCAACTTCCATTTGCCAAAACTACAATTACTGCCTCTATTCCTCTAGAATTTGTATATACTAACATTGGGGTCCTTTACCTCTTCTTTCTACAGATGGTGCAAGATATTATATTATGTTTGTGGATAGTTTTACTAGGTATTCTTGGCTCTTCCCCTTGAAGTTAAAATCTAAAACTCTTTCTGTTTTTGTTTCCTTTAGAACTTAAGCTAAAAAACAGTTTAGTCTTTCCATTAAGATCCTCCAAACTGACATGGGTAAAGAGTTTCAAGCTTTTGCACCTTATCTCAAACAACATGGATTCTACTTAGATATTCTTGCCCCTATACACACCAACAAAATGGTGTTCCCAAGAGGAAACATAGGCATATTGTAGAGGTTGGTCATGCCAAGCTTCCATTGTCCTTGTGGGTAGAAGCTTTCCAAGCTACGACTTTACTTATCAACAACCTGCCTAGTCCTTTACTACACAATATCTCTCCATTTGAGAAACTCTTCCATAGAAAATCAAATTGCCATTACTTTAAAACCTTCGGTTGTGCTCGCTTCCTTTACCTTGGACCCTTCTCTAATCAAAAGTTTGATT
The DNA here is from genome assembly GCA_003430845.1 of Xanthoceras sorbifolium. Taxonomy (NCBI): domain Eukaryota; kingdom Viridiplantae; phylum Streptophyta; class Magnoliopsida; order Sapindales; family Sapindaceae; genus Xanthoceras; species Xanthoceras sorbifolium. The sequence goes on along the minus strand of CM010616.1, from coordinate 10,149,582 downwards.
TTCACTCCACTGAATATGTGTTCATAGGGTATAGTTTACAACACAAGGAATATAAATGCTTACATCCATCTGGGAAAGTATACTTGTCTTAAAATGTCTTGTTCCATGAATTTGACTTCCCATATCAATCCTTGTTTCCTACTTCTGTCAGTCCTCCTCCCACTTTTGTTATTCCTTTTTCGTCTGTTATTAAAAGTTCTTCTTCTAGCAATCATCACACACTTCCTTCTAGGTCCCTACAGCTGCAATTGCCTTAGTCCTTTACTTTAGCTGCACCTGAACTTTCTCCTATACAGCCATCGCCTCACATTTTTGTTGAGCTAAATGCACCCAGTACAGCCTCTATACCTGATGCCCCTAATCTCCATCCAATGATCACTCGATCTAAAACAAGCCATACCAAGCCTAAAGTTTTTTCTGCCTGGTGTAAATCTCTTTTTTTTTGCAAATATTGATAGTGAACCTTTCAATGTCAAGTCTGCCCTTGTTGATCCTAAGTGGAATCTTGCTATGCATGAAGAATACAATGCTTTGATAAAGAACAACATTTGGTCTTTGGTTTCTGCACCCTCCAGCTGCAACATTGTTGGTCACAAGTGGGTCTTTGGTACTAAGTTTAAGCAAGATGGGATTGTGGCTAAGTATAAGGCATGTTTGGTTGCAAAGGGGTTTCACCAAACACCAGGGGTAGACTATTCTGAAACATATAGCCCTGTCATTAAACCTTCTACAATTAGGGTGATGTTTATATTGGCTGCAAGTTTTGGGCGGGAGATTCAACAAGTAGATATAAATACTGTTTTTTTTTAAATGATGATTTGCATGAACTTGTATATATGGAGTAGCCTGCTGGAGTTGTTAATTCTAAGTATCTTAATAATGTGTATAAGTTGCAAAAAGCTCTTTATGGGCTCAAGCAAGCTCCAAGGGCTTGGTTCCACAAGTGTCGGGATGCACTGCTATCTTGGGGGTTCTCCCAGTCAAATTCAAGTATCTCTCTCTTTATCAAGAAACAAGTAAAGTCTTTGTTTTATATTTTGGCGTATGTGGATGACATACTCATCACAGGAACTGATCATACTCTCATTCATAACACCATTGTTGTTCTTAACTCCAAGTTTGCTTTAAAGACTTTAGGGCCAATAAATTACTTCTTGGGTTTTGAAGTCTATCAAAACAATTAAGGGATCTATCTTACTCAGTCCAAATATGTCCTTGACTTGCTTACCAAAATAAACTTGCTGAATTTTAAGCCTTGCACCACTCCTCTTTGTTCTAGCATCAAACTTTCTGGTGACAGTGTAAAAGCATTTGCAGATTTTACCTTGTATAGAAGCATCATTGGGGCTCTCCAATACCTCATGTACACTCATCCAGACATCTCATTTGATGTCAATAAGCTTAGCCAAATTTAGACTAATCTCATAGATGTCCATTGGCAGGCTTGCAAGTGAATTCTAAGGTACTTAAAAGGGATTGTTGATCTTGGCTTACTGTTTCAACTAGCAGCTCAGTTGTACATAAAAGCTTTTAATAATGCTGATTGGGCATCTTGTACAGATGATAAAAGATCAACTAGTGGCTGATGTGTTTTTCTTGGCAACAACCTAATCACCTGGTACTCTCGCAAGCAAAGAGTTGTTGCTCGCCCAATCATAGAGGCTGAGTATCGAGCTGCCTCTCAAGCCTCTACAGAAGTGCTTTGGTTATGCAGTTTATTTCAGGAACTTGGTGTCAGTTTGGTTGGCACCCCTGTGTTGTGGTGTGACAATATAGGAGTTAGTGCATTGGCTCATAACCTTGTGTTCCTTTCAGGAACATTGAAATGGATGTGCACTTAATACGTGAGAAAATAGCTGCTGGGAAGCTTGCTGTCTAGTATGTCTCTACTGTTGATCAGACTGCATATTTATTTACCAAGGCACTTCCAGTTGCTCGTTTTGAATTCTTAAGGAACAAACTCAACTTGGCTATGAAACCCCAGTTTAGTTTGCGGAGGCATATTAAGAATACACTTACTGAAGCTAGTTTAACAACTGAAGTTTCTGCACTGCATGCTTTGCATGACCAAGAAGCCTGCCAAGCAAGCAATAGAAGATCACATCCATATAGTGCAGCTTTAGCTCTTCATGAAGTATATCAACAGCAACTATTATCCTAGCATTTGTTTTAACAGTTTAGTTATTAATTATCAGCTGTTAATAACTGATTTTCAGATGTGGAAATTTGGTTGGCTGGCCTTGATTTAAGGAGAATTAGTTACAAGTTAGTTAGAAATTAATTCTCAGTATATAAAGCTAATTGTACTCGTGTATTGATTTTCAATGAAACACAAGATTTCCAGAAACATTTCAATGGTTGTTCTCTTTGTTTTCTCTATGTAAAATAGAGCTTGTTCTTACAGGCCTTTCATCGAACAGTTTGTTATTTTTAACAAACACTTGTTCTTTACTCACTTTCACTGATTTTCTCAGTATTTACATGGTATCAGAGCCTAAATGATAAACAGTTCAAGCTCTACTTCGTTGGCATAAGGTCAAGACATGTCTTCCTCTTCGAAGAAGATAGAGTTTGCTTCGATCTCTAAAGCTCTCAACTTCAATCTCTCTGTGAAGTTGACTAAAGATAACTTTGTTAACTGGTGCCCACAAATCTTTCCAGCTATTCGAGCATTAGACCTTGAAGATTACACTCTCAGAACTATAGACGTGTTTATATAATCTGAAGTCTCAGTATCTATTGATAAAGCTATTTGCATATAGTGTGATCCTCTACAAGTAGTTCATAGTTAGAGCTGGGTTATAATATCCGTTGTCCCCCTATAGTTATATCTTTTCCTTTTAAGCATTGTTGATTCTATAATGAACAATTAAATCCTTTCTTGCTCACGGAAGAATGAGAGATCTCATAATTGTCTAAGCCATAAATCAATCATTAAGGAAACTACTCATCTACTTCAATTAAGAAGAAGTGGATTCAACTATTGTGTTCATACCTTCTCAGCCACAAGCTAAACTGCAACTTCAAGATATGGAGGTATTGGTCGAGAATACTATATCCACTCACTCATGGTAAGTCAAAAGCCACGATCCAACCTGAAGGAGTCGATAAGATACTCAGGATTAAGATCACCTATAAATAGCCATCGTTTGTCGATATATATATATATATATATATATATTTATGAATCTCATCTACTAACGGATCTTGGTGAGAGATTCATATAAATTGTGACACAGTCTTATATGATCTCATCAGATAAAGTGCCTCCATTCTCATGTTAACTACATGAGCAATCTAGGATAATACTACCATACATTACATAATAGACCTCAACAGTAGATCAACCACAAACAAAGAATCCAGCTTTGTTTGGTTCTATGGATTCTTTAAATTGCATGTCTAAAAATGAATTGTACTACATATGACTTTCATATACTCATTTTGATATTATATCTTACAATATCGGATGTTACTTGCATAATATATAAATATATGAACAAATATAAAACACTTTTATTTGAATGATAAACGTTTAACTCTTATTTTTGTCTAATAACATTTACAATTTTAAGTTTTAAGGCATAAATCCCAACAGTTTCCAATATTAAAGGGCTTCCTTGTCCCAATAACATAAATCAAATTTTCGGTGGTAAAATTGACTTCGAAAATGTTATACACCAGGTGAATATTTCAACATACAAATTTGCTCAAAATGCAGTAGAATGGAGTACATTTGGCATGAGAAATAAAATTAGTGCCTTGACTCCATTTATACTTAGCCCTAGTCAAAGTGAGTGCAACTTCTTACCTTGTAACATGGATAGAATCTAAACAACTTTCTCCATTAGATAATCCATAAAATGAGTTGATCAATTCACTACTCATCAGAACTCTAGTCCCTCTAACTAGCACGCCTAGATCATCTCTAAATTCATCACTATCCAAATTTGCATAAAACTCTCTCACTAAGTATTCACATATATTATGGGGTTTCTCAATAAACTTCTCACAACCTTTCTCTAGCATGAGATTATAGACATAAAATCAACTCCTTTCTCAAAAATCAAACTTCTAGAGAGGTTATGTTCATACCTATACTCACATTCTTGGTTAATAAACTTAGGTAGTTTGTCAGACTCACCTTTTATAGCTTTCTTTCCCTTGGAAACTACTTGTTTCCCCTTGCTAGATACTTTAAAGCCAAATTAAACACTTTTATTTGCCTTTTGTTGATGTAGAAGTAAGACCCAATATCAATCTCACAAAAACAATCAAGAAATCAAAGAGATTCAGAGATTAAGTGTGTAGAGGGAGAGTGAGTTCAAGAGAGAATGGTGGCTCTTGAAAGTGTGGCTCTTAGAAAAGCATGTGAAATAAGAGAAATTAAAGTCGGGCTCCCTTTAAGTAGAAAGAAGTGCACATGGAAGAATAAAACAAAAGGTAGGAGAAGGAATACCATTTTTGCCCTTATTGAGAGGCAAAAACCCAAGCAAACATCAGGTGCACAAGCCTTGGGCGCCTAGCCACACCTCTGGCATAAGCTTGCTGCCCAGAACTGCACGCCTATGGCGTGTGCTTGCTACCCAGAAGTGCACACCTCTGGCATGTGCTTACTGCCCAGCTCCTCCATTTCTCCGTTTTTCGCACTTCTTCACTCCTTCAACTCCTCGTTCGTCCTCGATGCTTCACCAATGAGTTTTTCTACTTAAAACTTTAGCAAAGACAACCAAGAAACATATTTAAATAAGATTAAATGAGTCACAATGAAAATCAATCATCAAAAGACCACAATTGAAAAATTCTTTCGAAATTTCAATTGCATTCCTTCATAATTTTACTTGTTCAATAATGCTCTTCAAACTAGTTTCTTTAAAAATTTCAAAACAGATGTGAGCATGTTTGAATCCAAATGTGTGCTTCTCAAAAGCATATGAATTAAACAATTCAATTATTTGCATAAAAACGAGCTTCTCTAAATCTTCTTAAAATGATTTTCAATAAAAAAGAATTTATGAGTAACTCATATTTTTTCTTCAAATTCATACCACATTCAAATCAAGATATATCATTAAATTTTCACGAACGCATATGTTGTCTTAAGATTGCACTACATTCACCAAACATTTTCAAAAGTGTGTGTTACATTGCATAAAAGACATATATCTAACGGATTACTTCTCAATTAAGAACAACACTACAATGCAATTTTGCTAGAAGCTTTTTACAAGAATCCAAACCGACCATCATCCTAAATGTCGTTTAAATAAAAATATATTCATACAAGTAATGGTGTGTGCAAGTGTACTTCTTAAAAGTGTATTTTTCAATTTTTCACTTTTCACCACTTCTTCATCTGTATTTAGCATCATCCATATGCATGTTTTCTTTTGTTGCCCTTTTTCTGAACACCTTATTCTCCTTTTCATTGTGCATATTTTATGATTCTTCATGATCTTTTTCATTATATAACTCTTATGATGACTTTCACTCAAACTTAAAAGCGTGGTTCTTTCCTACATTGAGCGACTTCACAACTTATAATTATAGCCCTTTTTCACATGAGATGCTCGAGAGATCGATGAGGGCAGAAGCAACATAGATACAGACAATTGTTCAGTAATTGTATACTAGGTTTAGATATTATCACACACTCATGTCATTCAAGAAATCAATCCAATCATTTGACATACATATATTAAATATACAATATAACACATAGGTATTTTAGCAAATCGTTTGTGAATTGTATGCAATAAAAAAAAAGCATATTTACTCGCTAATATCTAACAATACATCTCAACAAATGTGGTAAACAATTTCAGCACTTGATTTGAGTTCTCATTTATGAATAGAAATTAATCAATTTTGGTCTTCTGTGAACTCCTTTAATTTTTCAGAATTGTACATAAATGGATCAAACGATGCATCAATATCATGCAGATTTTCTTTTAGAGCATTATCGACCAAATCAAGTTTCATAGGAACAGTTGGCCCTTTTTAATTTCCTTCTATCGGCATCCTATAACCTAGTCTTGGTTATCCTCTTAAACTTAGAACAAGCTAGTTGCTCAGCCTCTTTAGCATTAGCTCGATGGAGTTTCAAGAAATATTTCTTGAGAGCATTCAAATACATATCAGTCACATCAAGGTCAATATAAAAGGAGTTATTTGATGTCTTTGACCTTTGAACAAGCAGTTCATTATGTTTAGTAAAAATTTGACATTTACTACCTTTAAACATGATGGAACCTAATTGTTCACAAAAATGGGTCACACTCAAAAGATTTCCTCTCAATCCTTCAATAAGGATAGCGTCATCAATTATACCTAAGTCAGGTACATTAATCTTACCTTTGCCAATAATTTTCAATTTCTCTCTACTGGTAGTAACGGTATAACCTTCATCCTTTAGTGTAATCTCAACATAAAAATCTTTGTTACCAGTCATAGTCCAAGAACATCCACTAGCTAGACACCATGCAAGGGGACTAATCGACCAAGTAGTGAAGTTGGTCATATTACAACTAATGTTGCTTTTCTTAACCCAAGCCTTCTTACAAGATTATTTCGAAGACTTTGGTTTCGAAGAACTGTCAGAAGTTCTACGACCACCTCTCTCATTTACACTACCGAAAGACCTAAATCGTATTTTAATTAAACTAATGTATCTATTATATTCAGGTTTAGTATGTCCAACAACACCACAGTAGCGACAAACAGGAAAAAATTTAGGAAACTTACCTTGAGCTCCTTGTGGCTTTTCGAACGGCTTGTGCAAATGATCATTCTGCTTAGGAGATTTAGCTTTGACAAAAATTATCTTGCTTGTAGAGACTTTAGATTTACCAGTGAATGCAATACCTTGCTTGTTGTTGTATATTTTCCCAAGCTTGATCATATCAACAATCTTCTTTGCGGTTAGAGTCAGCCTCTTGATAGACTATTCCATCGAAGCCAACTTTTTATCAACTTCTTCCTCACATAATCGCACAATCAAAAAGGTTTTATCTTTGCAATCCGCTTTCTCTTTTAAAAGCTTTAATCCTCTCATTGCAGTTATCTACCTCCTTTTGCAAATTGAGAGACTTATCCAAAACTTCATATCGCTCAAGTTTGAGCAATTTATTTTTTGACAGTAAAGAGACGTTTAGAGTGAATACCTTGCGATCCATTTTAAGGAGTTGCTCATAAGCCTCTCTAAGACTTGTCTCACTAAGCACGTCATCATCAGCATCATCTTCTGATTGAGTTCCATCACTTGCAGATAAAGAAGATGTGAAGGCAACTATGTTGCATGTGTGCTTACCAGCTAAAGATTCATTATCGTCTTCATTATCACTATCACTTCAAATGATGTTCAACATCTTCCATTTTATTGGGTTGTTTTGAACGTTTGTACACTCGGATGCTATATGTCCATAACCTTGACATTCATAGCATTAAACACCCTCGCTTTTGCCCTTATCATTCTCAAATTTTCTGGGCACAAATTCTTTCTTAGCGTCTGCACCTTTGAATCCACTATCAGTTCTTTTGCCTCTAGAAAACTTCTTGAGTTTTCTTACAATCATCCACATCTCTTCTCCATCATCACTCTCTTCAGCTTCTTTTGACTCGCGAGATGTAGACTTCAAAGCAATCTTTTTTTTCTTTTTGATTGGCTTGAGATTTAACTCAAACATTTTTAGGGATCCTATCCACTCTCATGTTATCTATGTCTTTGCTTTCTTCAATAGCAATGACCTTGGCTTGAAATATGTCAGGCGAAGAGCATAAGACTTTTTTAATAATATCATAATCAGAATAATGATTACCAAGTATAAAATTCAAGTTTGTGATATCCATGCTTTTGTTTGGAAATCGAGGAATCCCCCATATTCAAGGATTCGAATCTCGTCGTCAACATCTGAATCTTTGATTTCTTAATCCGCTGATATTCTTTCATGCCTTGTTTGAAGAATATCCCATGCCTCATTGCTCGTTTGGCAATTGTGGATATGCATATACTGATGTTCATTAACACTATTAAAAATACAATTTAAGTATTTGGAGTTCAATGTCGCATTGGATAGTTCTATTGTGCTCCATTCTGCTTTCGGCTTTATGGATATGACTCCTTCAAATAGGTAATGATGGGTAAGGGAATAATCATTCTCAATATACATCCAGACACGCTCGTTATTAGCCTTCAAATAGGCTCTCATGCGCGCCTTCTTGAATGCGTAGCTCGACCTATCCAAAAATGGAGGTCGAGTGCTCGATGCTTCTTCTCTGATCTTTCTTGTCATAAATGAACAAACAAAAACGAAGAAAACAATTCCAACAAAATAATAAGTCTGGATCCTAGCCTAAGTATATCTAGACTTCTGCTCTGATACCAATTAAAAACGTGAATTTGTTTACTATGCAAACCTAGAGAGGGGGGGGGGGGGGGGGGGGGGGGGGGGGGGGGGGGGGGGGGGGGGGGGGGGGGGGGGGGTGATGCATAGGTTTATCAATAAATATTGCGGAATTACAGGTCAAAAAATCATAGGATCAACTCGTAGGCCACTTAACACCTCCACACAAATTTTACTAGTTAGTATATCGTTTACAACTCATGTTGATTGACTACTTAATCACACGACTCTTACTATAACACAATACTACCTATCGCAGGACTTTTTCTAGCAAACATGTGAATACAGCTCAGAGACTCCACGCGCTTCAAGTCTCAGT